>SSNP01000039.1:1324343-1516299 GCA_006937955.1 Pachypanchax playfairii | reverse complement strand
CCTTCCATCCATCCATCCATCCATCCATCCATCCATCCATCCATCCATCCATCCATCCATCCATCCTTCCATCCATCCATCCATCATTCTATCCATCCATCCTTCCATCCATCCATCCATCCATCCATTAATCCATCCTTCCATCCTTCCATCCATCCATCCATCCATCCATCCATCCATCCATCCATCCATCCATCCATCCATCCATCCATCCATCCATCCATCCATCCATCCATCCATCCATCCATCCTTCCATCCATCCATCCATCCATCCATCCATCCTTCCATTGATCCATCCATCCATCCATCCATCCATCCATCCATCCATCCATCCATCCATCCATCCATCCCTCCTTTCCTCCATCCATCCATCCATCCATCCATCCCTCCTTTCCTCCATCCATCCATCCATTTCCAGGAGGGAAACCCAGACCTCCCTCACCCCAGTGGCACTCATTCTTCCTTCCTTCCCTCCCTCCCTTCCTCCATCCATCCATCCATCCATCCATTTCCAGGAGGGAAACCTAGACCTCCCTCACCCCAGTGACACTCTCCAGCTCCTCCTGGGGATTCCAAGACCTTCCCAGTTCTGGTTCTGCCTATGCATCTCCTACAAGTGGAACATGTCCAGAAAACCTCCATTGAGAGGCTCCCTGAAGCATCCTAACCAAATCCCTGGACCCCTTCAGCTGACTCCTTTTGATGAGGAGCAGCGGCTCTACTTCAAGCTCCTCCCTTATATTGAAGCTCCTCCCCTTCTCTCTAAGGCTGAGCCCGGTCACCCCACACGGGAAGCTCATTTGGACTGCTTGCATTAGGATCTCGTAATTTCAGTCAATTTTTTCACAACATGCATTCACAGAAAAACATATTAAAGCTGCACCATGTGGAAATATCCAGATTCAGACATTCTGCTGATAGATTAACTCTGATAGATGAAGAGAACCGTGTTTTGGTCTGATTAAGGATGTTTCTATATAATAAATATAATACATACATAATAACACATAGTACAACATAGATTTCCATCAACATGACAATATTTTAAATAAAAAATATGTCCACTGTGAATTTGATAAACATTTTTATTTTGTTTTCATTTTCTACAGGATCCATTTTGTTTTTTAAACAAATACATTTGTTGTTAGGTCTTTTGATCATAAGTACATTCGAAATTTTAAATGGAAGTGACATCGGCAAATGAATCCTAAAGTTTGGGGGATTGACATGACAGAGAATCTGGACAAACATCTTCTTTTATAAAAAAAAAATAATGAATAAAAGTCAATAATAATAATAATCATCATCATCATAAATGTATGTTTCATTAAACAACCAAGTATTATCACTTCACTAAGTACTTGTAATACAGATAGATATGTCGTCTAATATAACTTTAAATAAATATTCAATTTTATTTTATTAATTTTTAAATGTAAAATTTGTAAAACTTTATTGTTCACAGATTCATCCTGACTGAAGAGTTCAAAGTTCATCAGCTCCACTTTCAAAATGGCGGCTGAACCAGCGCGAGAGTGGAGCGATGAGCAGCTCAAAGGGGACGATTTACCCAAAAAAGACATAATAAAGTTCATCCAAGACAATGCGGCACACTCGGTATGATTCTCACTTTAGTGTGGGGGAGGTTTCATTTGAAAAAATTGCCATTTGTACCTGATAACGTTCATAAAGGTTAGCAAAGAGGAGCGGCAGCACGGGGAACATGTTTTCCAACACAGGACACGTTATCGCTGTAATATCACACCAAAAAAGGCTTCAAAATATGTGCTGACGCTCCCATGATAACCACATTTTATGTTTCAGTTTCTCAATGAACACAAGCTGCTGGGGAATATAAAAAATGTGGCCAAAACAGCAAAGAAAGACCAGCTGATCATCGCTTACAATCAGCTCTTTGAGAGCAAAGTAAGTGATGCTGTTTTGGATTGTGACTCACATCAGAACCCAGAATGGATGTTCAGACTGTAAACTTGTGTTCTACAGAGATTCAAAGGTACAGAACCAGAGGAGGAGGTGACGGAGCAGATCAAAGCGGTGAAAATAGATCAAAAGCCCAAAGAAGTGAAGACAGAAGTTGTGGATGAGGTGATCATCTATGAGAATATCCACACTTTTCTGATTTTAACACAGCAAGCTATTAAAACTTCCTAATTGCTTGTTTCAGGGTCCTCCTAAGTACACCAAATCTATCCTGAAGAAAGGTGACAAGACAAACTTCCCAAAGAAAGGTGACACGGTGAGCTGCTGGTACACGGGGACTCTGGAAGACGGAACAGTCTTTGATACAAACATACCGACAGGTACGAAAATCACCTATGACATTCGAGTTTTATGTTATTTTACTACTTCAAACCAATCATTGTTATATTTGTACCCCGTTGACATTTTTCCACATAAACCAGGATGAGCAGATTTCCAGTAAAAAAGTCTCAAATATGCATTATTATGGAGTGTCGCTGCATAATTTCAAGAAACATGTTTACTAGAAGGAAATGCAGGAACAGGAGATGTAATCAAAGTGATTTACTGTTCCAGAAACCATGACAGAAAATGGAGAATCAGATTAAGAATCTGTTGTTTCTGAGTGTTTGTTTCTTTCTCAGTAGAAGAGACGATGTGAACAGAACCCGTTTTGTTGCTCACAGTTAAATATGTTTGAGCTGTTCTGTTAATTAAACAATCAGTTTCAGTGTTATTGTGGATGTAAATGAAAGTTATGGATAGAGTCAGATCAGAGCAGAAGAAGGAGAGGAAGAAAAGAGATTAAAATCCATCAGAAATCTGTTCTGGAGTTACTGATGTCGAATCCTGACGTGAGCAACTCGGTGTTTCTATCTGATTTGTGTGTTTTTACTGGCTGAAACTATTTTTTACTAAGTCGACTCATAGGCTTGTGTTTGTATGGGGATGGATGTGAAAAAAATCATGTTTATGATGCATCTTCATGACAACAGCTTATTTTTGAGCCACAGAAAGATCCTGTTTACAAGCCGTAGCTTATTTCAAACTCCAGTCCCTCTTTATTTATAACATTCACATACTCAGAACTCTGAGTGTTGAGAATAAGACATTCAGAAGAGGATTTCCACGTGGTTCTTTCTGCATATTGCTGCTTTGTTTCGGTGCAGTATTAGATTACAGGTGTTGTTGATAGAAATGATATTTGATGTTTAACTCGTGTCTCTGCTGTGTGAAAATGACTCGAGCTGCACATATGAATCTTTCCATGGATCAAACTCCAACCCACTGAGTCAGAACATCATCAAGTCTTTTATTTCTGTGTGAGTGATGTCATCATTCTCTGGGTCTGATTTAGGGAAATACATTAATGAAGCAGTGTTGCTACAACAAGAGTTTCACCATTTAACCAATGAAAACACAAGATCACTAATACTTTTTAATGTGCATGTAAGATGGAAACAAAGAGCTGCTTCCTGTTTCATCACTTCCTGTTTAAAATTAAGACTCACCTGCAGCTCATAAGAGGTAATCTGTCGCTGTAGTGAAGGAGGACATGAGGTTGGTTTGTTTGTGTGAGAGAAGATGAAGAGGACAGATGGAGACCGATGACTCGCTGTGAGGAGCTGAAAGGAAAAGAAGAACTCAAACAACACAAAGTCGCACCATGTTTCATTAAAGTTAGAATGCTTCTAAATGTTTCAAGAACTGAGCGTGTCAGAGACACTTTAAATTATACTTGCATTAACACCGTTTTTTCTGTCTGTAGCTGCAAAAAAGAAGAAGCAGACCAAACCTCTGAGCTTCAAAGTTGGCATGGGCAAAGTCATCAGAGGAGTAAGATTGTGTTTGTTTTTTTTAATTGTAGCGTGTTCGTGAATGTTTAATTACCTCAACTTCATACTCCTGTTGTCACACAGTGGGACGAGGCCCTTCTGACGATGAGTAAGGGTGAAACAGCTCGACTGGAGATTGAGTCAGAGTGGGCCTATGGAAAGAAGGGCCTCCCTGACTCCAAGTATCCTTTATTCTGATATTTTTTAATCCATGGTTGTTGTATAAATATAGATCTGTACTGTAGGATTTTATTGCGTAAACATTTACTGTTAAAAAATGTACGTAATTCATCGACAATCCGTGCAGATCCAGAAATTTGTAAACTATTGTTTCTGTAAAATTATATACAAAACAGGTTAAGTACAGAGAAAACCAGAAGGGGCTTCATTGTGTCTTTGTAGAACTAGAAACCGTATCCGCCAGGGTACCGATAGAGGGACTGTGGTCCTGTATGAGGAAGTCAGGAGTTATGAAGTATGTTAGGACATTAGGATGTGCAGGACATGTCTGACAGCTGTAAGGTGGTGGTGGGATGTGCTGTAGGGATGACAGAGGAGTTCATCGTGGAGGTGCATCAAGGATCAGCCTTGAGCCCCTCGTTGTTGCTATGGTGATGTACAGATTGACAGATGATGTTAGATAGGAATCTCCTTGGACCGTGATGTTTGCAGATATTATCTATAGAGAGAGCAGGGAGCAGTTGGAGGAACATCTGGAAAGAAGAGGGATGAGGGTTAGCTGCAGCAAGACAGAGTCCATGTGTGAATGAGAGGGACACAAGTAGGACAGTGAGACTAAAGGGAGCAGAGATATAAAGTGGAGGATTCAAGTAACGTGTAATCGGATTGGAATGGGTAGAGGAAAGTGTCAGGAGAGATGTGAGACTAAAGAGCGTCAGCTAGAATGAAAGGAAAGGTGGATGAGACAGTGGTGAGAACAGCATGCTGTCTGGTTTGGAGACACTGAGGAAGGGACAGGAGACACAGCTAGAGGGAGCATAAATTAACATGTTGAGGTTCTTTGGGAGGGACGAGGATGGACAGGATCAGAAATGAGTCCATCGGAGGAACGACACGTTAGATGTTTTGGAGACAAAGTCAGAGAAACTGAGATGGTTTGGACATGTCCAGAGGTGGGATAGTGAGTTTATTGAGAAAAGGATGCTGAGGTGGGAACTACCAGGCAGGAGGTCTAGAGGAAGACCAAAGAGGAGACATATGGATGTAGTGGAGAAGGACATGAGGTTGGTTGGTGTGAAAGACGATAGAGGAAGACGGAGGACTTGCTGTGGCAACTAGTAGTGTATGTATTCTGAGAATACAATTTAAAGTTACAACTTTAAGAATTTGCACATAAAGTTTAAATTTAGTTTTTTCTTTAGGAATCGGTGTAATGCTGTAAATATGAACCTACAAACTAACGGTCACAGGATTATTAATGGAGCACAGATACATTGATGCCATGAGTTGGATATGAGTCTGTTTAACGTAACGCTAAGATGTCCAACCAACAAAGAACAGAATGATTAATGTTGTAGGAAGTAAACTGTTCTGAATACTGATGTATATAAACTGTAAACAGCTGATTTTCTTGTTATTAAGACGAAACGACTCATCCCCAACTTGTGGCATGTGCTCTTCTGACCCTGTTATGTAGCATCACGGTTTTCTGTTTACAGTAACTTGACAGATGCAGTTGATTTTCAGAGATCTTATCAGGAGCATCAGACAAGATTATTTCTTTTGAGTTGTCTGTAATTCAACTTCATGCAAACAGATTTGTCCTTAATTCCAGCTCAACTAGAATTCCACCGAATGCAAAGCTGATCTTTGAGGTTGAGCTTGTGTCTGTGGATTAAAGTTTATCACCTGCATGTTTCACATTTCTTACATCTGTTTTTCTGACTGCACCAAACTCAAATGTTGACTTTGCCTTTTTGTTCAAATTCACTGAAAAACTTGCTAAAAATAAGTTTAGCCAAGTGTTTTTCAATTATGTATATATGACAGTGAAATCTGTTCCGCATGTACAAAATAAAAGATGTGGAAAACATTGTTTACTTTATAATTTTATTCATCTAATTTGTGACCAAGATAAAAACATTTTCCACAAGTTATTAATCTGCTTCTGTGATTTAGGTTATTAAAATCAACAGATCCTGCTTTCAGACAACTAAAACTCAAAGATTATGGAAAGTGATTAGATTTTCAAAGAGCACTGAGCTGTTTCACAAAGTGAAAGATTAGTATAACTGAAGACATTACTCAATGATGCCAAGTCCAACTTGTTTTTATTCCAACAACATTTAACTTGGTAAAATGAACAGATGTTGCTGCCGTTTCACCTCCAGCTCATTAAAGCACTTAAGAGTTTGCGTTGGGTCCCTTCTTCTTTCCAAAGGTGGGAACAACGTTTACAAAGCGTCTGTTGTACTGGATACGACGCTTGGCACGGCCTGTCTTCTTCTTCTTCTTCTCCTGCTTGTCAACCTGCACAAATCAGGGAAACAGTATCATATATACGTAAGAAATATATAGATAAAAAATGAGAATTTGTATAAATTTAAGTCTTAAGTTAGCTATACAGGGAAAGAATTCTGTAAGTTTTTAGATTATAATGAAACGCACAAAGTTTAAAATCTTACTTTGGGAGTCTGTCCTCTCACTTTTCCAGCACGAGCAAGTGAACCGTGCACCTTACCTGGAGAGGAAAACCACAGCAAGATATTTACTCCAACTAGGTTCGTGTGCCATGTGTAGTCAAACTTTAACAGGTTGCCACATCATAAAAGATCTTGTGAACACCACAACAATTAAAGATGTATTTACCTCCAAGAAGCCTGCCAGCCACCTCCAAGGTACAATGTTCAGACACACCACAAGATGCCAGGGAGGCATCATCCTCCAGTGGGCACCCAGAGAGCAGCAGGACCTGATCCTCAACAAGGAGTCCTTCCAGAGTCTGGACATGGGCCTGAAAAACCAGAGTTCAGATGTTTACACTGCTTGCTTTACACGCGAGGCTTGTTTTATATATCAGTAAACTTCGTACCTTGATCTGGCCAACAGTCTCTTGTCCGGTCACCTCAAGGGTGTGAGTGTTCTGGCCACGCAAAAAGAGCTGCATCTTGACGCTGGAAGAAATCAAACTTTAACTGTTACATGTATGCAGATAAATCGTGACCACATCAAGAACGGAATCCACTCGAGCCCTGTCTAATTAGCTTCAGCTGTGCTAAATCTGCTAGCAAAATGTCTACTGATTTCATCTGTTGCGGAACTTCGCCAGTTTTAGTTTTTATAAATAAATAAAAGCAGCATCAATATGTATATGTGAAACTACAAGATATATCTCGAAAATTCGGAGTAAACGTTATGTAAGAAACGAAAGGAGGCCAGAGACTGAACAAGCTAATCTCTATGCTAGTGTAACTAGCCACATGGAGCATGCGTTTCACCGAAACCGCACATAAACTTCATATAATTCGTTTTCAAGATAAAACTTTACCTACACCATAGAATACCTAATGATAGAAGATTAATCTGTTCAGCGGAAAACCGAATCTAGCAGTTGAACAATGTAGTGTTTTGAAGTAACGATAACGGGTATTACCTCGCTTGATGCTAGTCGTTCCACGCTAAGCATAAAAAGGACCGTCTCAGGGGCTGGACAGCGCATGCGTAGCTTTACGTAACACTAGGCGGAAGTGACTGTAACGCCGGTGGTTACATTTTCTAATAATTCACCGATTAAACTAACTGTATGTATTTGCAAATCGGAGAAAAACAATATTTTAACTCAAGGGAACTCTGAACAGGTTTGAATGTTCTAATGATTTGCACCCGGTTAATTAAGATGCATTTTATTTTTTCAGCTTGTCTGCATTAAGGTCAATGTTGCTTCAGCTCAATAACTTAATAGGTAAACACATCAGGAGGCACAGAAGTAGTAACTTTGTTTATAAAAGTTAAATTTCGTAATAGTCTTATATCATAAATAGCTCAGATAGTTTGTTTTAAAATGATCATAAATGTGATTGAAAAAAAGTGGGACACTTCAGGATATTTATTTCTTTATTAAACCAAGTCAAAATAATAAAAAAAAAACTCTTTGCGCTTCATGGGAACAAGCATGAAATATTAAAATTTTTGTTTGAGAAAGAAAAAGCTCATACATTCTTTACAAGTTTAAATCTTAAACACAAAGAAACAGATCTAAGTCATCCAATCTAAAAATGTAAGTCTTAGTATGTCACAGATGAAAATGTGAGGAAAATCTGCCTTTAAACCTTTTATTAAACCAAAGAGTGAAATTATCAATCTAGCCATCACTGTTCTCATAAAAAGATTACTAACACGGAGATGTCAAATTCTTCTAATCAAGGATCGTAACATGTAATTCAACCTTTTAGCAAATAGTAAGCAAAACAGCAGGAGTAGGAAAAAAAGTTGTTTTGTGCAGTGTTTAACTGAAATCTTCATGACACCCTTGTAATTTGCTCTGTTCAAAATTTAAGGTCAGAAAAAAATGCATTTCCATCTTCACGTAAGAAGTTTGTTCATCATGTCGGAGGAGGAGGGTAGTACTGGTTGTACTGAGCATATTGGTTGTACTGCCCCCAGGAATTCTGTCCCCAGCCACCATACTGTTGCTAGAAAAAAAAAAAAAAAAAAAAAACAATGTTAAAGCACCCCTCTGTCACAGTCTCCATCTAATGTAAAACAGGTTTATTCAAGTTGGCTTACAAATGTTTAAACTTTACACAGATACAAATCTAAGTAGAAAAGTGAACTTACCTGGTACCAATTGTAGTTGTACGCAGAGCTGTTTGCCTGCATATCTGTCATTGTGTTTGCAGCAGCTGCAGAAGCATCATCCACACGTTGTCTTTTGGCATCAGGTTCTTGAGAGCTGGAGCAAAAAGTCCAAATATCAATCAGGATTGTTAAATGTTATGTTCATTTGAACGCTTTCCTGTTGAACACTGGAGAAAAAGTTGCTTAAGAATGTTGTGAAAATGCAGGTGTGTACACCTGTCCCATTACTCACCTGTCATACCCGTTCTCAGTCGCCCTCTTTAAAGAATCACTTTCTTTCTGTAACTTTTGTTGTTCTTCATAAGCAGCAACAAGCCTGAGAAGATTAAACAATTAGAACAGAACAAATGTTTTTCAATTACTGAGTCCTGATTTAAAAGAAACACTCACGTATTGATGTCACTGCCAAAGTCTTCCAGAAATTCGACCTTTCTCTGAGAAAAGAGGATGCGGGATTCCAGGGGCATCGGGCTCTTCAGGGCACGATCAAAACACACCACGATCTCAGCTTCATTCTGCTGAACATCTCCACTGAATTCCAGCTCAAGCAGGTTCAGATATAGTTTTGCACTAGTCTGTAAATAGGAAAAAAAAAGCATTTTTTATTCAAAACAACCACTAAACATTACCTTTTAAAAAGGTACAGCTGACACTACCTAACATGCATCTGCCATATAATGAATCAAGTCTCACCGGGTCCTTCTCAATGGCCTCGAGCAGAACCTTCTTTGCTTTGGTCAGATTTCTCTGCACCTTCATCAGCTGTCTGGCCAGTTTAACTGCGTAGAACGACGACTCAGTAGCATTCTTCGCAGACTCCATTGCCTCCCTCAACAGTGCTTCTGCTTCCTCCAAGTTACCACGACGACGTTCCAAACTGACCCTCCGAAGACGTACTATGGCGAGACCCGGGATTGTTGCCTCCAGTGACGTCAGGATTGTTTGGGCCTCTTCAATGTTGTCTGAACAATAATAATAATCATGATCAAACAGACTATTTTATTTTTCTGTTTCACTTCCTTCTGGTTGACAGTGTTCAGTTTGAATACAGGATTGATTGACTTACTTTGCTGCTCCTCAAACGCTGCCCACATCAGGTGGATGGAGGGTTTCTTTGGGAGGTGGATGGTACACGCCTTCTTGTAGATATGTCTGACGCCGTCGATACTGAAGCCCTCTAGATATTTTGCATACTTTAGAGTGAAAGAAAGAAAGCAAGTTGGAAGGATGCGGGAGAGGACAGAGAAAAACAGAAAGGAAAAGAAAGAGAAAAAGCAAAAGGAGACAAAACATTTAAAACCTATCGTTTCAGTTGACGCAGACAGTGAATTTCTTCATTGACAAGATCGTTCTTAGAAATTTTCTGTGTAAACCCATCAGCACCTTCATGGAACCAATTAGATAAGTTTCTGTAAGGTAGTGGGAGACGAAGAAGATGCAACGTAGTAGTTGGCAAATGCTGCAGTCAAATCTTGTGTGGCAAGCTGGCCATCCCCTAATACAACAGATACAGTCACATATCAACGTTACACGCAAAGAGAGTGCAGGACGTTTTACTGTGTCGTTGTGATATCATCGTTGATGGGGAAGTGCAGGGAGGCAGCAGCGATGCGAGAGCGGTTCAAAAATCACGCTACCTTGATCCAGAACTCCTCGTAGAGCGCACACGCGATGAGGCATCGTTCAAAAAGGACAACCACACGCTCCGGGGTCCCGTTTTCAATTTCAAAGTCCAGGTACTCCTTCCAGTTGTTCAGCTGCATCTTCTCCAAGGCTTTGACGTGGAAGTATGGTCTCTTAATCTGAAAAGAAAAATCATTCCTTAGTAAAACTAGGAAAGTCAAACAAACCTCTTTTTATGACAAATATTAAATGAAACATACCCCTTCCTCAAACGCCCAGCGCTTGCTGACTTCATGTTCATTATGGTTGAACACTTCTTGACGAACCTCAATCACCTTGTGACGCATGTTCTCAATCTCAGTCACTCTCTATATGAAAACACAAACAAACAGACTTACAACAGTTGGTCAGGCTCCCTAGTACCAAATTCTCCATTTGATGTAAATTCTGCTTGTCCTGCAACCAAGAAATTACATCACCATCACTTTGCCAGAAACAAGAAGCCTGTAGAGACAAAAGGTATGTTTGGATCGTAGGAGCTGGGTTCAATCGAGCTCTGGTTTATCCCTTTAGTTTCACGGCGAGGCCCTAACAGGATGGAGTTGAATCCCGCTCCTGACAGAGAAGCCACTTCAACCTGAAAATTATCCACTTTTAAAACCGACTACAGGCAAGATTTTGAAAACCCTGCAAGCAGAATTATTTTAGCAATGTTTCCCCTGATAAAAAAGCAATCAGATTTGTACCTTTGCGGGATCTGCAAGATCCTCAGTACCAGGTGGCAGCTCTTCTTGTGCAACATTCGTCTCTCCATCTTCACCAACCATTGCAGACAGGCTGGATTTAGAAAGCTCGAGCCTCAGCTGAACAAACTCCTCTTCTGACAAAAAATATTTGGGGTGGTTGCCCTGCACATGATCCTTAAACCTGTAAACATGAAACAGATTATTACTCTCAAAGTACAAAAGATAAGCAGATAATACGTATGAGATGAGCAAAAATCAGAGCAAAAGACAATTTAATAAAAATTTACAACCCTACAGACCTCTGAAAGTGCTGGGAATACAGCTGGGTCGGGATGCCCAAGACGCGATCATAGATGGCAGTTACATGAGCAAGATTCTGCTGCTCTGTCTCCCAGCTTACATAGGACTCCCAAAGACGGTCTGAGCGAAAGTCTGTGCCTGCTGCGAGCACTGCATGTTCGTAGGAGCTAATAAAAGAAATAAACACTTTGCATAAGTTGAATGCAATCTTCTAGAATATCCTGGATATTTATAGTAGATTTCAGATGCCTAAAATAATTTGAAAAAACTAAAAAAGAACAAAGTTTTACTTACGCTCGAATGCGTCCTGCAGTTTCTGGATCATTGGGATCAGAGTTCTCTTTAATAAAGGTGAGGTAGTGAATCCAAAGGTCCACACTGAGAGGAATGGCCTGTAATCCTCTCCTGTACACCTTGGAAAAAATACAAATAATTGTCAGCAGCTGAAATTATTTTACAAAAATAATTTCTGCTGTCTGTAAGATGCTGGCACAATAAGATCCTAAGTCAGTGTATAACAGTCTATTTGGTGTCCCAGATAATTAGCAAACACAGCTGACACAAAAGAACATTAAAAAGCAAGAAACAAAACATGTCAGTCTAGGATTTAAACACTCACCTCTTCGGCAACCTGTACGTTGCCATGTTTTTTCTCAAGATCTGCATACTTCTTCCAATAGCCATAGCAGTAGGGATAGCGTAAGAAGAATACATCAAATGACTTTCTTGCTGCCGTTATAACGTTCTGTAAAACATGGAACAAAGGCAAGACTGTAAAATCAGTTTCATATTTCATGACAGTAATGAATAAGAGTATTTTAAGGCCATTAAAGATGTCACACAAATACTTGGAAGCATATCAGTATAATCTATATTCCCTTACTTCTTGCTCCACGTATTGCAGCAGGGAAACCCAGGCGTTGAAATCTTCAGGGTTGTCCTCGCAAGCTTTAAAGAGTCTTTCAAACTCTGATGGCAACTGAGGCTCTGTAGGAACAGCTAATTCTTGTGCACCCTCTTTGGAAGTTTCTTCAAGCTCCATGCCGTCCTCCATCAACTGTGGCACTGCTGAACCATCTAGAGAAGATGAGTTAAGTGGCAACATTAGATATATAAAAGAATTGTCATTAAATTGAAATACCAATGAACCACGGGTTTATGTTGATTTTCTCCATAATTGCACGTGCTTGATAAGGCTGAAGCTGATTGAGTTTACCTTGACTGCCATCTTGCACAGCAGCCTCTGGCTGCTCTCCAGCAGATCCTTCTGTTTGTTCGGTTTCTTCTACAGGTGGTGGTGGTGGTGGAGGTGGTGGATGCTCTTCTTGAAAGAGCTGAGCATTGGCAAGCTGAAACTGCTCCACACCTTTCTCTACAGAGTCCATCTGTTGATTTTGCTGCTGCTCTTCTGCTGGAACATCTTGAGAAGTGTCTGAGTCCTCAGGCAAGGCAGAGTGTGGTTCTGAGGTAACCTGGCCCACAGCCCAGTCAGCTGCTTGGCCTTGAACAGGAAAGTCAGGAAGATATGCATTTCCATTGCTCTCCATGACTGTGGACTCAGTGTCCAGCATTCCACTCAGTCACCTGAAAATATTTGGCCTGTTGGAAAAAACAAGGCTGAATAAGAATAACTCTGTTCCATTTACTTGGATTATTTTTGACTTTCAATTAGTGATGACATGACAGCTTTTAAGGCTAAAAAAAAACTATCTCTGTAGATCTAGATGTTAAAGCATGCACAAAAACAAAACATACATGTCTTCCATTATGATTTATAACAAAGACAGGATGGTCTGGTTTACTCATTTAATGCAACCACTTTTAAGTGTAAAAAGAACTTTGCAAGACTCGTTTGATAACATCTTTGCTTTCCAGCAAAAGAAAAACCTTAACTCTCGGCTAATAATTTGTGAAACTTTGCACTGGTGAAGATTCTCAGTCATCCAGGACATGTTGATGCTAGAAACTTAAGTTAAACTACACATGACTTTTCACTGTTTCAGTCTAACACACTTTGTACAATTAAAACAGAGCTGGACAAATGCATGTGATGTGAGCTTAAATAGGTCACTCAGCGACAACTGGTGCAACATGATACTTCCTTGTTCTAACATTAAAACGTCCCTGCTGAGTTTTTAAAATAACAATCCTCGTTCTGTTTTGAATTAGAGGCTCCATAAACGTATTCGATCACAAAGTAAAACGTTTGAGGCTAAAAATGTAGTCGATAACAATCGATTATCCTGACTCAGTTTGAAGTAATGGCACGTCCATGTTACAAAGTTCGACCTGAAGTTGGGCCTGTCTATTTTATGCAAGCTAGCACAGCTTGCTAACTTGACAAAAGCGCGATGTTACAAACACAGAAAAAATTCACCTAGTCTTTTACTTATTATTTCCGCTTGTGGAATCAATATATACCCAGAACAAGTTACAAGTTAATCCGAAAGTTGTATATAGAGACTAGCTCAAAGGTATGCCATGCTTGACTCCAGTTATTAGTCGGCACCATGATCCGCGCTCGATAGCTAGCGACGGTAATTTCCCCTCTAGCGTGACTAGCGTTAGCCGAGGGTCAAACTACAATCGTGTTTAGTTTAAATAGAATAAAACAGAATAAATTCGTTGTTTGAAATTATACCTGTTGCTTTCACGTCACTGCGATGAATCTTGTGAAAGTGTATACAGAATATAATGTCAGTACACCCGCTAAACGCGCTTCATCTGATCAACTTGGAGCCGGAACAGACACAGAGTGCGCGTGCTCAGTCTTATCACCATGGACACGCACTTACGCAAAAGTGAAGGGGTCTCCCAGCCACTGGCTCAGGGGCCACCAGTTAACCACTTCACAAAATAAGTAAGTAGCCTAAATAAAATGATAATAACAAATATAACAAAGTGAGTCTTGAATGGACCACAAAATACCAAAAAATACAATCCAAAGCAGACAAAATAAAAGGGGGTATGTGTTATACAATACTGCCTTTCAAGGATTCAAGGAATCTTTATTATCCCCTTGGGGCAATTCATCCTGCAGTAACAAGCAAACAGTTCAACTCACTCTCTAAGACAAGAATAAAAGAAACAAAACTGAGCAAAATGAAAAGACGGGAAAAGCTACTTGTTTGACAGCAATCTCAATTTCGACAAGCAAATTGACTCTGTGGTCAAGGCGAGTTTCTTTCAGCTCCGCCTGTTGGCTTAAGTCAAGCCTTTTCTCACCCGTAGTGACCTGGAAAAAGCAGTTCTTGCCTTCATCAGCTCACGTTTGGATTACTGCAACGCCCTTTATTTTGTATTGAGCCTAACTTCACTGCGCCGTCTTCAACTTGTGCAAAATGTGACGGTCCAGTTCCTCACCAGCACCCGTAAACGTGAGCACATCACTCCTGTTCTGTACTCTCTACACTGGCTCCCCATTGACTACAGAATCCAATATAAAGTACTGCTGTTTGTTTTCTGTTCTGTTTATGGCCTAGCACCATTATATCTGTGCAACATGCTCACACCATACCTGCCCTGCAGAGCTTTACGTTCTGATGATCAACACCTGCTAGTGGTCCGAAGGTCCAGATATAAACAATGGGGTGATCATGCCTTCGCTGTGGTCGGACCAAAGCTCTGGAATTCTCTGCCTTTTGAACTACGTTCCATCACATCTCTCCTTGTTTAAGGCCAGATTGAAGCATCACTTGTTTAAATTAGCTTTTCAATGTATCTCTTGCTTTAACCTTCTTTTTGCTGTTCAGCGCTTTGGGCAACCTACGGTTGTTGTAAAGCGCTTTTATAAATAACATTTGATTGAATGATTGATTGACAAGGTAGCTAATTCAATACAGTTCAATTCAGTTCTGTTGTTGACATGATGACCAGTGTTTTCCATTGTTTTTTTGTTTTGTTTTTAAGCATCATCCTGTGCACAATTGGTTCAACCAGTCTCCAGAACAGAACCAACCTTTACTTGCTCTGATGCTGCTCCCTCAACAGGTGACTGCAGATGTGATCCCACTGTCTACAACAAACCTATAAAAGATCTTCACCATCTTGCTGCAACCCTTTAATCACTGCAGTAGCAGAATTGCACCAGCTCCATTCTCTGAATGAAAATAAACAGAACTTTAAATGCTTCACTTGTATTTTTATTTGCCCCCACCAACTGACAATAATGTATATATTTGATTTTAACACATTTTCTGTGCAATCACACATAAAAACATTAGAGTAAAAAATAAATACATTTGCTGAGAAAACTCCAGCAGTTAAAGAACCTAATCTTCCTTCAAGCATCTGCTGCTGCTGCTGCTGCCTTATACTGTATAGAATTCCTTATTAAGACACTATCTTAAAGGAACTTAAGGCAGCTTTACAAAATCTGACTCAGTGCTGCCGCGACAGGCGCTGTGGCTAACTGCAGCCACCAGCCAAGCCGGCACGGGAGCGCGCACAGACACTTTACAGACGGTTCGTCTTCACAGCACTGCACCGGGGAGGCTAACATACTTCACGTCAGGTCTCTCCACTCTGTTATTTGATTTGATCTCATCATTTTCATACTGTATCAGGCTCTAAACATGACCTATAATGTTTTCTCACCTGGTCACAAGGAAATGAGCCATGTCAGCATCCGTTTTCACTCCCAAATGCAGCTGAAGTTCCCTCCATGAACCGAACGCATATCCAATATTTATGCGGGTGCCTGCCCGGCTTCGGTCATATTTTTTTTTAGACTCACGAGATGCCGCTGATAAAGTCTTTTTTTTCTTCGTGGTGCCACTTTTTTGGGGGGTGAGAGTGGATGCAGGTCGTTTGCTGGCTGCAGAAACATCCATAAGTATACCTTCAGTGTTTGAATCCAAGTCCACGGCGGCCATGTACTTCCTGTTCAAGAGCTGTCGGCAACGCGCATGCAGCGTCAATTTACGTCACATCCCTACAACTTCGCGGGAAATTCGGACGTCGAACTGCAGCGCATTATGTAGCACACAGCGTTTCCAAGGCAACAGACATATATGCGGATGGCCTCGTTATTTTGGGTTTTTAATGCTTCATGACCCATTAGCATTGAATAAACTGGAAATGCATGTGTAGTTTTTCACAAATCATGCCTTATGTCCCTTTAAATTTGTAATTACTAACATACTAATCAAATGTCAAATACAAAATTATATTTTTTAACAATAAAACCATGTCAATTTGTTATGAAAAAGGTCAAGAAAAGATGACTTGGAGTAGTAGAAAAATATTGTCCAGTGCATATGCTTGTAATGAGAATTTCATTCCCTTCTCAGTGTTCCCTTCAGGTTGGAGGATTCTTTAATTCAAGTTTAAGTTAGTCTGTCTACATTCAGACCCTCACCTGGTCATGAGATCTAGATCCTGACTGAAAGAATGAGATCTCAGATACAAGCAGCTAAAATGAGCTTCCTCTGTAAGGTTGTCTCAGCCTTAGAGATAAGGTAAGGCACTCCATCATCTGGAAGGAGCTGCTGCTCCTCATCAAAATGAGTCAGCTGAGGTGGTTTGGTATCTGGTTAGGATGCCGCCTGGTTGCCTCCCCATGGAGGTTTTCCTAGCATATCCCACTGGGAGGTGACACTCTGTCAGAGGTGATTCAAGGGTCCATTGGTGCTTGAAGCAAAAGTTTTGTGGGGTCTCCCATTGAACAAATGTTTGTCATCATTTTAATAAATAATGGAGGGTTGAAGCTCCTCTTCTTTTCAGTCATAAAGTTTATCAAACCAATGTTCTTGTTTATGATGATGGATGGATGGATGGATGGATGGATGGATGNTGGCTGCAGAAACATCCATAAGTATACCTTCAGTGTTTGAATCCAAGTCCACGGCGGCCATGTACTTCCTGTTCAAGAGCTGTCGGCAACGCGCATGCAGCGTCAATTTACGTCACATCCCTACAACTGCGCGGGAAATTCGGACGTCGAACTGCAGCGCATTATGTAGCACACAGCGTTTCCAAGGCAACAGACATATATGCGGATGGCCTCGTTATTTTGGGTTTTTAATGCTTCATGACCCATTAGCATTGAATAAACTGGAAATGCATGTGTAGTTTTTCACAAATCATGCCTTATGTCCCTTTAAATTTGTAATTACTAACATACTAATCAAATGTCAAATACAAAATTATATTTTTTAACAATAAAACCATGTCAATTTGTTATGAAAAAGGTCAAGAAAAGATGACTTGGAGTAGTAGAAAAATATTGTCCAGTGCATATGCTTGTAATGAGAATTTCATTCCCTTCTCAGTGTTCCCTTCAGGTTGGAGGATTCTTTAATTCAAGTTTAAGTTAGTCTGTCTACATTCAGACCCTCACCTGGTCATGAGATCTAGATCCTGACTGAAAGAATGAGATCTCAGATACAAGCAGCTAAAATGAGCTTCCTCTGTAAGGTTGTCTCAGCCTTAGAGATAAGGTAAGGCACTCCATCATCTGGAAGGAGCTGCTGCTCCTCATCAAAATGAGTCAGCTGAGGTGGTTTGGTATCTGGTTAGGATGCCGCCTGGCTGCCTCCCCATGGAGGTTTTCCTAGCATATCCCACTGGGAGGTGACACTCTGTCAGAGGTGATTCAAGGGTCCATTGGTGCTTGAAGCAAAAGTTTTGTGGGGTCTCCCATTGAACAAATGTTTGTCATCATTTTAATAAATAATGGAGGGTTGAAGCACCTCTTCTTTTCAGTCATAAAGTTTATCAAACCAATGTTCTTGTTTATGATGATGGATGGATGGATGGATGGATGGATGGATGGATGGATATATTTTATATTATTGTATCTGGAACAAATCCAGTAATTTTTTTTTAAGTTTGAACATATGACAAGAGACAGTACAGTATTCATAATAAAGTGCAATATGCGCCTTCTTCAGTTCATAAAAAAACAAATAAGTTAAAAATGTAGATAGAAGTGATGTACATTATCATCACGCACATGTTTTGAATAACACAGCGGTACCATGTGTGAAACTAATTTCGTGATAAAAATTGCAGTAAGTGCATTTTCAAAAAAAGGGTTAACCCCCCCCCCCCCCCCCCCCCCCCCCCCCCCCCCNGTTCGTCTTCACAGCACTGCACCGGGGAGGCTAACATACTTCACGTCAGGTCTCTCCACTCTGTTATTTGATTTGATCTCATCATTTTCATACTGTATCAGGCTCTAAACACGACCTATAATGTTTTCTCACCTGGTCACAAGGAAATGAGCCATGTCAGCATCCGTTTTCACTCCCAAATGCAGCTGAAGTTCCCTCCATGAACCGAACGCATATCCAATATTTATGCGGGTGCCTGCCCGGCTTCGGTCATATTTTTTTTTAGACTCACGAGATGCCGCTGATAAAGTCTTTTTTTTCTTCGTGGTGCCACTTTTTTGGGGGGTGAGAGTGGATGCAGGTCGTTAGCGGATGGATGGATGGATGGATGGATGGATGGATGGATGGATATATTTTATATTATTGTATCTGGAACAAATCCAGTAAAAAAAAATTTAAGTTTGTACATATGACAAGAGACAGTACAGTATTCATAATAAAGTGCAATATGCGCCTTCTTCAGTTCATAAAAAAACAAATAAGTTAAAAATGTAGATAGAAGTGATGTACATTGTCATCACGCACATGTTTTGAATAACACAGCGGTACCATGTGTGAAACTAATTTCGTGATAAAAATTGCAGTAAGTGCATTTTCAAAAAAAGGGTTAACCCCCCCCCCCCCCCCCCCGTCCTTCTCACGCAGAACCTCCACGTCACAGTAATCCAACGGAAACCGTTTGAATGAGTAATAAGGCCTGTCGGAAAGAACCTGCAGTAAAACACCATTTTTCGGGACATTTCACGCACTAAACTGCTTTATTAATGCAATGAACAGAACCAAGCGTGTTATGATCGTGCTACAAGTGACCCTGGAGGATATTAAATGCATAATGAACGTGCAAATGGCGTCAAGACAAAGTAATAGACTGGTTTACTGCTGATTTGTTCGTGTTACGCGCATGCGAAATGGCGTACGGTGCATTTTTAGGCGATCGGAAATATCACTTTTTCATTAAACAGTAGTTAGTTTTATAAGTCTGCATTGCTTAGCAAATGTTAACCCAACTTTTTTATTTGACAGAATTACTAATAATTAATCATCACGTTAATACTTTTCTAAAAAACAAGTAAATTCACATTTATTAGGTTGAGTTTGAATTATTTTTTCATACATTCTTCAAAATCGTTGTTGCATCCCCATAAATGTCTGTTTTAATCTCTGGAGAAATACTAAGTGACAGTAGGACATGTATGAGTATCAGGTCCGTGATGTTTCGTTGGCAGTACCGATGCTCTGCTCAGTGTTACTCTTGATGTTCTCAGATTTCGGACCAATGAACGAGCACCTAAACGCATCAGTTGTGTGTGCGCGGTGTAGAGGAAGTGGCGGCTGATCTGGGTCCGCACCTTTTCCGGTAACACAGCACCGCCACTGCTGTGAGTGAACGGCTGGAGACGGAGGGTAGGAAGACAGACCGAGGGCGGCAAGAGCGGGGAGAAACGGTTCGGGGACCGGGGAATGACTGCCGCAAAGCAGGTATCTAGCTAGTTTCCCATTTTCATGTGTTTGTGATGAGCGTTTCTGTTAGCTGAAGAGTATTTTTCGGATTCAAAGTTGTCCTCTGTATTAACACCCCTCCCTTTCCTTCTCCGGACCGCCCTGTGTCACAGGGGGAAGAGAAGAAAGTCGGATGAATCAATGACCTTTAGAGCTCTTCCTCTGGATGCACCTCGACAGAAGCGGGACGGAGACGCTGGAAACTCTCAGCGCGGTTTGTAAGGAAACCAACGTGCTCTGAAATTAACCGAGTGGAGAGAAAGAAAAAAAAAAAGCCAAGGCCAAGTGTGGACAGCCGGCAGCCAAGGAGGAAGTGGGAACCCCCGGCTTAGACTGGGCCTGATTTCTATCGTCCAAAGACCTAACTGAATAAAAGTGTTGTGTGTCAGATCCGCCACACCCTCAACTCAGAGGATTTTTTTCAGAAGAAGGAAATTGTGATTTTTGAAGGCAGCCGAGTTTGAAAGGAAGATATGTCATTTTTTCTTTTTACATTGGAGGGCAGTGGATCATGAAAATATCTCCCCACCTAAATGTGCGAGTGCTCCACACACGCTGCTCCCACTAACCGCTCAGGTCAACTTACCTCAGTCCACATAATTGTATTTTACTAACTTGAATATTGACAGTCGTGTCAGTTCACGGCTGCCATCACGTGTGTAGCCTCCAGTAGCTACACACTGAAACTGAGACTTCTCAGTAATAGTAAAACACTTCTTTTTCCTCTTACAAGGGAGGTACTACTTTTTTCCTGTAACAAAGTATTTATGCACATCAAACAAAATGGGGAAGATGCTTTCAAAGATCTTTGGCAACAAGGAGATGAGAATATTGATGCTTGGACTTGATGCTGCTGGGAAAACCACCATCCTGTACAAGCTGAAACTGGGACAGTCTGTCACCACCATCCCCACTGTCGGGTTCAACGTGGAGACCGTCACCTATAAGAATGTGAAGTTCAACGTGTGGGACGTGGGCGGACAGGACAAGATCCGACCGCTGTGGAGACATTACTACACGGGCACCCAGGGTCTCATTTTTGTGGTGGACTGTGCCGACAGGGACCGGATCGACGAGGCCAGGCAGGAGCTCCACCGGATCATCAACGACCGGGAGATGAGGGACGCCATCATCCTGATCTTTGCCAACAAACAAGACCTCCCAGATGCCATGAAGCCTCACGAGATCCAGGAGAAGCTGGGTCTGACCCGGATCAGAGATAGGAATTGGTACGTTCAGCCCTCGTGTGCGACAACAGGGGATGGACTATACGAGGGCCTGACTTGGCTTACCTCAAATTTTAAATCTTAATGTTTCCTCCTCCACTCACCAGCCTGGACACTCGGGGGCAAACAAATTAAAATTGTAGCTAAAATTAAAAAAAAAAAAGCAATTTCAAGCAATTATTCCTCTGATCTATTTGCTGAACATGTATAAAAAAAATCACAATAACTTTTGGCTTCATTTTTCTTTAACCCCAAATTTCATTTACGCAAAAACAAATTGTTTCTTTTATTCTTTCTTTGTATAATCAGCACTGTTAAAATATACTTTAAGTTTACGTTTAAGCTCTTTATGCAATGTCTTTAATTACCTCCATATTCAAACATTTTCTTTTGGGGAATTTGGGACTTTCATTTAAAGCTTTTGCTCTTGCTTAATCCAGCTGCATATCCAAAGGATGGAAAAGCCCAGAAACCATCGCCCTAAATCAGCATATCACTTTCATGGCTCAAACTGCCTTTCGAATATGGAAGAATGTGAGTTAAGGATGTGTTAGGACCTCGAAAACTGCTTTTAAAATTGATTGTACTGGGACAAATGTGGAATTCCGCTCTCTCCTACGTCCGTAACGTCTAACGTGGAAGCTGGATAATCACTCACTGTGATATGGATCTATATTTTCTGCTGTTTCAGGGGTAGAATCTCTTACCACCAGTCTTATTTTGTTTCTCTCAGAGCTTCCATTACTGTTAAGTATTTGTAGTTTCAGCTGCCTTAGGAGGGACCAGGGTTCCAGCACCCTCCCCCCCCCTCGATTCTGAGACAATTCCTACAGCAAAGGCTTTCCACAACAGCTGAGTTTGCACTTTGGGTGGGAGAAAGAGGGATTAGCAACTTGCTGGTTGCAAGTATTTTGATTCTTAATTGACTTTTGAACTCCAAGTGTTTTTTTTTTTCACGAGATTCTAAGCTCCTCCCCCTTCACACCTCTAGTTCAGGTGCTTCAGTGATTGCTTCATTCACTTTGCTTTTTTCTCTTAATTTGTTTCTGAACACCATTATCACCAGCCTTGAATGTCCTGCAGTCAGTTAATACTGTTTGTTGTTATTCTTTTTTTTTTTTCCTTCTTATGCTATGCTGTTGAAATAATAAAAAGAAATGTATATCCAGATCAGTATGGAAGTGGTGCCTTTTCAATGAGCAGCTGCTACCATCACTAACGTCATGGTTCCCTTTTTGAAAAGAGTTCAGCTCCTAAAAAGAGGAAATGAGAGTTTAGGGTGTTGTTTTTTATTAATATTTTTTTTTTTTTTGACAATAGTTGAAGGAAGGATGAGCTGAAGTGGAACGAGTCTCGGCCCGTTTTCTTCTACATCTGTGTGTGAGACTTTTGTTGTGAATAAATGATGAGAGCTCCAGTTTCAGAGTAGTGATTGTGAGGTAAACTGTCGCTCCGTCCATCAAGGTACCAAGAACAGGAAGGTAAAAAAAAACGGGTATTTTTCTACTTCCTGCTCAATCTAAAACTTCTATAAAGCTGGAATGTTGTATAAAAACTTCAAAGCGAATAATTTTAGACACTTTCTTTTAATCTGTGGGATCATTTTCTGTTAAAACTTTCTCATGACTTTTTCTTTTTTTTTGCGTAACTTCTGATGTTGGTGCCAGAAGTCGTCACCAGTCTGGAACTTTGCCTGGTGTGAAGTCACCTTGAGGCACAGATCTGAGATCAGGCTGCCATTTCACAGCCATTCACTCGTCTTTTCACCTGCTTGTATTGGATATCGGAGCTTAGTGTGTTTGGACGTGAGGTCAGCTTCCTCTAAAGAAGCAGGGTGTGGGTCATGTAGTGACATCACTCAGGAAACATGGTAAAAAAAGATAACTGTGGTGAGCTATAACGGTTGAACTTTAACAAAATGCAGGTATCTCATTTGAGCACGATGAGCTGTGCTCTTTGAACAGATTTGCATTTTGAATACGTTGCAAATTTTCCAAATATGTTGGTGTAATTCAAGAGAGTCAAAGTCCAGGGATTCCTGTGCAGGAATGCTTGTTTTCTGTCTGCTCTTGTTTGCTCATGTGGTGTTTGTTCTGCAGCCTTTTTGATGTGAGGTTTGACCTGTTGCAGCACCAAAAGCTGTGCGTGATGTGCCTATTGTGAAGGACGACACCATCAAACTGAGACTCACAGCTTCCTGAAACTGCTGCCACTTTCTAGTTTTATTTATATTTTTTCTAAACAAAAATCATCTGTCTATATTTCCTGTTTCCAGTGTGCTTTTTTAAATCTAAACCACTGTATTTGAGGGCAGTGCCCACACGTCGGGTGCCATCTTGTTTTGATCAGGACTTTCCATTCATGATTCTAACTGTATGTGGAAACTTTGACCTTAAAATGCTTTTTTTTTTTTTGTAATTTGTTAAGAGGAACTCGGAGAGGAAGTGAAAAAATGGAGTTTGAAACGGCTCCTGATGTCACGTCAGCTCTGAGCCATGAATCATGCTGCACATGTTGCATGTCTTTTGTGCAGCTGTCACAGATGTGCTGCAGCCAAACGCTGTCAGGATCACCTGTGGCCCTCAGTTAAAGCATCCAGCTGAAAACCTCTTGACCTTCAGAAGTAAAATCTGCAAATTCTGGATCATCTGTGCACTTTTTGCCACTAGCGCCACTATTGTATGTTGCAGGGTGGGGGTTGACCAGACTTTTGTACGCCTGTGAAAAGGGCGGCTTCAAACAATACTGAAAAACTCTGCTCATTGGTAGTTCCTGTGTCAAATGTTTACTCAGGCGTTCCCCTTTGATTTTAATCTCACATCAGTTCACTCAGCAACACAGAAAGCTATCAGTCAGACAATATACTGTAACAATCAACATACAGGAAACCTGATTAGTAGATTCTATTTTTATCAGATATTAATATAGAAAAACTTCCTGGTTCATACTTCCATATTTTTGCTTGGTGTGAAATCGTTCTGATTCTTGTTAACTTCAGTAAACGGTGTTATCCACCTCTGATTGACACGTTCAGACTCTTTTCTCACACCTCTAACGCCTGGGTCTGCCTCCTCCCACAGCTGTTTCCACAGAGCGGGAGAGTTCAGACGTGCTATGTTCAGAGTCAGAGGCCAAGTGAAGCACATGAAGTTTCACTGCTGAGCATTTTCTTCTCATGTTTGCACAAAAGTGCATTGTCCTCGCTGTTAGTTTTACAACCCGGGTCGTGCTCATGTATGTATTTTCTCAGCAGTTCAACTGGAGAGATTAACTAGAATAAATGTACAGGTTTTTGTTGCTTAATGCAAGAAAAGTTTTTATATTTGATGCACAAAACCTACGACGAGCTGCAAAACACGTTTCACCCTCAACTTTGCAGTGCATGATGACACTGGCTGAAGCTCCTCATTGTTAAACATGATTATGTGGGTGTGAAAACTATTTATAAGCATCTATAGAGTCAAATGTTCCTCTTTACTCCCTGCACCACTTTCCTCTTGGTGTCTTCGTTCGTCGGTAATAAGACTGAAGAAATCCTCCACAGCAGCCATTAATTCCTCATGCACGAGACTTAAACATTATTTTCTCTGTTTTAAAGAGTGATGTTCTGCAGGAAGTCTTCATTCTACACTACACAACTCAGTCTGTGGCTCAGGGTTTTAGCTCAAGCAGCATCCCTTAAGCAGCCTGCAGCTCTTCACTATCTGCTGCACGCTGCAGTTCTGTGGACAAAGCACTAATAATTACAGGAAGCCCGAGGCCCGTGTTTGGAACAGAAGCCGTGCAAATGGAGGGAGTCCTGCAACCCTGTGTGGGACCAGTAACTTAGACTTACAGTAATTAATGGAAGAGATGCAATAGAGACCATGCTTCTTCACATTAACAAAATTGAATATTTTAAACTGAATTTTTATTTTTTGTCTCCAACTTGAAAGTCAGGATGCAGGTGACAATGTTTTTGCCTGCGTGTGTGTTTATATATATGAGTGTGGGAGCGAAAGAGTTAAAACACTGCTGGAGAGATTTTAAAAAGGCCCTTCCATTAAAAACAGTTGTTCTGAGGTTTCTGTTGAATATTTTAGCTCCACGGGTGTTCTTACCATCATAGTGGGTGTGAAAACAGGTCAACAACTTCTCTTTCAGTTTTAATCTCTCAAACTACGCAGGTGGCGATAAAACCCGAGTTCTCCCGAGTTCGAACTGCCTGTATCTGTTTCATCACAACTCCTTTGTTTGTTAGCTTTCGGCAGCTCCTGCAGTTGAAACCACACCTAGCATGCTGCTGGCTAAAAGCTGTTAGCATAACGTAGCAAACAGAAAGACACAACGTCTGACGTTGCCATGCGCAGCGGGGCAGGAAACAGTATTCTTTGCTCTCATAGGCTAGTTTGTTAGCCAATCAGAGTCCAGCAAATTTGAACAATGAATATGAACGAGCTGCTGATGAAGCAGCCTGACGGAAGGAGCCGGAACCACCCGAATTTTAACGCAGACAGATTGAAAGGTCTGTTAATCAGTGTTTCCTAAAGTTTTTTAGATATAAAATGTTTCATATTACTGGTTAATACTTAAGAAATAACCACAAAGTCCTGAAATGTGTATAAAATGGCCTCTTTAATGAAAATCTGAAAATAATTATTAGATGTGCAGCTACATCTAATTTACTTTTAACATAAGCCCAATTCAAGGTTGGTCACCACAAAAATTGGCATTAGCAAATACAAAAATTGCTTCAACTCTGTCCACTTCAGATGTATATTGTGCTAAAATGTTTTTGTATCTGAGTTATTCAGAACATGAACTCTGAATTCAGACTTATTACACAAAGACTTTCAGCTCAGACAGTACTGTTATCTGCTGGAGTCAACCCTGTTTACTGTTAGTGGAACAACTCACTGAACTAATGAACAGATTTCAGAGAAACTCAGAAAATCTTCATTACGTTTTAGTACGGTCATTTCAAAATGGCTGCACACTGACTGAAGAGAACATAAAAATGAGTCTAACTTAGACATATATTTTGACATCATAGTAGATAAGAGTCATTTAAAACTACTGCTCTAAATACCAACAGGCCGTACGAGTTCATTCATAGTATTTTTAGTCATTATGTGACATATCTGTCTATAACTTAATCACTTCTCAGCATAAGATCATACTTTAAAGCTCTTGTATGTAAGACAACAGATTCCTCTGAAAAATTCCTTTAATTAATGAAACATTAACAGGCAATAACAAAAAAATAAAAGTACAGCTCATAATGGCTCTTCAATCAATATCCTTTAAAGAGGCCATTTCATACACATCTCATGACTTTGTGGTTATTTCTTAAGTATTAACCAGTAATATGAAACATTTTATATCTAAAAAAACGTCAGGAAACACTGATTAACAGACCTTTCAATCTGTCTGCGTTAAAATTCGGGTGGTTCCGGCTCCTTCCGTCAGGCTTCTTCGTCAGCAGCTCGTTCATATTCATTGGTCGAATTTTCTGGACTCTGATTGGCTAACAAACTAGCCTATGAGAGCAAAGAATACTGTTTCCTGCCCCGCTGTGCATGGCAACGTCAGACGTCGTGTCTTCCTGTTTGCTACGTCTTATGCTAACAGCTTTTAGCCAGCAGCATGCTAGGTGTGGTTTCAACTGCAGGAGCTGATGAATACTAATGAACAAAGGAGTTGTAATTAAACAAATACAGGCAGTTCGAACTCGGGAGAACTCGGGTTTTATCACCACCTGCGTAGTTTGAGAGATTAAAACTGAAAGAGAAGTTGTTGACCTGTTTTCACCCACTATGAAGGTAAGAACACCTGTGGAGCTAAAATATTCAACAGAAACCTCAGAAACACTGTTTTTAATTGAAGGGCCTCTTTAACTAAACTAACTCTAAACTAAAACAATTTGACCAACTTGAAGAAGAATGTAACTGTTGTGGGAACCTATCAGATACAACTAAACAGGAAATGATCAGGTTTTCTAATTACATCTTTTAGAATTCTTTGTCCTTTATAGAGGAAGACACAATCCGGTGAGTAAATGTTGCTTTCGTTTGTGACAGGAACTGCATGCGCTGCAACCTTCCTGTTTGACACATGGCACACCACAGTAACAAGTGGACAAACTGAGAGATGAAGAAGAAGATTGATCAGTTTGGATGAAAGAAAGTACAAAACAAAAAAAACACTTATAATTTAAAATGAAATATTTACTGGTTTAGTCTTAATATTGTTCCCCTATGATAATTTTCAATACATAAAACCCTCGTTACATCAGCAGGTTCTTTAAAAGCAGAGGTTATATAACATGCAGTTTGCACATGGTGTAATTAATAATAAGTTTACCATGGCAGAGTTGCCTGCATAATCTGTCTCTGGTAACTATTGGGTGTTATTTATATCCCTAAATAACACACAACACAAAGCCCAAAATAACCTGTCATACACACACACAGCCCCCCCACTGTGCCTCTCTAATGACCTGTCTGAAATGCCATCTGCTTTCATGGAGAAACACTTAGCAAAGCTAGCACCAGCAGCTGTGAACGTCTCTGATGTCTCTGCGTTTCAGTTGTTCATTTTTGACAGCCTGTTAGCAGGTGCTAACAGCTAGTTATTCTTGAAAGGTGGATGTATGCTAAAAGTTCTAACTGCAAGCCAAGCTGCAGCGTGTTTCTCATTACTGATAGCCTTCACTGGGTTGTTAAAATGTTCCCACAGGCGTTTATTTTGTTCCTTTTTTGACATGGGGAAGAAACATAATGTGTCACACAAACTAAAACACAAATATGTGCTTTGCCTGACTGAAACATTGCAAAGGTTAATCTCATTACACACTTTTACAAGCTTTGTTTGTCCCATTTTGATTGTGATTTCTTTTTATGAGCCCACGGTAGCTTCCTTATCTCAGGTTTCTCACATGATTTCATTGCCCTGCCAAGTCTTCATTTTATTTTTGCAACAAAAACATCAGCACATTTGTTAAATTAGCTTCATGTGTGCATGGTGTTAAAGCTATTATACACACATTTGTTTTTTTGTGATAAAACTTCCTCGTCTGTGCAATTAGTCTCCTCTGTAGGGGGTCCAAAAGCCCTAGCAGATCCTGGCATGACTGAGTTTCCTAAGAATATGCTGAGCCATCTGCAGAATCTCGTCTGCTCTGATCAGGAGAAACCTGCTTGTTAAATCAGTAAGGGAAATGTGGTGTCTCTCATATGCATAGACACACCTGGTGGGCCTGAGAGCACTTGTGCAATACAGGTAGAACACTTGCAGCATGATTGTCACAGTCCATCTACAATGTAGTGAGAATTAATCCCAAATATCTTGAACTCAGCTTCATTGATGATTCTGAGATTTCAGGACAAACAGGGGAGACGGTTTGTTTAATGACAGAAATACCTTCTCTTTGTTTGCTACGGTTTCTATGGCAACACTGACAAAGACTCAGCGGCAGATGGCTGGAGCACATTTAAGGGTCTAAACTGAATGTCTTGGCTCCCGTTTCTTATGTACAATTCTTCTATAAAATATGTTTTTAAATCTTTTACGTCTGCAAAACTGAAGCCCTGATTGTGAAAGCTGAATATCTGAACAGGTCAGAGTAGAAAGCTGATAAATTGATTCTGTGGTTAAAGAATGAAGATGAACTCTACTTGAGGGAACGCAGTATGTAAAAACGGTGCAACATAACACACATTTTTACAAAATGAGTGTGCATCACATAAGCTGTTTGGAGGCAGTTTTGTTCTGGCACAAAAATTGCACAAGTCTCTAATCAACATTGGGTAGAAGCAGCTGCAGCTAATGATTAATTTTACATTTTTGCAAGATAGTATAGAAAAAAGTAGAAAATTTCAATAAACATCCGACTTTATTCAACGCATTCCAGGAAAGTTCACGCTTAATAAAATAGCGTGATTTTTTTTCCATGCTTTGACATTGTTTATACGTTTCACATCATGCTTATTGCAAAAACAACATTAAAAAAAAAAGCTGCATAATTTGAGATTCATTTGTGACCCAACAAGACAAAAAATAAGTCTGTCATAGGATCAGTTGTTGTCCAACAATACCATCCTACTCGCTGGTATGTAGAACACACAACAACAGAATTCCTCCTGGAAGATCTAAACTTTAACCATTAATTTATCAACAGTCTGTAACGATACACCGATGGATCGATGTATTGAGATACAGGGATCAACATCACATCGTCAGGTCCAATATCGATAATATCGATGTGGTAAACGTGTTGTACTGACCACCACAAGGTGGAACAACATGCACTCTAACAAAAAAAAACAAAACAAAAAAAGACTCAGAACTAATGTGAAAGCGAATCAGTGGCTTTGTATCTATAATACTGTATATTACCATGATGAGCAACTGTTAAAAATACATGAAGCTTTATTAAATAACCCTTCTTATATATTTCTAATTAATAATGTTATTTTGTGACATATTGGTTTTGCTAATAAAATACTACAAACTGGTGTAAAAGTGAATGAGTGAGTTTGTTTCACCCGTTGTCATCGAATCAAAGCAAAGTAAATATTATTCAGAGAGTTTTGTTTTGTTGAAAATGCAAAATAAAGAAAAGTTTTAATGTATTGTATTGTGTATCATAGTGTGAGCAATGTATCGAGACATGTGTCATATCGTGGGAGAATGTATTGATACAGCCCTATCAGTTTATGACAATGTAATGAATCCCACATGTTAACAGTGAAGTGAACAGCCTGACCTGTGATTTGTATGGCTCCTGGAAAACTTCAGTCATGTGACAAGATATTTTGTTCAGCTGTTGAACAAACTGATTTTAAGTTTTATTTCTTATTATAATCCAAAAATATGCAGACAACTCTATTGTTAAGACGTGTTGGCTTAGTCACTGAGCACAACTGAATGCTTTGTGAAGTGCAAACACAAGAATGGCTGAGAATTCAACAGGATATGTTGATGTTAGCAGATAAAAATGTGGCATTTGTTCAATACCAGAGTGTTTTTAATAACAAAAGCTATTGATTAAAGAGGCAATTTCACACAAATTTCATGAGTTTGTGGTTATTTCTGAAGTATTAACCTGTAATATGAGACATTTTATATCTAAAAAACATTAGGGAACACTGAGTTACAGTCGTTTCAATCTGTCTGTGTGAAGATTCGTCCGGCTTTGGCTGCAACTCATTAATATTCATTATGCTAATTTGCTGGACTCAGATTGGTCAAGAAAGTAGCCTATGAGAGCACAACTTCCTGTTTCCTTCCCCCCTCAGAAACCTCCGAAAAACAGTTTTTAATGGAAGGGCTAAACACACTAAAAACATTTCCTAGTGATGTCTTCAAAGATTGTTATTATGTATATTATTATTGTCATTATCAATCAGAATCCAAAAGAATATCAGATACAGCATGATATACCGACAGGAATCTCCTCTGGTTCTCTTTAGCTGAGCTGTAGCAAAAAAAAAAAGATCATACTTTGTTTGTTAATATGGATGAAAAGAATCTCCCTTTTCTTGTCTGGACCACTCTGTCCAGATTTGAAATTGTGTTATTTCCAGTGTTTTTAACACAGTATAGCCAACTTTATGCAAGTGCTGCCTGTTTGATTTACTGAACAACTGACTGGATCATATTGGTAGTGATGGAAGAATTAAGTGACAGATGGATCGACAGATCAGGGATTCATCAGCAGTAATGGGGGCCTTTCACTGGTCTGTTGAGGTAAAGATGGAGATGAGCTGAAAGCTCATGACTTCCTGGTCCATCTGTGTTCCAGCCTTCACTTAGGGTCATGATATTTGAATCATGACTGAAAGAAATAGATCCCAGATACAAGCAGGTGAAATGAGCTTCCTGTGTAGAGTGGTTGGGCTCAACCTATAAGAGAGAAAGTGAAGCGCTTTTACATCCAAGTAAAGCCAGTCTGAATGTAGACGATGTGACTGACATACACCCCCTAGTGGCCGGCTGCAGTATTAGCTTTAAGTCCCACCTCCTCTTTATGTAAATAAATGGAACATTGTCATGATGAATAAAATAAAAATATTGTTATTTTCCTGGTGTTAAATTCTGTTAATTTAGTTTATGCTACATGTTTCTTAACTTACTGCTGCATGTTCAGTAATTTATTTTTCTAACATGTTTAGATGTAAGAACAACACCAGGTGAGTAGACGGGAGTTGCAGCCCGTCTCTAGTGAGCGATCTCTGGCTTCCAAATTAAAATAAGGCAGCACCAGTGACTGTAAACTGGCTTTACTTTTTGTGAGAGACGCATAACCCATTTTTATCTGCAGTTTGACACAAATACAACTGACACCTTCTCATAAAGACTCTTATTAATAAATTCTCTTATGACACAAAAGGGTTAAAAGTTGGTGATTGATTTCAGAACAAAAAAAGATGTGTGGTGGAAAATAAAAGGTTTTGGTTTGGTTACACATATTGTATTTCAGAACACCTCTGATAGAGATGCAACATTTTCTGAGACCTCTGGGAAAAATCAACTTCTGCCAAGAACAGCTGATGTCCTTCTACTGCTGCACCGTTGGGACTGTCCTCACTCACAGTGTCTTGATATGGTATGCTGCTCTGCAGCAGATAAGAAAGCACTGCAGAGAGTTGTAAATGCTGCACAGAACATTAACAAGAAGCAGTTTGCTGCTTTGGCAGCCAAATACACATCCCACTGCCTGCAGAAAAACCCTGCACTAAACTCATGAACAGTTTGAACGTCTGAAGTAAATGTTACAAAAACAGAAGAGTTTCTCTCACAGATCCACTCACTCTGAAAACACACTTATTTATCTGTGTTAACAGAAAGCTGTGCATGTTCTACAAGAGCAATTATTTCAATCTGTTGTTTACACAATGACAGTTACATCTATCTAGAATCTTTGGTTAATGAGTCCAACTTATTACAATGTGACTCTCAATCAAAATCATCAAATCATTTTCATTACATAGCTGTCAGCTGTGACAAGATCTGGGCAATAGAACTGATGTCATCATGATGGTACAGTCTCCATGGTTTTCTTTTCTGTTTAGTAGAATTAGAAGAAAGGTGGTTTATTGTCAGAGGTCTTTTTTTCAACAGCTAACGTCAGTTCGATGTCCTTCAGCAGCCTTCAGAATACTTTCTGGTATTTGTTCTAAACTTGTTCAACAAAATTTAATAAAAAGCTAAATTAACAATGAAAACAATAATAATAACTGATCCTTTTAGGATTATTCCTTAATCATTCTACACTGTAAATGCATCAGGCATGGAGTCATTCAGGACATTCCTTAAATTCCAGGACGGACAAGACAAATAAATAACACCAGCTGTCCAAATCTGTCCTGTTGGTGGATTATTATATCAATAAAGCGTGTGAATAAAAAAGAGCTTGGAGGATCCATTCTTTAGTTTGTGGTAAGGACATGTGGATGGTAGAGAAAAAAGCAGAGGAAGGAGACGGAGACTTACAAAGGCAGAGTAACAGAGGGTGTGACCTTAATCCCAGAGTGGGAAAGAAAGAAATCTAAACTTACACACACACACACACACACACACACACACAAACACACACATCTGGTCCATCCAGTTTCTGTTTAGTATCTCACAAGAAAACTATGCTGGGAGTTAAACCCAGACACTGTGAAACTTCTTTTTACCAATAAGGAGAAAATTGTTGTCTGTGGCAGATCATTCATATAATGAGGGTGTGAATGCTTGTTTAGTTTGTTCATTCATGAGTCATCATTAATATAATGTGGCTGTATTACTGTAAAATGCAAGAATGACTGAGTGCATTTCTAATTTTTTTAAAGAGATTTTTGTCTTATCTCTGAGATTAGCATCTGTTTTAGCTCGTTTACTTGCTTGTGTTGCTGCTTTATTATCTTAACAGTGTTTTAGTACCTTTGCTTTGATTTGTCTGTTGATTTTATTTTAACTTGTGACAAATAAAGTTTGAACTGAACTGAGTTAAGCATCTGTAAAATTTCCCAGGGAAATATTTTATAATCATACAATAAATCTGATAACAAAGGCCAAACCTCACACACTGCAGACTCATGCAGATCACTGTACAGCATCTTTCTGCCTGAGACTGCATACAAGCCCCTACGTGTTGCACCAGACTGAAAGATCACATTTACAGCTACTGTTTCAGATAGAAGCAGCCATGCTGCTGCAGAGACTGAAGGGACTTAGACTGACACTTTGGGTTTTGTTCAAAGAGCCTGCAGCAGCTGCATTATACTGCGAACCCGAGGGCACGGAGCTCGACAATAAAAACCTCCAACCCAGCTTACCTGAAACAGCTCGTGGAGGAAATTTCCTTTGCAGTCGACCCATGTTCAAGTTGGACCTGAGCCAGAGAGCTGCATATGTCTTTTCTTTTCTCTCTATTTTACGGCTTGCCCTCAAAACTGTGTCAAAAAATAAAGGGTAAAAAAGTCCTAAATTAAAACTTAAAGCAAAGAAGAGAAAAAAAACACAAACTTAATTCATAAAACACTCAAGCTTTAAACAAACCACTAAACAGAAATCAAGGTATTTTATCATACTAAACAATAATAATAATAACTGTACTGTTTTAAAAATGTTATTTATTCAAAGTATTTCAGCTTCATCATCTGGCACATAAACTAAGTAACATTTTCTGTACTTACTTATTCCTGTTCAGGGTCGCAGGGAGCTGGTGTCTATCTCCAGCTACCACGAGAGGCGAGATTATACCTGGACAGCTCATTAGTCCATAACAAGGCCCCACTGAGAGACAGACAAATATGTGTGCACACACGCACACACACACACACTGACACCTACAGGGCCACTCTGAAGTTGCCAATTAACCTATCATGCATGTTTTATTTAGTTATTTATTTACCAGCAGACCCATTATATAAGGCTCTGGGACTGTTAGGTGGTAGTCTTTAGCACAGGAGCCCCACAAGGAACAGTTCTCATTCCTTTCCCTTTCACCCTATAACATAAACACTTGCCGTCTCCAGAAAATCTCGAATGATACCAACATTGTTGGCTGGGTGTCAGAGGAAAATGAATTGGAATGCAGGGGGGTCGTCAGTGACTTCATCAACTGGTGTGAACAGAACCATCTTTGTATCAACGCCAGCAAGACGAAGGAGCTGGTAATTGACTTCCGCAAGAAGTCCCAGAATACATGGGAGAATGTCCAGGGTCTGGAAATTGAAATGGTGGAGGACTCCTTTAAGGACCTTTTATCACACTAACAGCACCTGCTATTTTCTGTGCTGTGGTATGCTGGTGTTTGCAGGGAGGGACAGGGGAACACTCTTCTATAACCCTTCTGTTATAAGTGCTCTGTAAAACTGAAAATTTTCATTTGTGTTATATCAAAGGTTTATTCTGTTCTATTCTGGTCAGAGGGAGGAAACCAGAGTCCCTGGTTAAAACCCACACATGCACAAGGGAGAACATGCAAACTCCACGCAGAAAGACCCCATCTTGGTTTGTAACTCAGGACCTTTACCATGCAGCCCAAAATAAGTAACAACGAACTGTAAACAGAGTGGAGAAGCATGTGGAATTTTTTTTAATAAACTATCATATGTGCCTCATTCCTTCATGGTACCTGTGAGCACATTATAGATCTTGGAACCCATTGTTCTGATTTATTGAACATTTCCAACATACTTGCACACCCAGAAATGAATCTAAGAACTGTCTTGACTAACTTCAGAGACTGCAGTGTTGTACTTTGCCATTGCACTGCCCTCATGTGGTTGCAACACTGAACTTTACTACACTTTGTTGGTGTGCGTGAGTGTGCATGTGTGGAAAACGGAGACATAAGAGGATAGATGTTTGATGTGTTTGCAGCCTCCAGCTGGCCCTTTCATATGAAATGCATAGAAGAGGAGATGCTGTCTGCTGACCCACATCTTGCCTCCAACACCACCACACCCCCACTGAGGAACCTCATTACGTCAGACTCTGTAATGAGCCATAAGACCAGTGCCACTGTGTGTCCAGATTATACATTAAAAGAGATGGTGTATTACTTTAAATACACCAGGACGCCTCCACATGCCTGCGGATACTGATACTTCCTGCGAATTTCCAAATGCCTCAATTTAATCTATCTGTGGGAGCCAGTTTCTCATCATGGAAGCATCCGTTAACAGTTCTACGGGGGAATTAACATTTAAACCCATTTGCTATTTGAATTACAAAAATATATTTCCAAATTCATAACAAATAATTATATATTCTAACTTTTAAAACTTGTCAAAAATTCAGAATTAACTGAAGATATTAGTTTTTGCGAATATTTCGGTACATATTTCGAATGTTCGCCCCCTCGATAAAAGTTGGTATGTCCCACACCCTGCCGTTAGCCGTTGTTGTACCCTATGCTACTGAACAGATTTACCGCGACACAAACTAGCTTCCAACTGGCCTTTATCGGACGAAAAGATGCTCCTTTACGGGATTAAAAAAATAAAACAACTACCAAGAAGTCAGGGAAAACTTTGCCCCACAATGGCCAAACTTTAATAGACTTACAACCCAAACCACTTCTCTTAACAGTTTCGAGTGTGTTAGCATTGTTTTAATCTCTATTTCCTATTGGACTCGTTCGGTTTATTTTTTCTTTTCCTTTTTTAAATTCTTCTTTTTGAAACAGTCCAGTCTGATGAATTCACCGAAAAAAGACGGAGACGACGATGTACCCGTTAAAGATCCGGTAAAATACGGAGAACTGGTCATTTTGGGGTAAGTCTTCAAACCCGAAACGATACAGTGAGATTTTTTTGTATAACGGTTCGTGAAAATACGCTCCAGCGACAAATTACATTGAACGCGTGGGAGCTTCATCTGCACCATAAAACCCCCGTGAATACGTGTAGAATCAGGTTTAATCCAGCTTTATCAGAAAATACATCGCCCTTATGGTGTTTTGAGTAAATTCTAGATCAGTCTGGTAGAACTGAGTGTTGTAAAGTAAGTTTTTGATCCTGATATAATACCCTCGTCTCATAGTTTATGTCAGCGTTCATTAAAATGAAATTGGATTTGAGTGTAAAAGACAGGAAATGTGCTGTGGCTTTGTACTATACGGCTACTACAGCGTTTTCATCAATGGTTGTAGTGAGCAGCAGTGCTGGATTGCACAGGATGAAAATCCCAATGATGTCATCATACACTGCTGAATCCGTGATGCTAAAAGCAGGACTAAGGAAAGCACCACTCTCTAATATGCATGCACCTTACTCGGATTTTTAGGGGGTTGGTTATTACGAATGAATAAAATGTCTCAGCCACGATCCATGAAGGAGGAGGACGTGGAGGAGGAGGAGGATGAGTAGGAGGAGAAAACCCCCTTTACATCACGGTGGGCAGGATGTGCTGATGACAGCCACAAGCCTCCACAGCGTTTCCAGCCCCATACCGCGCCACATTGTGCAAGGTCTGCAGGGAGCAGAAATGCACGGATGCACGATCACATCCAGGCTCAAACTTTCCTATTGAAAGGCAGAGCTTCCTGTAAATACCAAAGATAACTGACCTAATGGCCTGTCGCTTCCCTTCCATCTGAACGTGGACTTGAGGAGGCTGTAGTTCGCCTACATCAGAATACTGATTAGTTTTTCAAACACAGATCTAGTTTTTCAAACACAGATCGCTCTATTAGTTACCCAAATCAGAACTGAGAAGTGCATTTCTATTTTGAGGAGCTGTTTTATCTTCAATGCAAATATGCGTGTGCAGATATTGCGTGTCTTAAAGCAACAGTTCAGGCTTTGTCATTCCTTGCCGTAATGATAGACTCAAAACTGTTAAAGATACCCAATCCATGAGACTGAACAGTAAAATACTGAGTTAATATAACTGAAATTTGCCCTGAATAATTTCCCAACACAATTTGATGTGTGTAAAAGCTGTCTTTATGTACTACACTTATGATGTTGTTATTTATTAGCTTATCCCGTGTGTTTTACCTGATAAAGATCAGTTGCATGACTTGATTATCTGTTCCCAGCATGCAGATGGTCATTTTAAAACCAGATAAAGGATGTAAAAACTGCTTTCTGTTTGATAATTCCCTTTCCTGTTTGGGTGGTATCATTTTGGATCTGTCTGCCTTTCTGTCTGGTCGATACCTGCATCACTGCAGGTCATATGATCTTTCCAGTGCAAGAACACTTTATTTTTTTTGCTAGCTGGGATAAGTTGCAGCCCAGCAAGGCTTGACACACTCACAACCACCACTCATCACTTTGCGAACACCCTCTTGTCCTCCCCATGGGTTCACTGTCCACAACCTGTCTGTATTGCATTCCTCCGTCTCCCACCATGTCCCCTCGCTGCCAGTCTTTCAGCATTCTGCTGAGTGTCGACTTTGACAGAAACAGGCCTTCGTTGTGATTTGCCCTCTACTAAAATAAGCCCAGTGTTGGGGGGCAGAAGGAGTGAATATTTCATACAAGACTTTAGGATGTCTGCACATGCGTGATGCTAGTTAAAAGTGTCCACCTCAGGAAGTTGCTTCCCCACTTGTTTCCTCACTCATTTAATTTTTTAGCTTCCTGTTTCTAAATTGCATAACAGCTTCTTACTGCTGTTTTGATCATATTTTCCATCAACTCGCTACCTTCTGTACCTCTTATCATCTGCCTTTTGGCTGCTTTGCGTCATCTCTTAATGCAACGCAGCTCGGTTTGATCTGACAGGTCATGATTAAGGTTAGCACTGAGTCGTGCTCTTTGATTGGACTCCTTGTTTGAAGTTATTTTCCAAGTAAAATACATTTTTCTCTGTCCATGCTCTTGATGACTGCTCAGTCTGATGTAGCATGAGGATTCATAGCATTTTGTTCATTTATGCAGTTTTAGTCATGATGACACACAGTTTTTGTTTTGTTTTTTTTCTCCTGGCCACAGATCAGCAGTTGTTGATATAATCTTCTTATCTTCCTCTGAATTATTTTGGCAAGGACATTTTCTGCTGATTAGTGAAAGTTAATCAACTAAGATTGCATGCAGCTTAAGAAAACACGAGACTGGGACTATTCAGTGCTAACATTAGCAATAGAAAAAGCATTAAAATTCAGATGATCTTCAAACATTCATCATAATATCATAATTGTTCATTATGTCACCATCTGAATTTTTCATATCTTCTTCTATTATCACAGTCAATGTAGCTTGCAGAGTCCTGATTGGAGTGTTTTTGTTATTAATGTAACCTACAAGGAGGGAGTTTTATGAAAATGTTTTATCCTGTGAAAAGGGGTTAGATGGAGTGAGTCCCTCCAGAGAAAACACAGGCCTTGAGAACAAGCTGAATGAGTCAGATCAAGTCTCTGATCGTGTTTCAGCAGTTTATTCACAAGTGACCCGAATGTGCCGCTTTAATCCCTCTCAGAGTAATAGATGATAGATCTGCAAAGATGTGTGTGTGATTAACTGAGCTTTCTCTCTGAATCTGCCAACAAATATTGGCAGCATCACTCGCATTTTAAGAGATAACATAACATAGATTTTGTGTTTGGAACACCATCATCATGTAAGATCAGTGGAATTCAAATATAAAATATGACCTGTTTTAGATCACAATATACGTACATGATCTGTTTCTTTTTTTTCCTCGGTTGGTTGTTTTGCCTCCAGGTACAATGGCTCCCTGCCAAGTGGAGATCGCGGACGCAGAAAGAGCCGCTTTGCTCTTTACCGAAGGGCCAAGGCCAACGGGGTCAAACCCAGCACAGTGCACATCCTCAACACGCCACAGGACAGTAAGGTATGTAGATTGATGCAGGATCATGTATTGTATGATTAAACAATGTGTAGGAGTTCCTTCCTTTGACCCTATTTTGTGTTTTATTTATTGGAGGAAGGGTAAATAAATGCGCAGACGAGTGTTTGTGCTCGACGGACATCAAAACTTCTCTGAAACTTTCACTTAACAAGGACGATTTGTAAAAACATGATATTTGTTTTTAGCAGTGCCTGTTAAAGGGAAAGATTGTTCTAGACCAGGGGTGGGCAACTCCAGGCCTCGAGGGCCACTATCCTGCACATTTTAGATGTTCCCCTGTTTCACCACACCTGATTCAAATCTGCAACCTCTCAGCAAGTCCTATAGAAGCCTATTAACGACCTGTTCATCTGCAGCAGGTGTGGTGAAACAGGGGAACATCTAAAATGTGCAGGATAGTGGCCCCCGAGGCCTGGAGTTGCCCACCCCTGTTCTAGACAGTGTGTGCATTGATTCAACTGGTTGCTGCATTGTTGTTGCAGGCTGTCCACAGCAGGGGGCAGCACAGCATTTCTTTCACTCTGTCCCGTAACCAGACAGTGGTGGTGGAGTACTGCCATGACAACAACACAGACATGTTCCAGGTAACACACAGAAAAAAGAAACATCAGTGAAACAACATCAAGCGTTCAAAAAGTGACACAGCAGCTGTGATCATGTGCACGTTCCTCCCAAAATACACTGTTATGTAAAGCCATCAAAGTATTATAAAAGTAGGTAAAGTATTTTGGGTCAGAGCTGTGACAGTTTAGCATTAAAAATAAAGGCTTCTTCACGAGAGTCTATTTTTATTTTGAAAGGTCTGCATCTATAATACAGTTTTATCAGAGAGCTCCATCAGTCAAATCACTCAAACAACAAAAAACTGGGAAAAATTCTGAAGCTTTTACAATGAAGACATTTTGAGAAATCTGTGTAAAAACCATTTAAAGCTACAAGCAACACTTATATATTTTCTGACTTTCTGTTTTACAGATAAATACTTACAGTGTTCAGAAATAACATAGTCTGATTTATTTTGAGGCCCCCACTTGATAAATAGATTAAATAAATGGAAAAGAATGGAAGTGATATTCTCTTAGTGTTTATTTTTAGTTAAATCACGTGGCACCAGCTTCTCTCACTCCCTCTGTAAATAAGCTTTTTACTGAAACTGTCTTTGTGATTTTTCCCCTGTAGATCGGTCGATCCACAGAGAGTCCGATTGACTTCGTGGTGACAGACACTTCTGGAGGGGGGAATGAAGGAGAGGACCCCTCCATCGCTCCCAGCACTATCTCCCGCTTTGCCTGTAGGGTGGTGTGTGAACGTAACCCCCCTTACACCGCACGCATTTATGCCGCAGGATTTGACTCGTCCAAAAATATATTCCTGGGGGTGAGTTGACCTGTAATGAACTGGTTTTGAAATGATATTTGAATATTAGAGAGTTTCATTTTCAGAATCAGGTTTATTTGGTCCAGTATGTTGCGCTTACAGGAATTTGGTTCCGGTTCAATTTTCACCTGTACTTACAGACAGACATAAAGATAAATTGACAGTGTTAGACATCAAACACACACGAGATACTAGATACATTTTGCAGTTACTATAATCTGTCAAGTACAGGTTTTTTTTTTTTTTTTGGAGGGGTGGCGGCTTTGTTTTACCAGAAAGGTTTCATTCAAATAAATTATCTCCTCTTTAAAGGAGACTTGAACTGAGCCAACAATCCTCTATTTGACAAGCAGCCATTTCCCCCCCCATTTATGATTATCTAATTAATTATTTATTGTGAACTTTGAACCTGTTATGAAAAGTAAACAGTTTGGTATTGGCATGGTGAAAAACTACACGTTATATGTCTACGTGTCCTTATGACGTAGGAAAAAGCAACCAAATGGAAAAATCCTGATGGTCACATGGATGGACTCACCACCAACGGGGTCTTAGTGATGCACCCAGAGGGGTTCCCAGAGGACCCAAAGCAGGGTCTGTGGAGGGAAATCTCTGTGTGTGGAGATGTTTATGCCCTGCGGGAAACACGCTCTGGACCCAGCCGGGGCAAACTGGTGAGTCACTACTGATGAGGCTTTAATCTCTGCACTGCTTCTTAGCTTCATTGATCTTCATTTTTTTTTTGTTTTATAATCATAATTGTGTTTGTACGCCACCCACAGGCCGAGGGCGAGAGCAGCGCGTTGCGTGATGGATCCCTGGTAGATCTTTGTGGTGCCACACTGTTGTGGCGAACAGGCGAAGGACTTTTACGTGCTCCTACTTTGCGCCACCTGGAGGCGCTACGTCAGGAACTTAATGCATCTCGACCCCAGTGTCCCGTAGGTCTCAGCACGCTGGCATTTCCCAGCTTGCCACGCAGTCACAGGTGGGTCATGAACACAGATGACTGTCTCTTTGTTATACACATTAGACTGTGGAGAAATGGTAGCTTGATGTGTTGCTACAGCCTTGAAGAGCGACAGCCCTGGGTCTACCTCACCTGCGGTCATGTCCATGGACGCCACGACTGGGGCCAGAGACCCGACAGAGAGGAAGTGTCAGCCGATCGCGTGGGCTCCACAGTCCGTAGAGAATGCCCGCTGTGCAGAAGCGTGGGTCCCTATGTGCCCCTGTGGCTGGGCTCTGAGCCCGCCGTCTACGTGGATGCAGGAGCTCCCACTCACGCTTTCGTGCCCTGTGGCCATGTGTGCTCAGAGAGGACAGCCAGGTACTGGGCGGAGACTCCTCTGCCTCATGGGACTCATGCATTCAGACCCGTCTGCCCCTTCTGCTCCGCTGCCCTCAGCAAACCCGGCTGGATACGTCTCATCTTCCAGGGCCCGATCGACTAGCTGCTACAACTCAGCAACCACTATCACATTAACAGGAAGCTGCTAGGCTTCATTCAGGCTGCAAACGTTGAGTATCAGAAGGTAATTCATTTAGAGTGCTTAACGTCATTATCAGAAGCACGCACACAGCAAAATACTCCAACGTTGCTTTCTTGAATGTAGCTCTGTGCTGAAGAATATGTCCCCTTGTTTATCCTTCAATGCTTCAAGATCAGGGTGAAAAGATGTGACGGAGGTAATCAGCGTCGACCCCGAGAAGATTCTCTCTAAAATATAAGGATGTCTCATCTTCTGTTATGCAGTAGTATTTATCCTTTTTATTCCAAACAAACACAATATGAGCTGATTTCATCCAAATTCATCCAACAAGACACACTTCAGAGGTAACGAGCAGGAGCTGAAAAGATGCTCATACATGACGTCACACAGATATTCAAACTAAATCTCCCTTAGATTGAAACACCCTGTTCGATCACGTCATTAAAATCAAGAAGTAACTTTTATTGCACATATAAAATCAGTGGCCTTTACTGTCACTTTATCAACATTCATTTGCCAATTTCATTCCTTGTACATTCAATGATGAAACTTTTAGCACCTATTTAATTATTTTTACCACATTTGAAACTTCCTGGTGATCCATGAAGGCTAATTGGTTTACCAGTTAATAACATATATGTATATTTTTTGTACACATTTTTGTCTTGACTTAACATTTTAGTGTGAAATCTATGCACAGACATTCTTGTAGAGTATTACTTTGTATTTGGTTGTAAAGAACACTTTCTGGTGGCCTCTCCGGAACCATATGGCAGAACTTTGCCTAATTATGAAGCAAAATGAGGATAAATAACAGGGGACGGAATGAAATCGGGTAAAATCCACTTCACAACTCTCTATAGCAATAAAAGCACTTGTACAGATAAGCTAGATGTTGTGTAACGTTCAGCTAAGTGTATTTAGGTCAGCTGTTCTGCGAAACAGAGGAGAAAAGGTTTCCAGGTTCAAAGCTCGGCCAGAGGTGTGTTCGATTCCATGATTAGAAGGTGAGCAGCATAACCAAAGTGCTAAAATTTAATTTAAAAAAAAAGAGCAGCCAAATATAGGACTAAGTAAGTCCAGCTAAATTATTGTCATAATCATAAAAAAGACAGAAAGCGTGAACACCCTTCTGGTTTCTGAGTTAACACTAAAACAGGGTCCATGTTGGTGAAGTGTCAGTAAGGTTTGATCTTATATAACCTCAGAAGTGAATCTGTTCTGTTTTTAAGAAAACTATTTTGTTTAAAAATGGGTAGGGGGGGTTCTTTTAGATGTTCAGTGTTTAAAAATAAAAAAAACAGCTATTTTTCTATCTTAACAGTTGGTTTAGTTTACTCTCTTTACTCAGTGCAGGCGAGTTGTGTATGTGCCCAGTTGTATCTAACTGTGTGTTAGTTTAGGAGCCCGAGAGTGATGAAACATCTCCAACACTGTGTCCACTCAACACTGCTACCGTGAAACATCACCCAGACAATGAATGTAGCCAAATAACTCGGGCTGTCTAGCCTCTGCTGGTGCTCATACTGAATGGTCTATATATTGTCATACTATTTTTGTAACTGAATATTATGGTGTAGCTTGTTGAACTAGCTGGAAATGTGTGATCCTTTGAATAATAGCCTGATGTGTGAAAGATGAGATGTACCTACTTATTCACGCTCACGTGGAAATCGTGTCTAAGCTCGCATGTGCCGAACATACATGTATGGTGTGTAAACAACACACACGCCTGTTCACAAACTGTGCACGGTGGTTAACTTGAGAGTTTTCACAGATCGAGTGGTCTTCCGAGTCCTCAGTTGATTAAACTGTAATGTTTGTTGCTTTTAGTTTTTCAGTTTAATTTTGAAGATAAAAACAAAAGGAAGCTTAAAAACGTCCTAATACTTGATAGATCCTTCCGAATGAGACCTCTTGTACTATTATGCCAATAGTTTCCACCAAATCCAGTTCAATGCAGGAAGTTGTTCATGTTGGCGTGTGTTTACACGCTGTCTTCAAACTCACCTCCAAACATTTCCAAGTAATGAAAGCAGGTGTTTATTCTCAGAATGTGACTTAAACCTTTCAGACTCCAAATGCAGGACGTATCGCGCGGTGTGTGAGTGGCGTTGTGTTGATACTTTACTGTAGCTCAGGTTATTGATCTCAGACTCAGCTGGGTGGATCTAAGGGATGTTCTATGAGTCCAGCTGCTCCAGAGCAGCTGATGAGTTCAGAGTTTGGGTTGAACCTGTTCATCGGTTCTTTTCCTGACATCAGACTGAAACAGCCTTTATATGTCGTCACGCTCACATCTGATCCTGTAACCTTTTAAATAAATGTCGGATTGTGAAGTAAAACAAAAACTCTACCGTCATCGAGTCAGTCTGTGCACCACTATGATCAAATGTTTTCACTTCACACATCAGCTTTTACCACATTACAATGTTTATTATCGATCAGTCAATTGAAATAACCTAATCAAGTAAAAATCATCTCGTTTCTGTGATTCTCAGTACAAGAAATGTAACAAATACACGTTGAAATGAATGTGATCTAAAGTTAATATTCTCTGCTTTATGCCATTGTGGAAAACTTCTCGTTTGTTTGTTTGTTTGTTTGTTTGTTTGTTTGTTTGTTTGTTTAATTCTAAAGCGCAGAGAGACTAAAGAAGACCTTAATTAACAAACATCTGGATCACTATCATGGAATCTGTCATTTCTTTTAGAGGAGATTTCCTTTTTTTAACTGAAAGACAAAGATATCAGCTACGTCTTCTGTTAAACTAGAAGAATGTTTGTCTTAACCCAACTGCTGAACATGTTCGATACCATCTGAGTCTTTAAAAACCAGGCTGGCAGCATTTCTGCTTTTTTAACTCACGTGTTCAAAAAATGAATAAAATGAAGACATCTGTCTCAGCTGTCCTTCATAAAGGAAGTCCACTCCAATAAATCCTGCTTTTAAAGATGTATTTATATATATATATATCTCCTATTACAATCCAACACATGAGACAGTTGGCGTGTGGATGGATGAACCCTTTCAGCCCCCTAGTTTGCTCTTTGTTTGATGTAGCAAATCTTTCTTTGTTGTTCTTTTTTTTAGTTTTGATGAAAACTTTCTGCAATTTAGTTGTTTCACACCACAAGAATTATCATAAACTTCTTCCGTATGTAGTGAAGCTAAATCACAACCTCTCAATCCAGGTGGCAAAACCTCAACCTCAACTTGTAAACTCTCTTTCATAAAAGGTGAGTGAGTAGCTAACATGTATAATACAGCATAAAATACAGCATAAAACCTCTACTGTCATTTACAAAACCTCACAGTTAATGCATTCCTTTGAATATATCTTAACCTTTTTTTATCATTTTACAACACCTGTATTTGTCCGGTGCACAGACAATCGTTATACACATGTCAATAAACCTGATTGAAAAAACTTAACTGTTGTTTTTTTATGTTTTTTAACCAAAAGGAGGCTCCAGCAGAGGGCGCTCTCTACCAGTTCTGAGTTTCATTCAGGCACAAATGAGGTTGCTTTAATTTGCATCATCACTTCTTTCAGATAATCTTCTGCCTTATTGAGCAGTTTTGGCACTTGTACAGTACATCACCATGGAAATATGATAAGAAGCTTAAAATTACACAACACTCGAATTCAAATAGCATCTTTTAAAAAAGACTTTGCAAAGAATCCAAGCTGTGAAAGACCTGCTGAGAGTGGAATCATTTAGAAGTTTGTACAGAAATTATGTTCCAGTTGAAGCTGGAGGACGAGTCTTTTCTTTGACAGAAGCGTGTTTCATGGAGATCACAGTGACACACTGTTTAAACTCAGAGTTAAACATTCCATCTTCATCTAACAAATGTCTGACATGATTCAAGTTTGACTCTTTATAATTATTCATAATATCTGACCTTAAACATTGTAACATTTGGATCATTTATTTGAATATAAAATGTTTTGCCTGAGAAATTAGTGTGAAAAGCTCTACAGAGTCTGACAGAGTGAATGATGAACACCCAGGTATACGAATGAATCCACTCTCTCAGGGCCTGTTCCACACAGTCTGATGCGTGATGGTCCTTCAGAGATGTGGAGCAGCTGTGGATTGAATTAAAGGTGGTATATGGAACTTGGAACAGCATAAAGCCTTAAGCCATCTGGATGCCAGGCTCGTTAACCCCCCCCCGTGCGCTCCAATGCTGAGGTCGACCAATATTCCTCACCAAACCCACTCGGATCCGAGCAGGACAATAAAATGAGTTCAGCTCAGTAATCATGCTCTCCAGCCCCGCTGATCACACTCTGACTCTGATAAAAGCAGCTCCTACCTGTTTGTAGCTCAGTCATCGATTCAAAGAGCTCACAGTTGCACCGCGGCTCCAAAACTTCCTGCAGCCCCTCTAAAGATCCTCTCTCCTCCCCACACACCATCCTGCACGCCTCACTTATCCAATAAAGTAAAAAAGTAAAATAAAATCCTCCGTGGCGTGTCTTCCAGTCGAAAAAGTGGCCCGAAGCTCCTCCAATTCAGCAACATGTTGCAGCTACGGGTTAGCTAGCTGCTAATAGCTGCTATTAAAAACGTTTCCACACAGATCCTGCTCGTCACATGGGAAACCCCTCTATGGCAAGTAAATAAGGTATATAATCACCACATGTCCCCGGGGCTTCCAGCTGCTTGACCTGCAGACTCCACAGTACCAGCCTCACTGTGCTGGATTATTTACGGTATTAGGCAACCCAAAATGGTGCCTGCTGCTTTGCCAGCTATTGGCTGGTAGATGTAAACAAAATGCCAACGTCAGGCCCATCAAAATTAATATTTTATAATATTTTACTTCAAATATAATTTTTAAAGGAAATGCTGTATTTTCATTGTACAACCCTCTAAACACCCTGTGGAGACATTATTTGGTTAAAAATATTGCTTTTTATAAAAATATTCCATATACCACATCAAGATCTCCTTCCACACCAAGTCTGAACAACAACCAGGTAAGAAATCAAACCAATCAAGAGCAATTATAACCCTCAAGATTAAAAACATAGCGTAGTACAAAAACTACACGTGATTCTACAACTGTTTACTGTGTTTCTACTCAATAACACATTAGAAACCGCTTTATTTTAAAGAACTGAACCCAACTAGCTGGTTGGAAATAAATAAGCTGTATGGTTACAGCAACTGCTGTGGTACAAACATTCCTTCCCTTCAGAATCTAGCAGTTGATGTTTGTCTGTGTACATCATTTCTAAATGTTTTCTGTGGCAGCCAGACCAACACAGCTGATTGGAAAATGAACTGCTGGTTGTCTCATTTTGTGGAAAGCTGCTGCTCACATATTCTCACACGTCACACAGAACATACACTGCAAACACACATTCTGTAAAAACTAAAACATCATTCCATGCAAAAGTTGATGGAAAAGATTTGCAGGTATTTGTTTCCGTAATGCAAGACTCTCAGAAATAGAGGTACAAGACAAGAACATTTTTGTACCTATAGGTAAATTGTTTTAAAATGTTCCCCTAAAAGTACAATATTGGTCTTTAAAAGGCCAGAAATGCCCCTTAGAGTGTTCAAATTGATATGAAGTACAAATTTGTACCATTTCAACTGCACCTGCAACCCTGCACTCTCAGAAATAGAGGTACAAGACAAGAACATTTTTGTACCTATAGGTAAATTGTTTTAAAATGTTCCCTCAAAAGTACAATATTCGTCTTGGAACAACTTCATAAGGTACAAAAATGGACCTGGACTACAGGCTACAAATTCTTGTTCCACTAAAACAGTAAAATTACACCACGTTTTGAAGTCTAAAACCAACATGTAAACCATAATATTGAAAATGATGGAAGAAACTTAATAAAATGGAGATTAACCAGCCTTGACCAGGGTTGCAGGTGCAGATGAAATAGTACAAATTTGTACTTTATATCAATTTGAACCCTCAGAGGGGCATTTCTGATCTTTTAAAGACCAATATTGTACTTTTGAGGGAACATTTTAAAACAATTTACCTATAGGTACAAAAATGTTCTTGTCTCGTACCTCTATTTCTGAGAGTGAAGTAGTCACAAAACAGTGACTTTTAAATGTCACGCAAGAGGGGAAACAAATCCCACAGCAGCAAAGATGAACTCTCTGTGGATGGATTTGTTGGTTTTGATCTGAGTTAATTACTGAGAATCCCTCTGTGGACATCATGGTATCTGTATCTAGGAAGTTTGAAGGGGACTCTCACACATGGAGTGTGTGTTAGGAGAGTGTGTATCCTTCAGAGCTTCTATGTTTGTGTGTTAATCACAGGCTCTGAAACCTAAACCCTCTCCGGACTCTATTCTGTCAGGGAGGACGTTCCTACCATTGTTTCATCAATCGCCTCATTAACTACAAACACTAAGAAACTTTAATTAAACTGGAGCCACAAACGATTAATTAACTTTAAGACTTTCACCTCTTTTTTTTTACTTCCTTTGCCTCTTTCATTGATCAACCAGAAGAATTTAGCCACGTAACTTCCAAATCCAATTAATGCCAATATTAAGTCACTACAATCTGCTTTTCTATGTTCTCTTGTCTTAGAAAGCTATTCTCTTTTGTGGCTCGACTGTTAGAGGATACCAGCCTGTATAAGCTGTGCAGAGTGTATTAAACGGGGGTTAAGTTGTAATAAGTTTGGATTATTTTAAAGGAGTTTATGCTGTGTTATCCTGTTAGGGAGGTGATGTTGTGGCTGTGGACCAGTGAGTCGGTTTCAGCTCTGCCCCTGTGGATGTTGCCATCATGTTGTATGAAAAGGAAAAGCCTGGATGAGAGTCAAACATAATTGGCCAGAAGAGAGCTAGAGATACCTGCTCACTGAGGCAGCCGTGGGAAATCTAATCGTGACTGTGTGTAACTTTATCACCAAAATGAGTTTTATAGACTTATCCCATTTAACTGTTTTACTTCAAGCCTTTAAAGCTTGACTGGACTTGATATAACAGGTTTTTGAGGAACGTTCTAATCCTGCTTATGTGATATACATATGATCCATATGGCAAATACATATCTACACCACTCCCACAAAGTTTGGGATGTTTTGCTTTCAGATGAAATCTATGGAAAACTTAAAAAGTTTATACTACTGTGATATTACATCATAAAAGTAGGGTTTATAAGTAGAAACATGATGGTGATTTATCATCTAAAACACTTTATTGAAACTAAATCTAACAGCAGTGTTGATTAAACCAAAACGGAAATGTCTCAGTAACATGTCATGTGACCTGCAGCATCAGTTACGGCTTGATAACGACGTCTCATGATGTTCACAAGTCAACTTATTGTCTTTTAAGATGTGACATCACAGTATTTTTGAAGGTATTTTTGTTGTCCATGCAGGGACACGATGACTGGATTCAGGATTTTATTCAGGTAGTTTGGGCTCATCACTGGACCATCACAAAGTGTAGGACAGTTCTGCATTGACAAGACACACCTGTCCACCCTGTAACACCTGTCCACGCTGTAACACCTGTCCACCCTGTAACACCTGTCCACGCTGTAACACCTGTCCACCCTGTAACACCTGTCCACGCTGTAACACCTGTCCACCCTGTAACACCTGTCCACCCTGTAACACCTGTCCACGCTGTAACACCTGTCCACACTGTAACACCTGTCCACCTGTCCACGCTGTAACACCTGTCCACACTGTAACACCTGTCCACGCTGTAACACCTGTCCACCCTGTAACACCTGTCCACGCTGTAACACCTGTCCACGCTGTAACACCTGTCCACACTGTAACACCTGTCCACGCTGTAACACCTGTCCACACTGTAACACCTGTCCACGCTGTAACACCTGTCCACACTGTAACACCTGTCCACTCACACTGTAACACCTGTCCACACTCCCTGTAACACCTGTCCACGCTGTAACACCTGTCCACGCTGTAACACCTGTCCACCCTGTAACACCTGTCCACACTGTAACACCTGTCCACGCTGTAACACCTGTCCACACTGTAACACCTGTCCACGCTGTAACACTGTAACACCTGTCCATACTGTAACACCTGTCCACGCTGTAACACCTGTCCACCCTGTAACACCTGTCCACGCTGTAACACCTGTCCACGCTGTAACACCTGTCCACGCTGTAACACCTGTCCACACTGTAACACCTGTCACTCTGTAGCACCTGTCCACACTGTAACACCTGTCCACGCTGTAACACCTGTCCACCCTGTAACACCTGTCCACCCTGTAACACCTGTCCACGCTGTAACACCTGTCCACCCTGTAACACCTGTCCACACTGTAACACCTGTCCACACTGTAACACACACACTGTAACACCTGTCCACCCTGTAACACCTGTCCACGCTGTAACACCTGTCCACCCTGTAACACCGGTCCACGCTGTAACACCTGTCCACCCTGTAACACCTGTCCACACTGTAACACCTGTCCACGCTGTAACACCTGTCCACACTGTAACACCTGTCCACGCTGTAACACCTGTCCACGCTGTAACACCTGTCCAGCACACTGTAACACCTGTCCACACTGTAACACCTGTCCACGCTGTAACACCTGTCCACACTGTAACACCTGTCCACGCTGTAACACCTGTCCACACTGTAACACCTGTCCACTCTGTAGCACCTGTCCACGCTGTAACACCTGTCCACGCTGTAACACCTGTCCACGCTGTAACACCTGTCCACCCTGTAACACCTGTCCACGCTGTAACACCTGTCCACACTGTAACACCTGTCCACGCTGTAACACCTGTCCACACTGTAACACCTGTCCACGCTGTAACACCTGTCCACGCTGTAACACCTGTCCACGCTGTAACACCTGTCCACGCTGTCACACTGTAACACCTGTCCATACTGTAACACCTGTCCACGCTGTAGCACCTGTCCACGCTGTACACCTGTCCACGCTGTAACACCTGTCCACACTGTAACACCTGTCCACACTGTAACACCTGTCCACGCTGTAACACCTGTCCACGCTGTCACACTGTAACACCTGTCCACACTGTAACACCTGTCCACGCTGTAACACCTGTCCACGCTGTAACACCTGTCCACACTGTAACACCTGTCCACGCTGTAACACCTGTCCATACTGTAACACCTGTCCACGCTGTAGCACCTGTCCACGCTGTAGCACCTGTCCACACTGTAACACCTGTCCACGCTGTAACACCTGTCCACACTGTAACACCTGTCCACGCTGTAACACCTGTCCACGCTGTAACACCTGTCCACACTGTAACACCTGTCCACCCTGTAACACCTGTCCACACTGTAACACCTGTCCACGCTGTAACACCTGTCCACCCTGTAACACCTGTCCACGCTGTAACACCTGTCCACGCTGTAACACCTGTCCCACTGTAACACCTGTCCACGCTGTAACACCTGTCCACACTGTAACACCTGTCCACGCTGTAACACCTGTCCACCCTGTAACACCTGTCCACGTCCACACTGTAACACCTGTCCACTCTGTAGCACCTGTCCACACTGTAACACCTGTCCACGCTGTAACACCTGTCCACACTGTAACACCTGTCCACGCTGTAACACCTGTCCACGCTGTAACACCTGTCCACACTGTAACACCTGTCCACGCTGTAACACCTGTCCACGCTGTAACACCTGTCCACGCTGTAACACCTGTCCACCCTGTAACACCTGTCCACGCTGTAACACCTGTCCACACTGTAACACCTGTCCACGCTGTAACACCTGTCCACACTGTAACACCACCTGTCCACACTGTAACACCTGTCCACGCTGTAACACCTGTCCACCGCTGTAACACCTGTCCACCCTGTAACACCTGTCCACCCTGTAACACCTGTCCACACTGTAACACCTGTCCACTCTGTAGCACCTGTCCACACTGTAACACCTGTCCACGCTGTAACACCTGTCCACACTGTAACACCTGTCCACGCTGTAACACCTGTCCACGCTGTAACACCTGTCCACCCTGTAACACCTGTCCACACTGTAACACCTGTCCACGCTGTAACACCTGTCCATACTGTAACACCTGTCCACGCTGTAGCACCTGTCCACGCTGTAGCACCTGTCCACGCTGTAACACCTGTCCACACTGTAACACCTGTCCACGCTGTAACACCTGTCCACCCTGTAACACCTGTCCACCCTGTAACACCTGTCCACGCTGTAACACCTGTCCACGCTGTAACACCTGTCCACGCTGTCCACCCTGTAACACCTGTCCACGCTGTAACACCTGTCCACACTGTAACACCTGTCCACGCTGTAACACCTGTCCACGCTGTAACACCTGTCCACCCTGTAACACCTGTCCACGCTGTAACACCTGTCCACACTGTAACACCTGTCCACACTGTAACACCTGTCCACACTGTAACACCTGTCCACGCTGTAACACCTGTCCACCCTGTAACACCTGTCCACGCTGTAACACCTGTCCACACTGTCACCTGTCCACCCTGTAACACCCGTCCACCCTGTAACACCTGTCCACACTGTAACACCTGTCCACACTGTAACACCTGTCCACACTGTAACACCTGTCCACGCTGTAACACCTGTCCACACTGTAACACCTGTCCACTCTGTAGCACCTGTCCACACTGTAACACCTGTCCACGCTGTAACACCTGTCCACACTGTAACACCTGTCCACGCTGTAACACCTGTCCACGCTGTAACACCTGTCCACACTGTAACACCTGTCCACACTGTAACACCTGTCCACTGTAACACCTGTCCACGCACACCTGTCCACGCTGTAACACCTGTCCACACTGTAACACCTGTCCACCCTGTAACACCTGTCCACACTGTAACACCTGTCCACCCTGTAACACCTGTCCACGCTGTAACACCTGTCCACGCTGTAACACCTGTCCACACTGTAACACCTGTCCACACTGTAACACCTGTCCACGCTGTAACACCTGTCCACCCTGTAACACCTGTCCACACTGTAACACCTGTCCACCCTGTAACACCTGTCCACACTGTAACACCTGTCCACGCTGTAACACCTGTCCACCCTGTAACACCTGTCCACGCTGTAACACCTGTCCACCCTGTAACACCTGTCCACCCTGTAACACCTGTCCACGCTGTAACACCTGTCCACACTGTAACACCTGTCCACTCTGTAGCACCTGTCCACACTGTAACACCTGTCCACGCTGTAACACCTGTCCACACTGTAACACCTGTCCACGCTGTAACACCTGTCCACCCTGTAACACCTGTCCACGCTGTAACACCTGTCCACGCTGTAACACCTGTCCACGCTGTAACACCTGTCCACCCTGTAACACCTGTCCACGCTGTAACACCTATCCAGACTGTAGCACCTGTCCACACTGTAACACCTGTCCACGCTGTAACACCTGTCCACACTGTAACACCTGTCCACCCTGTAACACCTGTCCACACTGTAACACCTGTCCACGCTGTAACACCTGTCCACGCTGTAACACCTGTCCACCCTGTAACACCTGTCCACACTGTAACACCTGTCCACCTGTCCACGCTGTAACACCTGTCCACACTGTAACACCTGTCCACGCTGTAACACCTGTCCACCCTGTAACACCTGTCCACCCTGCAACACCTGTCCACCCTGTAACACCTGTCCAGACTGTAACACCTGTCCACCTGTCCACGCTGTAACACCTGTCCACCCTGTAACACCTGTCCACGCTGTAACACCTGTCCCCGCTGTACCACCTGTCCACGCTGTACCACCTGTCCACCCTGTAACACCTGTCCACGCTGTAACACCTGTCCACGCTGTAACACCTGTCCACACTGTAACACCTGTCCACTCTGTAACACCTGTCCACACTGTAACACCTGTCCACGCTGTAACACCTGTCCACTGTAACACCTGTCCACCCTGTAACACCCGTCCACCCTGTAACACCTGTCCACACTGTAACACCTGTCCACGCTGTAACACCTGTCCACACTGTAACACCTGTCCACGCTGTAACACCTGTCCACGCTGTCACACTGTAACACCTGTCCATACTGTAACACCTGTCCACGCTGTAACACCTGTCCATACTGTAACACCTGTCCACGCTGTAGCACCTGTCCACGCTGTAGCACCTGTCCACGCTGTAACACCTGTCCACGCTGTAACACCTGTCCACGCTGTAACACCTGTCCACGCTGTCACACTGTAACACCTGTCCATACTGTAACACCTGTCCATCCATCCATCCATCCATCCATCCATCCATCCATCCATCCATCCATCCATCCATCCATCCATCCATCCATCCATTTTCTAAACCTGCTTCTTCCTGTTCAGGGTCACAGGGGGCTGGTGCCTATCTCCAGCAGTCTTTGGGTGAGAGGCGGGGTCACACCTGGACAGGTGACCAGTCCATCACAGGGCCACACATAGACAAACAACCATTCACACCTAGGGACAATTTAGAGTTACCAATTAACCCGTGTTACATGTTTTTAGACTGTGGGAGGAAGCCGAGTCCCCAGAGAGAACCCACACATGCACGAGGAGAACATGCAAACTCCATGCAGAAAGTCCCCAGCCCGGATTCAAACCCAGGACCTTCTTGCTACAATGCAACAGCTCTACCAACTGCACCACCGTGCAGCCTTGTTTACAGCTCTTATCTGAAAATCTCTAAATTATTTGATTGATTTTACCATGTTTGTACATTTAAGTGTTTTTACTTTTTTACTTGTAATGTGTCATTCTGGACATTTGTGACATTTTATAGATTCATCTTTTATGTGTCAGTGTTTTGCTATGAAAACTAACTATTCTGTCATGTTCCTCATGACTGAAAAAAGGAAGTGCTCTTGCAGCCGCAGCCAGTGCTGCAAAGTGAATTTAGGCCAAAGTGAGTCTCTGTTCTCACATCTTCACAAATGTTCTTTCTGCTTTAATGCTGCACTCGCTGCGTGACCAATGACTGCCTCAAGGAGGTGTCGCTGTAATTCTCAGTAAATGACAGCTAATGAAGATGCTACATCCTCTCATTACTTTGGGTCTTTGAGGGCTGGTGGTGTTCAGATGATGCAAACGCGTTCCGGTTTCATTGCACTCAGAAAAACGAAGTGTTCCCCTTTTTTATAAAACCTCCCAGGAACCTTTTCGCGGTCAGGGATGAGCGCCCTCCTCTGTGGTTGTATCAAACACATTGCTCAATTAAGACAGCGTGGAAGGTGAGAGCCGTTTTGAAAACATTTCTCATTACACCTTATCACAGGGCCGCAGAGGGGGGTGGGGGGGCGACGTGAGGCAAATTAGAGGGAGATGGAGAGCAAAGAAAAAAAGAGGGAGGGCTGGAAACATCAAAGTGTTCCTGCTCTATTTAAATTGAGTGATCTTGTGTGAAAGATCCACACTACATAAAGATTAACCCCATCCACCCTCCCACACAATCACACACAGTTAATAACACACACCCACATACCCTTGGATGTCTGTGTCAGGGGTTAATAGCTGTGAGCACGAGGACACTAGGGGGTTGTGTGGGGTGTTCCTGCAAAATTTGCATGAGATCGTATATGTGTGTGTTTATGTGCAAGGAAGAGAAGGTGGAAGGGTTAGAGATCAAGCAGGAAGAGAATGAGAGGTTTCATCATGGAGCGACGGCCTGACACCAGCATCACCGAACAGACCTGCCAGCACACAGGCACTGAGGCTGATGTTTTCCACCAGTTTCATCATCTCCTACAGCTGGATGCAGATTTGACTCATTTACACTGAGGAACTGTTTGACTCAAACTGTCTTTATTCACATGCATCCTTCTACCTGTTTGTTCCTGTTGTTTTTGCATCCTCTGACCCCCCCACCACCACCACCACTCTCAAGTTGTCTTTTAGAGTGTATATGAGTGTGCCAGCTCGATTGCAGCCGGTGGATTAGTGACGTCGGTGCTCACTCCACTCCCTGTGATAAAGGCGTGCGCCGCAGCCTCCCGCTCCTGCTCCCTGTGCTCAATTTCAGATAGTGCTAATGGAATCTGTCCCGTGCGATTGTAATGTGAACGAGACTCATTTTCCATGGGGCTTGGAACTGTCAGCTTTGAGGGAGGGCAATGAAGAAAAAGGGTTGATGGGACTATAAGAGGAGGGAGAGGATGAGGAAGAGGGTGTGTCTGGGTGTTTTAATGTGTTATGTAGTTTCTCACATGCCCCCCCACACGTACATCTGTAGCCTAACTCAGACCTTAAACCTAAACTACTACCAGGCCTAAACCTTCACACATTAAGCCTAAACCTTCACACCTAACCTGAAACGTACATTCCATCATATTGAGACCAGGTTTTTGTTTCTATAAGGACAAGGTAGGTGATACCAGGGAAGTTCCTAAAGAAAAACTAAGTACACACACACTCGAAATATCTGTCAGCATCCTGCTCCATTAATCGATGATCCATTGAACCTTCAGCTTGAGGGAAAGAATCAGTATTTATAAAGTAAAATGATTTAAATAAAGGTTATTGTGTCAGATTGTAACATTAAAGCAGTGGATACTCACTGAAAAACATGTTCAGCTTCATATTAGACACACTGGACGCCTCTGATGGCTTTACAATTAACTAAATAACTTCAGTAATTCAGGATGCAGCCGGAAGTGGTGTTCTGATGATTTATGCTGCTCTGAAGAAAAATGCTGCCATAACACGAAATGACAACTTATTTCATAACGAGATGTCATTAGAAGATTATACAGTATTCTTGTTTATAGTGAGTGTGTCCTGTTAATTATTTAATCATTTTTATGATCCTTCCCTGATATTTTCTATATAAAAGCCCTCTGGGTCCTTATCGACCATTATTGGGTCCTTCTTTTCTGGGTGTGTCCAAACATTTGCCTGTTGCTCTGACAAAATGCAAAGAAAGTAAAAATAACATCATATTTAGTGTTCCTGTCCTGGGAGAATTTATTTGATAAGTAAAATGTATTTATGGAAAAATATAGAAACAAAAACAAACAATATATTTGTTTAATGAAGTTAAGATTAAAGAACGGCACATGTGCAGAAGGAATCAGTAGCACATATCAACAGGTAGCATATTTCTGCAGAACACCGGTTCGAGCAATGGCTGTCTGAGACGCGACTGCAGAAAAGTTATTCAGTACTGATTTAAGATTATCTCAGTATCTTGTTTTGTTTCAGACTTTGAAGGGAGGAGATAGATCCAGGTATCCCAGGAAGAGGAGCAGCGGTGGAGAGTGGGCAGGTAAGTGAGATTCCGGGTAAGTGTTTGTGCAGATCAACTCCAAGGTATCTGCACCTAAAGGGGTTCAACCAGTTCCACAGGAAGAACTGGGGAGACCTGAAGGTGTGGCTCACGCTGCAGATAGAAATGATTTTATAGCGAGCAGCAGATGTTGCAGGTTAAAGCAAAATGAGTCAAAAAAAAGAAAAGCTATTCAGAATTATGTTAAAACTGTTAATTAATATCAATTAAAAATATTACAAGAACGTCTTGGAAACAAAATGTAAAGAATTTAGGACTGACTTAAAACTTTTGCATAGTTCCTCAAGCATGACTGGATGAGAAAATCATAAACAGTGTTGAGGTGTTGCTGGAAATCCAGCTGCACCAAAAGTATCACAAACTTTTTCATGGCTAATGTAAAATGTAGGTATTTTATTCCATTTGTTATACTTTTATCATCATTCAGTGAGAGATCTGGCAACTAAAACTATTCCAATTTTTCGTTCAAATGCTCTTTTGGAGCCTGAAAGCAAATGTGAGGTACATTTTCATCAGCAGCCTATAGGTGGCAGTATTTCATAATGAAGATGAGAAACTTATTTCTACTTCTTTAGATTGACTCTCTTTCATCTTTACAGTGATTTACTCTGAGGTGATTATTTTCGAAGGACTTTTGCATGTTATTTATTTTATCCAGATACTCAGTCAGTACCTGATCATCCATCTTTGTTGATTTTCTGCACAGATTCCTAATGAACTTGCACAGCAAGTGAGGAGTTAATTCAAATTGTCAAATATTCGTTTTCATCCTGACAGTCTATGGTTCGTCTGTGATGCTCAGTTCAGCCAAGGAAATAGCAATTTGGCAGCGTTACAGGGATTAGAGTTTTGGTGGAAGGCTTCTTTAATCTGGGGCAAACTATACCATTTGTCTGCAATTAAAGTCACCCAATCCCATCCAGTAAGAGTCACCAAACACTGCTGGCGCTCATTAAACTCTTTAAAATAAATGAAAAAAGTACAACCTAAATCTTGAAGCCAAGGTTTGACCCCCCCCCCCATCGCATTACAGCTTGTTTCCTTGTATGATTGTAATTAAAAGGTCCAACACACATTTAAACTTTGTGTCTAGACTAGAGGTCGACTGATATTAGTTTTTCTAATGGTGATATTTAGAGCTCATGGTAAGCCCAAGGCCGATGTGCTGCGCTGATATTTTTGGCCGATATCTTGCCATTTTCTATTAACTTGAATGTTAAAATATCACACTGATTTAACAAAATTTTCAATCTTAATTTTGTGTGCTGAACATAATAACAATCAGACATACAGTATAACCAAAGTTAAACAAATCAAACTAACCAATTATTAAATAAAACAAATGAAAAATAAAAAAGATCAAATTTCAATTGAAAACGTTAATTTTTTTTTAGGATTTTCAGGAACGTAAATATACATTTAAATACAATAAATAGAACTTAAATAAAAATCCAACTGAAAATGCCAAAACTATATGAAAACTGAATAATTATAATGCTTTAAACACAACAGCAACCTGCAAAAACACTCCAGCAACATTTAAATCTTAAATCAGTTTGACTTTGTGCAAATAATTTGTAACATTAAATGAAATATACATTTTCTTAGCAGCAGGATTATAAAAACATGTAAATATGCTGAACTATATCAGCTCTACCAAACAAAGTTATCAGCTGATAGAAATAGGGCAAATGTTGGCCTGATATATCAGCCGGCTGATATATCGGTCTATCCTTAGTCTAGATTACATCCTTAGTCTAGATTACATCAAGGTGTGACTTAATTTATCTATATCTAAACAAATATCCTGTAAAAAGTTCACTAAATGTCAGATTTCTGTCATTTTACCTTAAACTGCAACTTCTTTTTACAAAAAATGCTGCAGATTTGCTAAATTCTATATGCTTTATGTGACCAAAAACAAAAAAAAAGCCCAATAATAATAACAATAACGATAATAAAAAGCCCTGCTTGCATTTTTAAAAGCTGTAAAAGTTCAGCTCTAGGAAAATTAAAGTCAAATCATTCTATTCTTCCTTATGCTGTCTTCAGTGTGAAGAAGAATCAAAAGGTGGAAGGTGGCAGAAGGTGATATGGAGGAAGAAAAGCATCACGTTGCAATGAAGACCCACTGACAAAAGAGCAGAAAAAAGAAAAAAAAGAGAGAGAAAGCGCTCTGTAAATTGGCAAAGGGAAATATAAGGGTCTCTCTGCTTTGCATTTCATTTACATGGCTGTCCGTATCGACCAATCGGATTGGGAGCAGAGCCTGAAGCTTAGGAAAGCAAATAAAGACTCCAAATGCCTTCACTGCTCTCATCCCGCTCTCTCTGATAATACCCCCCATCTGCCCTTCTTCGTTCCCCTGCTCCCTCTCTCTTCCCCCTCCACACTGTCATAATACCCCCTTTCTCTCCTGGCTGGCGTGGCGCTGTAAGAAGACCCTGTCCGATGTGATAGTGGGATGAGGAGCTGTGAAGAGGAGGCAGTAAAGATGGTGTTTTTTATTGATTTCATCTATTTACCAGATTCTGCAAGAAAAAGTAGCTCCACAAAATTTTATGTTTCACTGTTTTGTGTAAGAAATGTATAAAAACTCAAGCAGGACACTGACACAATGCAACACACATAACATATCTCATAACACACAAATTGATTCCTAAAATGCTTTTGGATCAACGGGAGGAATGTTATCTAGTAGATTATAATAACTTCTGTAACATTAAATCGATGCTGGGTTTCATGCTCTCTCTCTCTCTCTCTCTCTCTCTCTCTCTCTCTCTCTCTCTCTCTCTCACTCACTCACTCAGAAAGAGCCTGAAGGTATCATTTTGTGCCGTATTACAAGTCTAATAATTACCTCCCATCCGAGCATGACAGGCGAGTCAAATGAAAATGTGGTGGAAAGTGATGCAGGATGAAACAGGAACTTATTGCAGTTGTTCATGTAAGATGAATATTTCCACCTCATGATTGGTGTATATTCAGATTTCTCCAAAATAGCTTTTATATAAGTAAACTCTTCTTTCTGTTGCAGGTTTATTGGAAGCAATTAATTCAGCACATCAATCATGTGATCGGCATGTGGCCAATGGCCACCTCACTCATCACACTCAGAACCAGCAATACTGACACTCTGTGCGCTGATAACACTCTGCCTTCTCACAGCTTGGGTTTTATTTGTTTAGATTTTTTTTTTTCAGGTGTTTTCAGTATTTTTGTTTTAGGTTTTTGGCCACAGGTTATATTTTATTACTTGTTCTTTTTTTGGTCTTTTCTGAGTTTTGGCTTGAACCGTTTTATTTTGGCTTTCCTTGTTGTTCATGTTTTATTTCTTGAGTTCTGGGACAGTCAGGTTTTCCTTTCCTCCCGTTACAGCTGATGATTCATCTGATTATCATCCTTCCTCAGCTGTACTTTGTTAGTAATCACCTTGGAGTCTTCATGTCATTTGTAACCAGGGCCGGTTCTGGGCATTGGCGGACTATAGGCAATTGCCTAGGGCGCCCTCTGCTGGAGGGGGCACCAAATTCTTTTTTTTTTTTTTTTTTGTTGGACAAACTGTTGGACACACCATTGATCTCATGTAAAGAGCAAAATAAGTAATAATTAAATATCTATCTATCTATCTATCTATCTATCTATCTATCTATCTATCTATCTATCTATCTATCTATCTATCTATCTATCTATCTATCTATCTATCTATCTATCTATCTATCTATCTATCATTTTAGTATGAATAAAAATTTTTTGCAATGTAATCCAGTTATTGAGTTACGTTGTTTCTGTTCTGAGCAGTAGGGGGCGCCATGCAGCTCAGGGCCGGCCCTGTTTGTAACTGTCTACTGTCCTTCCCCACTTGCTTTCCTCCAGGTCTACCTCCAGTTTCTATAAGCTGTTTTGTTGCTGCCCTTTGCTTTTTCTTATTAAAATGTCACTGTGTTCAGCCTGCACTCGGGCCTGTTTTTCTCCATCTGATACGACAACCAGTAAGTCACAGAACATAAACTGAGTCTTATTTCAAACACTGTGTCCAAGAAGAATTTTTAATTTTTGCTTAAACTTGCAAAATGTCTCCTGTGTAGATTATTTTGGTAAATGAAATATAAAAATTATTTGCTGTGCATCAGATATTACCTGGTTAAAACTCTCACAATGTTGTATGAAACAAAAGACTAAAAGAATTGGGAGAGTCTGCTTCTTCTGCTGCTATGAGTGTAGTTTATTTGTTCGTGTCGCCGGGGGGAGGGACCACCGGACCATCGGATTGGAAGTTAGCACAAGCCAGCAAGAAGGTCCTGGGTTTGACTCCCAGCTGGGACTTTAATTACATGTCAGTATATTGGGAAGTTGCTGGAACTGTTTCAGTTCGTCCCAATTTTAATGGCTGAATTGTGCAACTGACTGATTAAAAGGTCTTTGGAACCAGAAGGAGGTGAAGGATCAAGTCTGTAGACTTCATCCAAGGAGGATTCATTACTCTCCAACAGCCAGCAGCTCCATCCAAATCTAAAGTGAATCACATCAGGGCTGAGAGGACGATTTACAGATAGACATATTATTCTATGCCCAGGTTTATTGTTTTGTATCTTAAATATGAATGTGAACTCCTTAAAGTTTATTATGCTTAAACTACAGTGGAGATTAATTTCCCAGAAGAAATAACGATTGCTTTTACTTCTTTAAGAAGGCATCATGGAGAAGATGGAGGATTCAGAGTCATGATGAGTGACTCAACTTTCATTTTACAGAGATCATAACACTGTTTCTGTGAAAGAACCAAAAAGCAAAAAGACGAAAAAGGAAGAAAAGAGACAACGAGCAACAAAAGAGTTTCTCTTTTGAAAGGATGCAGGAGGACAGTAACAGCTGAGAACAACATATAATAGAGAAATAAAAGAAAAGAAACACTCAGGAAACTTTAGCTTGTTTTCTTTGTGCAAAGTGCAGAAAATGATTTGTTAAAAATGAGCTCTGATAATTATCCAACAGTTTACACATGTCTGCATGCTGAAAACTTGTTTAACCTTATTTGTGTATTTAGATTTTACAAATTATTTTAGATATAAAAAAAATATTTTTTTCCAGTATTTACTAAACATTACAGATGAACTTGCAGCAACAATTTGCTTTAGAACAGAACTGGTAACTGATAACATCCAGTATTGTCATTATTCTTTTCTGCACCCGCTCACACGCGCCACATCTTCATTTACCGTTAATCACCAGTAACAATGCCTTATTTGTCAGGGAGGACTGGTTACAATGGAATCACCCCTCTGGGCATGTCAGTCTGTCCCCCGACACCACAGTGTGTCAGTGTGCCACCAATTACTGGGCGCAAACTGAATGAGGTCGTAACAGGATGGGGTCATTAGCAAAACAAACCTGCTGACCCCATGAGATGGAAGAAAGCAAAAGAGGGAAGATTGAAGAAGAATATCTCCTTCAGAGACTGAACTGAGTCCCACAAACACAGTGATGCTTTTTAAAGAGCTTCTTCCTTTTCACTGTAATCCAACATGGAGGAAAAGTCAAATCAGTCAAATTAAAGAGAGAGAGCTGATTAAACCTGGATAAGCTTGGAAGTCGTCTAAAAGGCCTGACAGTAGTTTCCGATTATAATAAAAATAATTAAAGAACTGATGTAACTCTTAAGTTTAATGTATCATTTGATTTATTTTTTATTAAACTGATTTAACACGTAAAAGATTCATTATTTTAACCCTTTTGGTTAAATATTTGGAAGAACTCTTTTTGAGTTATATCCTACAAATTATTTTAACTGAAATAAAAACCCAATATTAAACTTAAAAATGTAACAAAACAATCAAATAACACCCCTGGGGTTTGAATAAAAAGCTGTGCTTTTATACAGCTGACAATTTCTGCACTTTTATTCTTATTATTGAGAAAATCTTTTTAAATTATGTTGGGAAACAAGTTAAAGTTCTTCATGTTGTTTTGAGTTGTATGTTTTTTTTTTCAGAACTGCTTGTTGCTATTTACTGATTGACATCATTGTGTTTTCATGTTAGTAGGACAGACAATCTGTTGTGGGTCACGAAGGATGTTGAACAAACACACACACACACATTAACACTGTAACACTAAGTACTCTAATTCTTTCTTAAATGTGTAGAAAGAATTCGGATCTCAGAACATCTACTCTCCCACCGAAGCACCTCAGCTCCTCGTCACTCACATCGTAGCTCCATTCAGATTCATTATATCCTGAACTTTGAAAATATTAATGATTGTAAAGCGATTAGTGGAGAGGCCATGAGCTGTGAGTGTGTCCTTTGTTGGCCGGGAGCATATTTGTGTTTGTGTATCTTTATTGTGACGCTTGTAATCCGCATGCTCTCTAATCCCAGAGCAGGTGGTCAGGCGTTTGGCGGCTGTAGGGGGGTGTAATGGAGGCACGCGTCCTTTCGTCTGCACACACATAATGTCCATAAACATGTAACAACACGTTCACACATCATCTGGATAGAGAGGAAGCTCACACAGACACAAACACCTACACATGATTTGGAGGAAGAGAAAACCCTGACAGGAAGCACGTGCAGGTATTTCCATTGGAGACATTTCTGTCCACCCACTCTGGACGCGTGTCCTCGCTGCTCCAAACAGGTGGGCTGATGGAGGGAGGCATCTGTCAACAAACTGTGCAGCATCTCTTCAACTGCACTCCCTCTCCATCTGCCCACAGGGAAACAGGAAAAGAATGAAAAGGTCAATGAAGCAGTTAATATAAGGTGAAACTGAACACAAGGCCCCACCTGTAAGTGTCTGACTCTTCATTAAAATGCCTCACAGGGGATGGACACAAATTAAACTCGAGTGGTCCCCAAATTGTCCCTTATATTGTAACATATTACATCTCAGGTCTTCTCACAATGTGAAAAAAAAACAGCTTTATAACCCTAAAAACAAGGAAATAATACAACTTTTCTAATTTTAAGAAGTTTTCACAATAAAGTTTATTTAATTTAGAACAAGTTCTTCACACAGAAATGTGAAATAAAATCAGCATTTTAAACACACGAATCAACATATTTTCTGAGTACTTTAAAAACACTATTAGACTGTGTGACAACGGAACGAAAAAACGATTTTTTAAAAAGTTCTAAATGTTACAGGACAAACAAGGAGTGAGACGAGACAGACGTCTGACCTTTCTGCTCGATCTGTCCCTAATTCACCGACAGGTTTTTATTTGACATGTTGACTTTCTTCACAGAGCTTCCCTCAATCATCTCTTTGCGTCAAAAGCTTTTAGTTTAAGCCTGTGGATATAAATGCATGTAATCTCTTTTTAGAAACATATCCTTTTTACTTTTTTAAGGGGATTTTGTAGGTTTTTTCCCACTAATGATCTGTTCACATAAAGGCAGAAGTGCTTTGCTGGCTGAATGTCCACTGCTGACATAATCCAGGATGCTCTGAAACTAAATGGATGGTATAAAATATATATGTAGGCATTAAGAGTTTGTGAACCATTAATTCTTTAATGTTTGTTACATATGCTGGATTTCCTTTAAAGCTGTAATCAGCTTTCCGGTCTTTGGCTGTATAACACACTTATGTTTAGGTTTTATTTGCAACTTTGATCATTTTGATTTTTTAAGTTGTTATTGAATTTGTAACAAGGTTACATGAAAATCTTTTAATTGCACTGTTTGTTTTTCTGAATGAGATTATTCTGCAGATTAAAGCTGAAATGTTTGTTTTTTTTTCAAAATGTCTTAAGAAGGATTTTCTCTTTCTCGGCCTATATCGTTAAGAGAATAAACATTATTTTGAAGGATACGGGACGCCTGTGGAATAAACAGAAAAATACAACACAGTCCTAAAGAAGCAGCTAATTGTTTAGATTCTTTGTGTTTATTGAAATAATGGCGTTTCAGAGATATGGGAGTAAAAAAACAAGACAAAAAGGAAGGGAGGTCTGATAAGTGAGATATTTCAGCAGCAAAGTCCGACATTAAATGGAAAAAAAGCAAACTAATCTCCTGAAAGAGACTCAGGTGTTGAAAGACAAAGTAACAGGAGACAACGCATCATCTTCATCATTGAAAACAGAAGCAACAGTTCATGGAATTTCAAATATTTTATTTAGAAAAATGTAGATGGAAGAAGTTAACAGCAATTCCAATAAAAAAAAAAGCAAACTTTCTTTCTTCTTTTATCCTTCGTGTTGTTCCACATTTCAAAGGAAGATTTTTATTCATATTTTATTTGTATTTAGACTCATCGTGTTTATATAATAATAATAATTGTTTGCATCAGTCTCTAAATTTCAACTTGATGAACCTGGAAATAACTACAACCGTGAATTTGGTTTCATTTGAGCCTCTTCAAATTTTAAATACTTTTATGACAGTTTTATTTGTGACAATTTAGTTTATTTTTAGCTTTCATCAGTTCTGCACTCACTGTTCATGTTGTGTTGGAACGTCAGGCCTAAATTTAAAAATGAAAATAAAATGCAACGTGTTAAAAACATGTTTGGTGAAGCACATTTACTGTTTTTTAGGTCCCATTAAACCACTGAGCATTAGCATTTAGTGTATGCATGATAGAATGTAGTCTAATCTCATCATATCATCTAATCTCTGAGTTGAAATCCCTCTCATCAGTTTATTATGAAAGCTCAGGAGGAGTAAACACACGCATCCTCTTCAACGGCCCGTCTGACCAGAGCACAGAAACACTATTGTTTCACTCATTTAAATGAGATTCCAGCACTGCTGCAGATGAATTATGTATGTGTTGCTGTGTGCTTATATGTCATAGACATTGCCTCCCTGGGAATGTAGGACACATACTTATGCATAACAATAGTCTTCAGTTACTATATTGGCAGTTTAACTCAAAGTTCTTCTCTGTTTTTGAAAATGGAAAGTCTGTTCTATTGATCGTGAGCTTATACTGTATCTGTCCTACACCTGCTGCGGGATAATGAAGTTCTTATGGCCGTTGGTGTTTCTGTAGAGGAGGGGCTCCGAAAGTTTTACTTATTCTTTCAGTCTGAAAGACAAACAATACACTTTCACTGCAGATGGTACAGACAGAGTGGGATGGATGGATGGGTGGATGGATGGATGGATGGATGGATGGATGGATGGATGGATGGATGGATGGATGGATGGATGGATGGATGGATGGATGGATGGATGGATGGATGGATGGATGGATGGATGGTCCATATGTCCACTTTAGTGATGCTTGTGATTAATTCAAACTGAATGGAGGTTTAGGTTTGGGGGGGGGGGCTTTCATACTGACTTGCTCGTTACTGACGTTTATTAGAAAACCTGTTAACAGTTTGCTCACTCACTGAATTGAAGGTCTATTTTTATTAACATCAAAATCCAGTTTGTTTCAGTAAAAATGTGAAGGAGCTTGTATTTACAGTTTCAGACTGTCATGAACAAACATGTTTAACACCATGAAGAAATGACTTCTTCTCTCATGGAAATAATTAATTTACAGCTTTTAACAGCTTTCAAACGCCAATCAGACATTAATAGCCGAGAATGCTGCTATGTATCATGTGACTATTATGTCTAGGCTATTTCTCTTTACATTTCTGTCTATTATGGAGCCAAATCACTTGTATGTATTGGATCGAATAAACCTGATTTTGGTTCTTTATCGAAACACTCTTCAGCTTATCAGTTTTTAAATCAATTCATTTCATCAATATTTGTCACATTAATTCTTTGTTTCTGTCAGATTACTTATTTATCTGTTTATTTTTATAGAATTAATTAAAGCGCGGCCCCTGATTAAATGTATTCTGTAAACATTATAAAACGTTTCGGCGATGACGCAACACGTCTGTGTTGCGCACAACAATCAGGTCAATTTTAGCTAATAATTAGTGATTAAAGACACACACACACACAAGCCTACAGGGGCAGAAAAAAGCCCTGTGGTTTTGAGATTAATCAAAATCTCTGCGTCAGTCGGATTTGAAAATAGTCTATTAAACAATCAATAATATAATTAAACCATGTGCAGCTTTTTGCTTCAGACCATTCTTCTGTTTTTAATCAAACTCATGTATTTACAATTAAAATAATTGTTTCTCAAGATTTAAAAAAAATTCAAAATGATAACAGATTTTTGTTTGTGCGGAGCTTTTCCGAGACACAAATTAGGCTACGGACACAGAGCCTTTGTGTTCAAAATGGGTCAGTTGTACCGGGATGAAAATGTAAATAAATATGCGAGAGAGTGAAGAAAACAAATAATAAAAACACAGAGACGGATCATACAGATTACGGATTAACACATGGAGTCGAGATGAATCAAGTCTTTATTGTTTAGAAGTGTGATGCGACTCTGTCACCGCTCCTTACAGAACCTGGACTCATGATGGTTCAGTTGACTCTGCAGTTCGGGTGGACCTGGACTGATGAGGACCCTGCATTTCCCCAATATTTGAAATCATTGATTGAAACTAATACGTTCTTCATCACTGAACACGGGAGACATCAAAACAAAACTAACAAATTCACAGCTTGCTTGTTTGCGCACGTTTTGCGCAAAGTCAAAAAATTGCATACAGGTTGTAGAATGACAACTGTGAAACCAAAAAAAGTATCACGGGGGAAATTAAAAAATTCAAAAACACAGAAAGACTTTTACGCCCATGCACTCCAGAATGATTGTCTAATATTCTTAAATTTTCCCATAAATTAAATAGTGTATCCACTTCAGAGCTGCTTTCTTTCCTTCAAACACACATACACACTCTCTCTCTCTCTTTGCATCACACACACACACACACACAACGCTTTGATCAAAGGGCCCTTCAGCGTGCCAGTGAAATTAAAAAGAAAGAGAAGAGGATCTTTAAGGAGCTTATAGAAGAGAACCTGACAAATCCCTCAAACTCAGCCGAGTCTTTCACTGCCTTGATCCCCCCCTCTCTCTCTCTTCTGGTCAACAGATTTGTTCCGTGCCCTTGATCAAAGTTGGAGAAGTCAGTCTCAATGTTCAATAAGTTAGCCCAACAAGTGGGAGACAGTCATCTGGCAGTCCTGCACTGCTCGACCCGAGGTAGACGTGAGGGCCTGTGATCTAAAACGCAGTTCCCAAATTCATGAAAAGTCTTCAGCTTCAGTCAGTTTTATCTTTCATCTATTTATCCCCCCTCACAAAACTTGGAATTTCCAAGCCGCTTGATCTTTGTAATCCAAACAGTCCGAGTTGAAATTGAGCTTCCATGAAGAGGCCGTTTGGTCCTTGTAGTCCAAGCAGTCCGCAGCGCCGGTGAAACCGAGTCCCGCCGCTCCATAAGCGGACGAGGTGAGAGACGAGGCCGGACTGAGGTGGCTGGAAACCCCGTTGCTGCCCATCGGGCTCATGGTGGAGCCTGCTGCGGAAAGCTGGTGGTGCATAGGCGACAGGTAGGAGCCGCAGTCCATCCCTGTGAAGTAGGACGAGGAGCCCGTGTAACCCTGGTTGTATCCCGTCGCCTGGGTGTAAGTCATGGGATAAGAGCGCTGCATGCAGGAGGACGAGGATGTGGACAGCGGGTCGGACAGAGGAGAGATGGAGGCCGGGCTCCAGATGGAGACAGGCGCCGCGCTGCTGCTGCTCGCAGGCGGGATTGAGGTGGTGGGGGGCGGCGTGAACTGTCCGCTGGCTCCGCTCTCAGAACTGGCTTCCCGGACCGGAGAGCCTTTCTTCTTCACGGGCCTGCTGACGGATTTGCTCTGCACTCCAGTCTGGGTTTGTTGGGCCTGCTGACGATGTTTGGCTCGTCGGTTTTTGAACCAAACCTAAAAAACAAAATACAAATAGTTCAGGTTCTTCCAAAAATGAAAGGAAAAAGTCATTTCTTGTAAAATGTAATGAGACTTCAGCAGAATTATTTGGTATTCATGCAATGTAATTTATTTTAGGCTTGTTAGGGGAGACGAGTTTCTTATTTTGAAAGAGGAATCGGCAAAAAGTTTCACCACAAACATGAGACGGTCTTCTTGTCCGACCTTCTGAAACCTGGTTTAAGTGGACTTACTTGCACTCTGGATTCAGGCAGATTGATCTTTAAGGCCACTTCTTCCCTCATGAAGATGTCCGGGTAGCGAGTCTTGGCGAAGAGGTTCTCCAGCACGTCGAGCTGGGCCCGGGTGAAGGTCGTCCTCTCTCTCCTCTGTTTGCGAGGGGCTGCTGATGGAAAGACAAAAACCAGCATGATCAGTACAAATAAAAAAAAACAAAAAAAACACGTGGACTTTCAGCTAAACTGTGTGATTTAATTATTATTCTACAGATGTCATATTATAGTTAAAAGCCAGAAATATGCTGCTATTTTTATCATGCACGAGAGAAAAATGTCCCTCGACTGGACTGACAGACTTTTCTGTCCAGAGAAGAAAACATCTCATAGTAAAGATTATTACCTTGGTATCCCACTGATGGATGCAGTAAATCCACTCCTGAGGTAGATAAGCTCAGTCCGTTCACCGTGTACGGTGGCTGCTTCAAATAGGACATCATGCTGGCGGCCGATCCAAACAGCTCCAATTTCAGAGAAAATTTTAATCCCCCGCGTTCTACGTGTTGTGAAATCGTCCAGATGAACCTAAGGTAATACAAATAAAATATTCTGAACAGATCTTTACGCGCAGCCTCGTCCACGCACAGCAGCGATGTGGGCGTCTGCAGACTCGCAGGGCTCTTTAAGCTGAGAGGGACCCCCAGCTGTCCCCGCTGCACTGAAGATGCTGTCTGGTTGACAGGAGTTTGCGCACACACAGGAACTGCAGCTTTAACCCCGCCTGATCACCCCCCCCCCCTCCATCCCGTCCCATAAACACACTCCTCCCTCCTCCCACCACTAAAAACAAAACATTGTCGTTATAATGTGAACTGCAGGGTCCCAACAGGGTTCATGATTACCATATATACCCACAGGTTGGGCCAAGCTAAAGAGACAGCTGATTGGGGGGGGGGGGGGGGGGGGGGTGCATTTACAAGAAACAAAGCCCGGGTGTTGACCGATAAATACTGCTGATAACAAAAGACCCAACAAAAGGAGCCCAAACTGCAGAGCGCGCGCATTCAGGCAAATCTTCTGCTCTAACAGGAGCTTTTCTTTGTTTTGTTGTACATTTAAACTCCGCAGTATTTAAAAAAGAGTAACTTTGAGCAATAGTTTCAAACACGATGACCCCACCCCTCCATTTATTATTAAATAGGAACTGATTCCTCCTCCTGCCTAATGAATCACTCCCGGTAATTAGATTTGAAAGGTGAGACTTTCGAAGTGTTGATTAGAGAGAAGCACTTAATCTAAACAAAACACGGAGATGGCCCACTTATTTATCTTCGGCTTCTGGGGAGGGGTCACAGAAACGGTGTGGATTTTACTGTAATATTTAACTTAATTCTGTTTCCTTTGTGGGAAAGTGATCAAAACACACTATTTATTAAAAGTTATCAAAAATAGGCATAATAAATTAAAAAATGAGCGATAACAGATTTGAAGACCAAATGTAAAGAAGATCATCTTTCTGGATTCCAACGACTTTCGAAATACATCATTTAAGAATTGAAAGAATTGAAAAAAACAGAAAAAAGTGATAATTGTTTTTGTTTATTTAAGTAAAAGTTTAATACAATATTTCTGATCTGAAAAACACTGGCACCTGTAGAATAATAGTTTCCCTTCACGGAACCAAATCCCTCGTTTTTATTTTAATAGAGCCAATAACGGCCGTTCCTGTTCTCCTGGACTCAATCTGCCCTCTTCCTCCTCCTTCTCCTCCTCCTCCTCCTCCTCTTCCTTCTACTACTGTACACCAGTTGCTCCATATCCGTTCAATAATAAACACCCTATTAATTATTATTGGCTCAGATTTAATTTTTTTTTCCTGTCAGAAATTAAGAGGATAATCCGGACGGCACGCGCTGGCCTGATTACAGGACGCCATGCGAGCACGACTCACTCAGGCCTCCTTCATTTTCGCGTCATGAAAATAAAACAAAGGATGTCCTTGTGTTTATCAGACCAGCTGACCCCCCCCCCCCCACACACACACACACACACACTCGCTCTAACTGCTTTTCTTTCCCAAACGGAAACAATTATTATTATTATTATTATTATTATTATTATTATTATTATTATTATTATTACCGTGGATATTGTGTTTTAAAAATTCATTTAAAATATAAATATAACATTATTAAATATAATTATATTATATAAATAATTATTTTTCCGTTTTGGAGGTGGGGGGAACACACTAAATGCTTACCTATCTTTGTACTACCGATTTTTTTTATGTAACTCCCCTTGATCAGTTTGATTTTGGGGGTGTTAAGCCTTCTGGGACGTCCATGAGGAACATTGGTGTCGGAGCTCCGGATTGGTCCACCGTCATGTTCAGCGGCTCCTAGCTCTTTTTTTTTTTCTTTAAGAAGCAGAAAAGTTTTTTCCTTCCCAAAACACGCCTCCTAAATGATCTCTCTGCAGGCTGTCCGCGTTTCATCTCAAAGATCCTGTAAAGAAACAGGTCAAGAGTCAAACACTTACTTTTTCTTGTCTGGTTTGGTTGCTGAGGCCCATCGAGCTGCTCGGACTGGTTTCCTCCCGGATGTTGGATGCGGATTGTTGAGAGATGCTCAGTATTTATGGAGAGAGAAAGTGCGCGTGGGTGCTGGTGGGTACAGAGAGACAGGGAGGTGAAACGTTTTCACAGCCAATCGAAATGAGTATTTCTGGGGTAAAACGGATGGAATCCGACTGACGTGCCGTTGAATTTAAAGGAGGTTGATACAATGAAGCTGCCGCTGATCAGGAACTGATCCAGTGCAGCCGGTGTCAGAGTTCAGAAATAAGGAAAACAACAGCCAGAATTCACGCAGAAACATTCTTAGACAAGGTGCCTCTTTTGTTCTTTGAACTGGGATTATAATCAATAAACTGCACCAAATTGTTTCGGATTTTCTGAGATTAAATTGTTGATCTTTTGGGTTTGATTTTGCTAATTTAAGGGGAAAAAAATCTTCTTCTAACTGAATGCAGTTTTTATTACAACCCTGTAAGAGGAGTTTTCCCATTTTCCCTGAATGATCACAAAACAAACAGCCCAACAGGCTTAGAAATCTGGTCTTCCTTGTTGTCCTCCCAGCCATGTTCTTGGCTCACACTGAGCGCTTTCATCTCCGGCTCTGATATATAATTCATCAGAAAATATCTAATAGCCCTGGGGAGCGTTTCAGCTAAACGGAGCCGTGGTTGTTAAAAGGTGAAGACGCTTGTTAATGTCTGTGGCAATATGCCCTCCCCTTGTCTCCCGGCAAATTGACGAAGTCACAGTCCTCCTGCTGTCAGGGAGACGTAGGGAAGGTTAAAGAACCGTGGGACTGATTCTCTCCCATCAGGCCTGGCTGGGACGATGGAAGTGCTGCTTCTAATCATGAAGCTAACAGAGTTATCATGAGATTCATGTTAGAAAACTCCATGATCCCAATTTTAATTCCAACCAGATAAGTTCACTTCATCTGTCTGTATCAAGGTCAAATCAATGGCTTGGCCCTCCGAGTCCATCTGTCACACACTCTCAGAGGATGAAACAGGTTTTGTCTTCCATAAGCAATTAACACTGATAGATTATTGGTAAAGTAGAAGGAGATATAACTATTTTAATTGATGATCATAAGTAATCGAAGTGTGTGTCTGTGGATATTGACCTGTAGAGTCTGTAGCTGTGGACAGCAGGTGTTTCAGTGGAAAACAACAACATCTCATGGAGTTTTCTGCAGAACCTTCAAAGGTTTTTCCACTTTAGGCAAAAATATTCTGGGAAATTCCAAATAAATGTACTAAATTCTTAGTAAAAGTGTCTCTTTAAAACATTTTGTGTTGTTATTCATCCAGCTTCTTGTTGTGTTGTTGGTGTTATTGTTTCAGTTTTGGAACATTGTTCTGTTTCCACTTCAACATAGAAACTATGATCTGATACCCAGTCAGTGGTTCTCGTGCTGCTGCCACATCTGCACTCATCTGCACCAAAGTTTGAGTCCAAAGTTTTACACTCCAGTCCAACAGGTAGTGATAACAGGTGAGTAAGACATTTCTCTATTTAAAAGAAGTGAAGTTCTGCTTATGGTCACACTCACTTTGTCATGTGGATCATTAAAAATTATCCTTCAACTATTTACTGGTGTTTGCAGCAGTGAGTTTCATCACTTTTCTAACAGCGTGTCACAGAAATGATTCTCATAAATATTAGAACTGAGAAGATGAAATCGTTCTGTCACGTTTCCGTGGGAACGATGCATGTTTGTAGCCGTGTCATTTTCCCCAACATTGAAATATTTTCTGTTTAGGAAAATACTGCAGTGACTGTAGTGAACCTCAAGCTGCTGTGGCAATGTGATGACATCATAACTTACCTGCACAGCTGTTGTTGCATCAGACATGAAACATGTGATCAGTTTGCTCGTGGATCAAAGTCAAACTGAAACATTTGCATCTACACTGACGTTCAACTGTTTCAAACTGAAATGGGACACAGTTGACTGCAACTGCTACGTTTTTTTGATCATATTCATCCCTCCCTTTACCTTCACTCACAGCCACCAGTTTATATTCTGTTCCTTCTCTTCATTCAAATACATCTATCTACTTGTGGTTTGCCCGTGGGAGGGATGAGTGTCTTGTGTCTGCTAGTACCTCGTTAACCTCCCATGGCCTGTGGCCAGTGTTAGCCAAACTGAGAAGTCTTATACTTGGGTTTTGGTCAGCAGGGACACACCCCAGGAGCCCTGGACCACCTACCAGCCAGGGGGAGGGAGGCAGGCGGGACAGAGGACGGCCAAACAAAAACAACCTGGCATCCCCACAGCAAACAGCCCACCTACTGTCATCCAGCATCTGGAGCACAGCACACAGCTCCTCCATTCAAATTCTGTTGACAGCAAATACTGAGCAGCACACACACACACACACACACACACACACACACACACACACACACACACACACACACACACACACACACACACACTAGGTTTATATGCAAAAATCCAAAGGAACATACAATTTAACTTGCAGATCTTCACCAGCTGAAAAACTGTTTTATTTTTAGTTTTACAGAATAATGAAGTTGTTGCAGCTGCAACACAAAAGGGTCAAAGATTTTCCTCTGAAAAAATCTACGGATGCAGCTTTTCGAGGCCCAACTAAATGCTTTGAATGCACACTTTTAAGAGTGAACTGCATGTGGAGAGTAAAGTTCAGAAACTGCACAATAGAAAGAGACTGTGGAGAAAGTGACAGAAATGAGGAGGAGGAGTGTAAAGTTAATCCAGTCTGAATTGGTGGGCCCGGCTGCAGGAAAACTGTTTTTCTTTTCTTTCTCTTCTCTTCTGCAAATTTCTCTCCCCCGCTCCCTCTCTCTTTTCTGCTTCCTCCCGTGCCTCTCGCTATTTCTCTGCCTTCTTATCCTTTTTAATTAGAGGGGCTATTCTGCAGCACAGAGGACCTTAATCCCCAACTGACCAACATTGTAAAAAGGCAGCCTTTGAACAGCCGACCTGCACCCCACTCACCCACCAGCAGCACCATCAGAACCTCCAATCACTGCGCTGCCCAAACACTCCGTCGCTGTTGGGAAAACACAGCTCTCTTTCTCTTTTTCTCTCTTCCTCTCTCTCTCTCATTTCCAACATCTTGGACAAAGCCCTTAGGGAATTGCTGCAAAGCAAACGTATACATTCCTGTATCCGCCAAGTTTATCAAAAAGCTTTAGATTAAAACGAGTACAAGGTTAAATGGCAAGTGACATTCAGTGAATCAGATTTAGAGAAATAAACCTATTATCTCAGATCTGAAGTGGAAGGATTGAAAAGTCACTACAAATGTATTTTAACACATGAAGTCCTGGTTGCTGATATGTTTGATAAAAGGAGACAAAACATAAAGCAGAAGAGTCAAACTTTCATAATTTTAAATGTTAATACTTTTCACATTTAAATAGAGGGAGATAAAAAAACTTCTGCAAATGAAACTGTTAGAAAAGATGATAGAAAGGGAGAAATTGATTCTAATTTTATCACAAGTTGAAGTTTTAACCTGAATGAAATCATTCAGTGAGCACCAGCTGGTTTTTCATCTCTGTCTACTGACAGCAGTCCAAGTGTCCACATTCTTTAAAAGGCAACACTTTTTCTAATAATCTAAATCCAGTAACAAAACTCTGCCTGAAAGTAACTCGAGTTAATTTTCCTGTAATTTTTGCCCGAGCTGATTTGCTGTCAACACCTTGCCAACATCGCACTCTGACAAGTTGCTGTTGCAGCACAATAACACTCCGTCTCGGCTCCGAATGAAATTTCTTTCACCGCCAAACGACCGTAGTCGACCAGATTTACTTGCTCATACGCACGTATGAAAACACGGGCCAGCCAAACCCTCTGCCTGCCTAATCACAGACCCAATATTTCCATAGCAGGCAATTAGCATCTTGCTTTCATGTGTGAAATGGCTGAGGCGAGAAGAGGACTGAGAGAGGCACTGTAGAAGCACAGAGAGAATAAAAGAGCAATTAAGATGTTGGTTGAGCAGAGGACAGAGACAGGCAGTCTGCTGCTGTGTGATTTGAGGCTTGCAGGCCCAGTAATTAGCCCTTCATTGTGAGATAATGGATTTGGCCGATCCTCCTCGTTCCCTGAGCTGCCCTGCTACAGTCGAACCACGAAAGGTCAAAGGCCACAATGTGCAGTTTGCACCTAGATTATTTTGTGCACACGTGTTTGAGTCTGACCGAAGCTTGCATCATCTTGATGTTGGTGTGAAAGTCTAAGAACTTAAAATCAGTTTTAAAACATATTTGCATTCAGGTAAACTAATCGGTGAAAGCAGCGGCCGCAGCTTTGAGGCGTTGGAGTCATCTCCTTCTTGCCCCATTGGTCCTTTCTTCCACCATCTTTAAAAGAGCTGTAATCTGTGAACCCTGAATCATAAGCTTTGGGTAAATCTGTGTAATACGGGTAATTCGATGAAGCAGTATTTTCCTCCAGAGAGGCAAAATCCTGTTGACTATTCAAGGACTGAATCATCCAACGGTAATGCCATTAGACCAGAGCCACGGATTCCGCAGAAAATGCTGTTTAATTGCCAGTAACCAGCCATTGTTTGGTGACGGGTAAACACTGGCTGGGGGCGTGTGGGTGGCAGCGACGGCTGCAGACGGGTGGTGAGTTTTGAAGTGTGCAAAAAGAAAAAAAAAGATGGCCTTTTCCTCCAATCGCCGCCGAGAGACGGATTTACTCAGGCTGGATGAGGCTGCGAAGTGGCAGCAGCGCCGGCTTAACAAAAGTCTTGAAGAGTAGAAGTACAGAGTAACCCTTCTCCTTTTAATACAGGATTTACTGTATTGTATTCGCGATTTAGGGGGTTGTCTTTTCAAAATAGACGTTTTTTTTTTCCCGGTTTTTAAAGATCAAATCCTGTTGCTCGTGTTTATTATCACCAGGCTTCTGCTCAGAGCTCCAAATAATCATCATGCAGTTTATCCATGTTTGTGTTTGCTCTTATGTAACACTAAGTCTCATTCTTGTGCTGAGATCTTCAGGAACAATACTTCTACCTACACCCAGCGTTTATCCGCAATACTTCTACCAGCTTTTAAGCAACTGATAACATCCGTCAAAGTCAACATAAGCTCATCTAAAGACGTTGAAGAGGGTTTTTTTCTCTTACTTTTTTCTAGCTAATCCAATTCTCACCATCCAGGGACTTTTTATGAACATTTGAGATGCATTGTTGTCCCTCCTCTGTCTGCTTCGGGCCTGTCCTGGAGGAGGCAGATTGGAAGCGAGAGGTGTAGCAGCAGAGGTTCTCCTTCATTGTGAGCTGGAGCCTGGGAGACAAGCAGCGCTGCCAGAACAGACACTGATTGGGTTTGACACTCCGTCCAGAAGGCCAGAAGAGGCTTATCTATTGCTCTTTTTTTAACCTCAAAAGTAAAAGAACCTTTTTTTTTTTTTGGTCAGGAAGGCTCCTCCTCTGACTCCCCCACCTTCTCCCCCTCTCTTTCACTCCCCTCTTTACATTCCTACAACTCCCTCATTTTCAATTCTCAGATTAAGTCCTGGGCACTTCTGTTTCTTTTGTCTTCCTCTTTTCTTTGTCCTTCTCACTTGGATGTAGACCAATAAATCTGATCCTCTGCATCACCACAACAAGAAACTTTTCTTACGTCGTCCATCCCAGAAATAGAAGCAATATTACATGAAATGTAACTGCAAGATCCATTTATCTGTATATCTATATACAGACACACTTAACTCAGTAATATATCAATGAAACTGCATTCTACAATCTTAATATTGGGCTCTCTTATTTGATTTTTGCTTTAATTCACTAAATTTAATCTAATTGTTTTTATTCATAGAGAGCTCTGTGCAGTAGACAAACCCAAGTTGCAATTTTGGAATGCAAAAGGATGCATGAAAACAAATTAATAATAAAATAAAAGTCAACGAGGCAACAAATAAAAATAAAACAAACTTAGAAAACCAGAGAACAGGTGAGCACATTTGCAGATGATGATCAGGTGTGTGGGACTGAATGAATGGACAATAAGCCGTTTACACAAGAAGAAAACTCACAATGAAAACAGGATGTTAATTAAAATTAAATAAAGACAAGAAGGATTGCTTGAACTTTTACAAAGTTAGTCAGAAACAACAATGTTCCAACTGTCAGTAGGGTCGTTTTCTTATTTGGCTGCAGTGTTTCACACACTTTGTTCTAAAATTCAATTTTTCTTCAGGTGTGTGTGGTTTCAAGAAATCACTGGAGACAAAAATATTTCTTTTTTTATAACCGTAGTCTTGGATTTTTGTTTGTTTAAAGTGTGTTTCATATAAGGATCATATACACTGAGACATTTCACGCTAATAAAACATGTTTCGTTGAGCTAGAAGCCATTTTATAGCCGTTTTACTTTTTTAGCTGCTTTCAAAGAGAGCTGGAATTAAATCTAATTATTTTTGGAGCAGTTTTGAAGAGAGAGACCCAATATGTGGACAACAAACTAACCCAAGGAGGGACGCTAATGCTAACCAGGAAGACGAAACAGGACGGGACAGACAGCAGCTGGATCTGACAAAGAGATGTTTACTGTATGGAAAGCAGGTGAGATGATGATGAACAAGTAACAGGTGACAAACTGAAACACACTGGTTTCAAATAAAACAAACAAAATATCAAAACTTTATCAGAATCTCTGGAAATGTCCGACCCTTTGATCCCTTTTCACAAAGTAAAAGTAACTTTTACAGATATTTCTTTCAGTTTTGTTTGAAACTTTATGATTTATTTTAAATTAATGTGACTTATATAAACTGTAAATTTAACCCTGTGGATTAGGAGTAAATATTGATTCATAACTTCCTGAATGCTTTGATAAAAAAAGAAGGTGGGCGTTTTTTATCTTCTGTACAGATCACCAAAAGAGAGCACGTAAATTTCAATCCTCTTAATGGAGCCACTAATGATAGCCTCCATTAGTTTAATACACGCTTTTATCGCCTTGCCCTTAGATGACTGTAGCGTTTCATTAGACATGTCTGCCTCATATCTCACTTTGCACCCTGAGGAAACTGTGAAGGGATTAATTTTTTGATAGACCCCCTGCCTCTGCCTGCCCTCCACCCTCCTCCTCCTCCTTACTTCCCTCCTCCCCCCCCCCTCACTCCCTCTGCTCTCCTCGCAGCCATGGCCCGGGCACCCACGAGGAATGGTGTCTTTGTCGTCCCGCAGTTTCTCTGAGTTGAGGAATAAGAGGAGTTTAATCCTCATTGTCCAGGAGACTGCAGAGGGCGAAGAGAGGGGGAGTCCTCCGGCTGTAAAATGATCCAACTGGCCTTGGCTAATCCCTTTCCGAACCCCCACTCCATGTCCTGACCCCCCTCCTGGCCTTAATTCATGCTCCAACACCATCCCAGAAACACACAGATCCACACATGAATGCAAAACTTGACAAGTGGAGGATTGTTGCCGTTTTCTCACTTTCTTTCATTTAAGAAGGTGTTTTGAGTTGGAATTAGACTCAAACGAGCCAAATTCAATCAGTCTTAAATCTGTCCTGCCAGTAGCGGAGCCTAATCAACAGAACCCAGATACTAACTCACTAATGTGTGAATCACACAATTGTTTTGAGCATCAAACGTCCTGGTTTAACAGGTGAAAATGTGTGTTGGTGTCATCATTAGCTTCATAAGGAGGGAAGAGAGTGTGGATGCAAAACGTGGGCTGATGAAAATAAAAACAAATAAGAAGCTCGGTTTTATTGTTCCTCCTTTAAAGTGAAGGATTATCAGCTGGACGGTGCTGGACGGCTGTTTGACATTAAGTCCCTAACAAGACGGACGCTCTTTGATCCATACAAATCTTCTCCTTTCAGCTTTCCCACCTTGTGCAGACACCTCGCTCCCTCCCTCTTTTTCTTCCTTCATCTCCAGCTCGCTCTCTCTCTCTCTCTCGCCTGTCCTGTCTTCATCTCTCTTTCTGTTTCTGCACACCTCCCTCCCTGAGTGACAGCTCAATACCCCGGCTCTCCCAGGCTTATCTAGCCTCAGCAGATGGTTGACTTGGATCACTGTTCATACGCCACGATCTGGGCTCCTGATAAAGACTGTTTGAGAGGAAATATGTGCCATCTCTCTACAGCTAGCTCTTTCTTCTCTTTACTTCTTGTCCTCTCACCTCTTCTCGATCTATACGCCGTTGTTTCAGTTCTTTTCAACTCTTTGATTCGTTGTTCCTACCTGGATCTTTTCCCCTCTTCTCCTTCTTGTGTCCTCCACCTCCTGCAGCTGTCCTCTCTGTCCTGCTCCCCCTCGTTTTTCTCCTCCTCATCTCCCTTCATCCTCCCATCTCTGTGCATTGAATCTGGTGCTGTGTGATTGTCTCTGGTTCCCTGCTGGGCTGGCGCCTGTCTAAAGGGCCCTAGGACTCTTAAACACCAAGGGGGCTCCAGCCTTGCCAGAGTAGTCCTCTCCTTCTTCTTCTTCCCCTCTCCTCAGCCTCTCACATATCAGTTCATCTGCTCCCTCCTCATCTCTAGATAAAAAAGGTCAAAATGTGCCTCTTTTTGCTCCTTTCCTCTCAGCACAAGCACACTATCTGTGAATTGCAAATACAAATAATCTTTTCAGTGCAGCAGCGTTTCATTTATGTGATCGCTGCGTTTGTGCCACCGATGCACGCTTCACAGGCTGCCGTCACCCATTTTATGTACACTTCACTTCTTTGGATTGCCTGCATATATTTTTCTTTCTACACAAGCCAGACAAAAAAGGAAAGGGGAAGTGTTTAGCTGCCGCTCGAAGATGAAGACAACAAACAAACAAACAGACAAACAAAAAAGAACTCAGGTGCTGGGAGTGATATAAAAACACCACACCTTGTGTGGAAACAGAGAAGCAGGCTGGCAAACACATCACATTGTACCAGATCCTCTCTGTGCAACGCGAGGTGGAAGAGTATGAAAGCATACGTGATGATTTCTTACAGAAAATGAAATGAAAGAATGTCGAAATTCATCTTAGAGATGCCAGAATGTGTATATCCAGAGCTACTGTTCTACGTCCGGCTTCTTTTCCCACTTTGATACACCAGAAAGTTTCAAGCATCCTCTGAAAGGTGGAATCTGGCAACTGCTCCGGAGCACCTGCATCCGTCCAGCATGACCCGCTTTTGTTCTGGCCTGCCCCCCTAACTTTAGTCCATAATTAACCCAACAGAAACTAATTAAATACAGCTCGAGTGGACCAGATGTCATAGAAGAGGGGGATAAAAAAGAGGGAGGAAAGAGGACACAGGGAGGTGAGTGAGTTAAGGGGAGCAGGCCAACGTGACAGAGAGAGTGGAGGGGTGAAATCCTAAAGCTTGGCCTCCAGTTTGAGTTGAATTCACTATAACAGAGATAAAAAGGAGAAATTTGGGTTTAGTGTCAGCTTGGTTTGTCCTCTTTTCTCTCTGCACTGACCTTATACTTCTTTAAATGCTGTCATTTTTTGAAACGATATTTTGTTTTTCTCTATATGTGAATACGTCTGCCAAAAGCTGTAATCACAAGCACACCAGTCACATGATGCAACCGACACCCTGGAGATATTTGGAAAAGGTTTGAGACAGGATGGTGAGAGCGGCGGAGAGACAAGAGCAGTGCATAAAGAAAGCAGGAGGGAAAGGGGGAAAAAAGAGAAATGTGGTGGTGGAGGAGGAGGAGAGGAAGGCGTAAGATGGGCTTGTGAGAAAGAAGATAGGTCTAAATAAAACAGGCTCAGATCAGCCAAATGTCTCTGGCAAGACACTTGCGCTCCTGGTCCCAGGCACGGCTCTCTAAGTGATAGAGAAAGTAATTAAAAGAAGCCTGTTTAAGTAGATACAGGCCTGTAAGAGAGATTTGAAGGGGGGCTGATTGTGTATGTCTGATTCCAGCTCTTCAGAGAGCCTCAAGGCTTAGATTTAAAAAGAACCGTCTCACTCCGAGTCCATCTCTCTGTCTTATTGTTTGTGATACATGAACCGAAGATGACAACTTTATTTTTGTAGAACATCTCACATGTTTGACTAACTGCACTGAAAGAAGTCACTACTGATGTGAGCACAGCTATGTCTTTTTCTCTCCATCTTTTTTGTCATTTTATGTGTACATGGATACACAGCTTTACTTTTGGACTTGAACATTTTCCACAAGGGTTAATTATTATTATTATTATAGTTACTATTATATACAGTGAACCCCCTGAAAGTTTCTGAACCTGTATGAGGCCACAAGAGGGTCGACACGGCCACTCAGAACCTCTCATGAAACAGAAAATCCTATTGAACAAGTAGTGTTAGATGTTTAAGTCTAGAAAAATCTACCTCAACATGTGGACTTTACATGATATATATGTACCTGGAAAATGCCAGAAAATGAGACTGGTGTTAAAAGAAACAGCTCATAATTTGTTATGCATGGCATTTTCCTGTCCCATGGTATTTTTAGTGATTACTATGAAAAGCCAAAGCATTGATTTTTTTTAATATAGTAAATTCTCAAAGCACTAGATACAATAAGTGAATGAATAAATACATTTCTTGTGTGTTTTGTCTTTGTTTCAATCTTGTGGACGTGTGTCGCTATCCACTGCAGAGTAGTGCTGAAATCTTACAGTCAAGGAGTGTTTTAGACTTGTTCTGTAAATAATTCATATGTTATTAGGAGGAACTACAAACTATAATGAAAGTTTAATCTAAAAAACAATTAGAGTAACATTTTGGATGTTTTTGAAGTAACATACTTTTGAGAAAGCTGAATTCATCTGAACCTGAAACGTCAATCTGGTGAAAGAGCGACACCTGCTGGACAGACTGGAATATTGTTGTAACTACAGGTCAAAAACGTTGACTTGGCGCCCTCTGCGGGTGAATGAGTGTATATGAGCTCTGTTGCAACTTCCCGCGTTTATTTAAATAAGTTATATATTTAGATTTTATTCTTTTCAGTTAATTATTAGTCACAAATTAGAATATTTAAATGCGTTTTACATGAGTATCCTAGCCAAAAAACGCTGTTTTGGATCTAAAAGTTGGGGACAAAACCATCTAGAAAATTATTACAGTATGTGACGTGAAATTGTTAAAAACTGTAGATATGAATAAAAAACTACAAATTTTAAAAGTGTTTTAAATAAAAAAATGATCCAGAGCAGTCTGTCAAGCGTTGTCATAGTATTACACTACTGCTGTAAAACGGAATTTTCTGTTGCAATTGCATTTGCTGCGACAGCGTTTTGCGGCAGCAGGGAAATCGAGGAGAAAGCAGTGACAAACGTCGCCAGCGGATAAGTTACCACCTCAACAGTCCTCGGATTTACAAAATATTCGGCGAACTCTGTTATATATAGACTGTAGAACGTTTCGCTTTGTTAATGAAATCGTATTTAACGTTTCCCAAGCGTGTATCTCCACTTTAATGCAGTGGGATGGCCACAGTGCCGCCTGGGCCTGGTAACGCACTGCCTTCATCCCCGGCTGAAATTTCTCCTTTCTCGGGGGCAGGGAGTGCGGAGCCGTTGGTGGAAGACGGTGAGCTGAACTGCCACAGGGAGGACTGCGTTCCAGCTGGTTCAGGGAAGAAGTCACAACCGATAAACGACCTAAAAAGGTCGGTCAAGAAGAAGCGGAAAACCATGCTAGCCCAAGCTAGCCCGACGGCGCTGCACTTGAAAATTCAAGCCCGAGAGCAGCAGCAGCTGAACGGCTTAGTCAGTCCGTCAGATGACCCGGACAGCCATCAGCAGGAGGGAAGCCGGCCTAACAATCTCAGATCGTCCTCGGACACCTGTGACAGCAGCGGCAGCGAGGGGACTGCGGCCGCTAGGAACGAGCACTGCCAACACGAAGGCCCCTTCTCAAAAACCGGCACTCATTCTGTTCTGATGAACAACAGCGTGAACGGGATTCCGGGTTTAACGAGAACTGAGGCGGCTCACGAAGGGGAGGAACTGTTTGACCACACGCAGCCTCCGAGACCGCCGGGCGACGAGCCGCTGAACTGCGACGCGCCCGGCGGTCTGCGGAGTCCTGCGGAGCCGCAGCAGACACCAGCCGCCGAACTGGCCCGGCTGGATCTGAGCGGCTCTGCCGGCTTGCCGGAGGGGGACAGTCACGGTATCCGATACGTCCGCTACGAGTCCGAGCTGCAGATGCCCTGGATCATGAGATTAATCACCAAGGACTTGTCTGAGCCTTATTCAATTTATACGTACAGGTACTTCATCCATAACTGGCCACAGCTTTGCTTTCTGGTGAGTACAAATCATCTCACTCTGAGGAAATGAACCATAACCTCTTTGTGACTTTGACCTAAATCAGAATATGTATCACCTGAGATGTTCCCAGTGTATTTTGGGTGGGTGTGGCTACACAGTCTAGATCTCCTGACACACACAGGTTTGGGTTTTTTACCTACTCAGTTTTCCTGCTGTCACATTTTTAACTTCTCTTCATCAGTCTTGTTCTCACTTTTGTTGCCTTCTACTTTGAAAATAGTGCTGCTCTTCCTTTGCTTATCTCCTTGTTGTAAATCTCTGTGTCGAAGGCCACATGAGACTCGAGGAGAGTGATGAAATAAAAGGTCAGGGTTCAGATCAGGGAGTCAGCAGATCTGACAGGATGTCAGGGTTGCTGGTTTTGCTTTCTGACCCAGCTGACACTGATCTGAGTGTTTGTGTGTGTGTCACAGGCCATGGTGGAGCAGGAGTGTGTAGGAGCCATTGTGTGCAAGCTTGACATGCATAAGAAGATGTTTCGTCGTGGTTACATCGCCATGCTTGCCGTGGATTCAAAACACAGAAGGAAAAGCATCGGTGAGATGTTCAAATATTCCAAAACTTGTAATTCCCAAAACATTTGTAAGTAAATGTATCTGAGACGATGCAAATCTTCTTTTTAAATCTTCTGGAATTGGTGTTGAAATAAAAGCTGTTTTCTTTTAAAGTCCCTGCTGATGTCTGACTTCTTCTGTATGTTTCAGGTACTAATCTGGTGAAAAAGGCCATCTATGCCATGGTGGAGGGAGACTGTGATGAGGTAACTCCATTTACCTACAAGACCACATTCATAACATTTAGAGAAAGTCGTCTTATCAGTGAAACTCTTACTGGGTATTTACACACAGTCCTCTCAGTTTTTTCAGAATAAAATGTGATAAAATGGGTTGAGTAAGCTAATGTGAGGTTGGTACTCAGAATTTGTGTGAGAATATTTTCAAAAGAAAACAATTAAAGCAAGAAATTGATATTATTTTAATATCCTGGGACAGTTTTCGTATCCTGGTTGCTGCTTGAAGCCTGAGTTTGATCATCGCCTTGTTTGAAACTTTAATTTTCTCCTGATTTAGAAACTGTTTTGCTTTTCCTTAAATGGTCAGTCTAATCTGTCCCCGAAGAATTTCCCTGGAAAACTGGAGGTCACATTTGTGCCTTCAAAGGAAAAACAAACTGAACTTTAATGGGATTTTTTTAAAATGCCTTCTAAAAGACAGAATAATGACTCTTATTTTGTGTTCAACGCCAACACAATGTTTCCAAAATGCAGAGAACAGATCATTCTTGCCACTGTGTCAGATCAAGTTTCATTTTCATGCCACATATTTCTTCTTTTATAAGACATTTCAGCTGCTCAGCAGTTTTAGACCTCAGTTGTTCTATTTTTTCCTGAAATGTTGGCAGTGAGAAGCAGTTCTGCACAACAAGCAGACTTTCTTTACATCCCAGACCCTCTCCACAGGGATCACATGGTTGCAGCTCGAGCTCAGTGCATGTATTTTACCTGAAAACCTGCATCTGTATCAGTCAGACTTCCAGTCAGGCTCTCTGTGTGCATCTTAATGGTTCTTTGTTTTAACCAAGTCCAGCTTCAGAGAGTTCAGGGTTTAATCATCACATGCTTTAAACTGAATACACCTGGAAATGTTCTGTTATTTTTATTATTTTAAAGTCGTGCACATCTACAGGAACTTATATTTAGTTTACAGGACAAAAAAAACAAACAAAATTCTCATTATTTGTCACCTACAAAATGTTCTAGAGCTAAACTGTCAGCAAAACAGATCTTAAACATAAAGCAACAGACACATACGCACCGTGTCCACGCCTTACCAACATGAGGAAGAGGGCGGAGTTACTACTGAACAGCATCTGTAACAGATCTGTTTCTGTCTGTTATTAAAGGATGAGAACTTAATAATAATAGAAATCATTTCCATGAATGTTGACACTAACTTTTGGGACAAGAGGGATTTCCAAAAGCAGCTGATAGGTGAGGAGGAATGTGTTTCCCAGTATTTTGCTCATCAGATAATTTGATGTAAAGAAAAGACAGTTCAAGTTCTGGAGGTGCAGCTGACTGGTTTCTATATCAAGTCTCCTTAAATGTGGTCTGCTGTAGAACAGAGTTGAGAATGTAATGAATCAGGTCTGAGTCAGTTTCAGACCTCTCTCACTCCCTCCCGTGTCCCCCCAGGTTGTACTGGAGACTGAAATCACCAACAAGTCGGCCCTGAAGCTGTATGAGAACTTGGGTTTTGTCAGAGACAAGCGGCTCTTCAGATACTACCTGAACGGCGTGGACGCGCTGCGGCTCAAACTTTGGCTCCGCTAGAAGGAGGCAGGATGGACTGGGGAGGGAGGAGGAGGCGGGACTGCAGGTGCTGTTCACCTCTAACACTAAGAGCTCCACAGCTGTGAGTTCTGCCCTGGTCATTTCGCTCCTAAACACACACACACTCTCCTTTTCTCCTCGACCTCAGAACAACGATTGCTTAGGCAAAGAAAAAAAAAACTGGACTGAAATGCCAACAGACATTTTTCTTTTTGGAGTTAGTTTTTTTTCTTTTTGTGATAAGGAGGGGGGGGCTGAGGAGGGACGGTCTCTGGGATGAACCTGACACGTCATGGCTCTGTGACGCGATGCAGCTCAGGAGAGAAGGACAAGGCCACCAAACCAAATCATCCTGCAGAAAACAGGACAGACTCACAGGAAACGATGTGCAGGGGAAATAAAAGGGGAAGTGCGGCGGTGAAGGGGGGAGAAAATATTTGTGAAGTTAATTTTAGGGTTTCTAGTTTTTTTTTAACCTTGTCTGTCTGCAGATGGGGGGGCTGGAGTGTGACTGTGTTTGTACTGCTTGGGTTTATTTTTTGGGCTTTTCACTGAAACTAAGCAGACGAGTTTGTTTGACTGCTCAGTTTCCCGTTCTGTCCAGCGGCCGCGGCTCCTTCCTGCTGTCGGTCCATCATCTGCCTCAACCTCCAGGACTGAAACCTGTGAACATGCTTAGTTTTTGTTTTGTTTTTTCTATCTGTGTGAGCAGGATTGTGTTGATCAACCCAGTTCTTCACTCCTCTATCGCCTCAAACTTCAGCCTCTACCGCCTCCTTTCTGTTCGCTGTCGACCTGTTTCAGGACGTGGTTTAGAAATTTAATTTATTCACAGTCCTCAGATACACTGCCAGCATCTGCAGAATCCTCCAGAAAAACTCATCTTTCAGAGACAAGGTGTGGTCAAAAGAAAAATCTCCAAGTCATCTCAGTTTACCGATTGATAGTCTGATTCTCCTCGTTGCAAGTGCCACTCGATCTGTCAGGTCATCTGCCCACCGACTGGCGGCGCTTCCAGTCCGCCTCCGGGTGAAGTATTACATATGCTGGATTCTTGCTTGAGTATGCTGTGCGGGTTAAGAAAGAAAACTAGATGAGAATTTTTAGCAGATTATATTTGAATATTTTGTTTGCGTTGGGTTTATATAATTTTTCGTCCTCTATATTTTCACATTACACGTCCCGGGCGCCATGTGCAGGACCTGCCTCGTTCCAGTACACACTAACTGGCAAAGAAAAACTGCTTCAGCTGCTTTTTGTTAGTTTTCAACAGTAAAACGAACAAGGTCAGATGCACTTGTTAGAGGACTGCTGCGGCGTGTACGAGCGTGACGGTGGCGTGAGCCGTTCTGTATCGACGTTAACGTCCCAGCGTTGGGATGCAAATCAGAGTCCTGTTTGTGTCTTTTGTTTTCGTCAGCTGCAGGAATGAACAAAAGCGTGAATTTTTAATGTTTCAAGAGTCGACCCAAATGCTGGAACGGCTCGGTCGTTAAAAGGGTGAATAAATTCAACAGTAGCTCTGGTCACACAAAACAAAGCAACATTCATTACAGGTTGTTGATGCATATTAGCCTCATCGATGTGCCTCGAGTTACGCGGCTTGTGCATTTATTTCAGACGACATGCAAAACAGTACAAGACGACGGCACGGGCCAAAATCTGCTTCAAGAATTTGCAACAGAACAATCTTCATGTAAACAGAAGTTGTCATGATTTTACAATGACACTACAAGCTTTTGTTCAGTTTTTTTTGGAGTTTTCAAAGAGTTTTTTTTTTTTTTACCTGAGCTGCCATCCTGTTGATGTGAGTTTGTGTTTGTGCGTATTTGGAGCAACAGATCAGATGACTTATTTTACCTTTTTTCAGATTTGTATAAAGGTGTTCTATTCATCAAATATTTGAGTGTTTTTTTTAATTATCTGTTGGGTTGAGGCTGACTCGGGTTGATTCATCAGATGTTTTATTTTTGAGTTTCTGTGCTTCTTCCAGAGGAGCTCGCAAAAAACAATCTCTTAAAAAACCTCTTAGCATCATCAAACACTTCAGGTTCCTTGTGTAAGTTTGAATCTTCTGTCCCCTGAGTTTTTGACACATTCTTCTCTGTCCGGTTGCTGTTTTGGAATTTGTTCTTTACATATGGATGAAATGAAAGTTATTTAACAGCTTTTTTCATTCTGCAGAACCACAAACAGATAAAATACTTTTGGAGCCAGAGTCTTCACATCAGAGACGTTGATCTGAAAGTCCCACCCACTCACACGCTTACAGTCATGGTGTTTAAAAATAAAACCCGTCTAATAAAAAAATTACAACAAATCTTTTAGATAAATGAACCTGTATTGATGCAGCAGTGAGATGAGAACGGTTGTCAGTAAAAAAAAAAAAAAAAACACTAAAAATCTGTCCGGAAAATGTCCCAATCGTTTACATGTAGGGGGCGGGGCTTAAAGCTTATACTGCAGCCAGTTACTAGGGGGCAGCGGTTATTATATGTGTTAATGTTCTGAACTCGTGCTCAGCAGAAGGAATTGTTTTACTTCACAGTTTGTCACCATTTCATCTCAGTGGTGTGAAAATTTGGCAGTTCCAAAAGGTTTGAAGGAATTAAAGCAGCAGGCAGTTCAGATAACGACTGAAAGGCTTTAACATCAGTTTATTACCATGGTGGAGATCAGCTGTTACTCAGTGCTACACGCAGCTGCTGTCTCCCACAGTTCTGATTCAAAACTCCCTGCAGAAAACAGAATACTCAGATTTTATTGGCATTCATGCTGTGCCTCAGAACCCGCCCCCCCCCCTCCAAACCAACCCACCACACAGGGCTTCCTGCTGTCTTTCTAAGACGGCAGCGCCGCCTCCACCAAGAACCACGAAGCAAAAAGTTCCACTTGCATGTCTTGTTTCCCTCCGTTCCCCTTCACGTCCCATTCTCCCCCCCTTTTTTTGGTCAGGAAATGTCCAATAGCTTTTATTCAATGTGGGAAAAAAAGAACACAAAAATAAATTATTTGATTTTTTTAATGCTGTAACACTGGGTTGTCTTGTCTGCTGTCTGCACGGTTTTTAAGACATGACATGCTGATACTGGATTTAAAGAAAACACTCACAATCGGACGTCTATAAGACGTGTTTATTTCATCACAACCTGTATTATATTTACAGAAAGAGATGAGAAACAGCCACTGTTTCACAGAACACGTTTAAAACAGTATTATTGCATATTAACAGGCATTTATACAGTAAACATGATGAAAGGTGAAGAACAAAATGCCTTGATGTCATGTTATAAATAACTTGCTTCTCTTCTGTTTGGACCAGCACAAAAAAGAATATTAAATCACTCTTTATTTTTTCATCATCTCTTGAATAATTTAAAACTAAAATCAAAGCAGAAGAAAATTTTGGTTCTGTTTTCTTGCGTGAGTTGTAGAAATTTGCTCTTTTTTCACAAGATTTTTAAAGAATTTACTAGACAAATTTTCCCCTGAAGCACTTTCAGTGTTTTTCTAAGTATCTGGAACGCAACTGTTTATATAAATGTCAATGCTCCCATTAATATCTCTTTAATTTAAGCATCAGTTCTTTGGAATTTAAAGGAAGTTTGTTTGTATCACAACAAATCACAAATTCAGTCCCCGTTAACCACAAACAAATAAATTCAGTATGTTAATATTTATCTTTATATTTAACTAATCGTGCTGCTGATTCAGTGCTATCATTCAGAATGCGCACTAATTATTTGCATCTGTTTCTAAGGAATGTCCTACAGGGAAAAGGAAGTCACTTCCTTAGAGGCTGGGGGAAAAAAACGTATAAAATCAAAAAATCTGTTTAAATGTGAAGCCGTTTTTCCATGAAGTGGCACACAACCACCAAAACCTCAGAATCCATAAATCCATATATATATAGTTTTTTAGGGAGAGTCATGGAACTTTGTTACCAAAAATACAAACAAACAACAAGGACGATGATTCTTCACTCTAAATATGTTTTTTCACAGAAAGATTCCTTAAAAAATCTTAAAGCGAGTAATAAAACGAACACTTCGACACTATGTTTATCTTAACAGTGTTTATCTTAATGATAAATGTTATTCGAGAAATCCTTTTCCTCTAATTAAAAATAAAAATCAAACAATTTATAATAAAAAATGGTTTTGATGCATAATGTAAACACAAGACTCTAATGTCATGAGGTCCTTTTTTTTAAAGCCTCTTTACTTCCCAAGCAGCTTCTTTCAGCTGAATGTTTCCCATCTGGATCTGTTTTATGAAAAATTAGAACTGGGAGATTCACGTTCCAGGTGAGACTCGGGTCCCGGCTCCAGCTGTGCCTCTCAGAACTCCTCCCACTGCGCTCTAAAGGCAACATCTGTCATTCAGTATCCATTAAGTCTTTTAAAAGTTGAGTTGAAGGGATGTTTACAGGTAATTTTAAATGCAATTTATTGTAAAAAGTAGCAAAAATAAGAAAACCTGGGATGAATTTAACACAAAACAAAAATATTAATAAAACTATTTATTTTGAATTAAATATTCATCAATTCAATAAATTTCGAATCGTCTTGATTTTTAGTTTATTCTAAAGGTCACGTTGTTTTCAAGCTGCTTTATATTTTTACTGTCCAAAGGTTCAGGATTAAGTCCCCTGAGTACCTGGTATCAACTCTGGCGTCAGCATCTTCAGGAAGACGGTCCTGCAGACTCAGTTTTATCTCTATAAACTGGATACCAGCAAGAAAGGTCTCAGTTTCACTTAGTCAGCCACATAAAATCTCTCTTATCTGAACAACAAGAAATGCTATAAATGATGAGTTCTGCTCTTTGATAAATAAAGAAGAGGTAATGTAAAAAAAAAAAAAAATGCAGTAAATGTTCTTCAGAGAAACGAGGAACAGATTAATAAACATCAGACTGACTGGTGTTTTGAGCCGACCCAACAAGACCAAACGACAATCAGAAACATGCTAAAAAGTTTAAAGAAGTTGCTGAGGTTGTAAAACTGATTAACAAGAAGAAGGATGTATAAACTAAAAACCTAATTGGTTTTTGTCGGATTTATTTGTGGCCTTCAAAGTAAAGTTCTTAATAAATTGATAATAAGCATTAAAATGATTCATTTCAGGGTTGATTGTAAAATAATTAGTTGATGTCACTCGACGCCAACCTTTCCCCTCCTTGTCCAGGTGGATGTGCTTGTGATGGAGTTGGAAACTTATTCCAGGCCTCCCGTCTCAGACCTCAGAATTCATCCTCGGAGCTGTCGGCCAGCAGCATGGCTTGATCCTGACAGCTGGTGCCGGGCTCATGAGGTTGCTGTCGATGAAGACGTAAAGCTGAACCTTCAACCTTTCCAGATCCAGAGTAACGTAATTTATTCAGAAATAAAGAGATTAGGATACTGACCTCTGGCTGTCTGGCCTTCCTGCGCTGGTGCTTGAAACTGTTCCTCCTTTTGCGGTGGATCATTCGGATGCTGTAGAGGGCACCGACAATTAGCAGGGCCCCTGTGACGCCAATGCCTACAGGGGCCAACATCCCGGACACATAACCAGCCTGACAACAGTGAAGAAAGAGAAAAGAAAACTGTTTAATTTAACCTATTCCATCTAAATCCAGGTGAGGAATTTGAGCTTCTGTGAGTCGTCTGAAGGTAAAAACAGCAGGTGTCACACACGGCCAGCAGGGGGCAGTCTTACCTTTTCTTTGATCAGTTCCAGCCAGCTGCGCACTGGAAGAAAAGAGCCATAAATGAAGAAGAGCAACACATCTGAGCTCTGCTTTGTAACATGAATGTGTTTGTGCTCGTACTCAGCCCCTGGTTCCGCTGAACCCAGACAGGTGGGGGAGGAAGGAGACCATACGGTGGCTGTGTGGAGGATGTTTTGGGTGTTTCTGTCAAGTCTTCTTCACTCTCTTCTTCCACTGACTCCTCAGAGTTCTCCTCATCCTCATCTGGCTCCTCTGTGGAGAGTAGAGCAAAAAATGATCTTCTCAGCATCCATGAAGAACATGACAGAATATTTTAAAGATGTCTGTAAGTGGAACAAGTTTAGAGACATTTTTCTGACATCCTGGAATGTGAATCATGTTGGAGAAGAGGAGGAAGATATTGCAGGTGTTGAAAAAAGAATTTCTTACCCTCAGAATCCATCTCCTCCAGCCCAGATCTGGATTTGTGCAGGAACTGGTGGGTTGCCATGGTTACGGTTGTCATAGCGTGCTGGAGGGATGAGAGGGAGGGGCCAGTCGAGGGCATGCGCTCTTCAAAGTTTGACGATTTAGCAGCAGCTGTATGTGGAAGATCACATGTAAGTGAGAGCAGCATGTACCGCCCACTTCCTGAATAAAACTTAACTGTGTTCCCCATTCGGGTCAGTTTATGTCTCTATTAAAAGCTTTCTATGTATTTAACGTGTTCACGCTGGTTCTAAGTCCCCCCCCCACCACCACCTTTGCCCTGACGATCTTCTCGTTCCGTCTCGACCCGCCACTGTGAAGCAGGTGGACCCGAGGAGCCGATTGGCTCCAGCAGCTCGGCACCAGACGTCTGCCAAGGTGAAGTCCAGTCAGATAGAAGGATTGACGGGCTTTGTGAGGGGCCGTCGCCGTCGGTCTCCACTGTGACCAGCTGGCCCAGCCGTCTGGTCGCCATGGCTACCGCTGCTGCCTCTGCTGTGACATCTTCAAAAGGCTCAAAGATGAGAGGTAGAGCCTCTGATGACATGGTAGCCTCCGTGGCTTCATCTCGAGATAGAGGGGCCGCTGTGTCAGCTGGAGTTTGAGTCGACACAATCACAGACATAAAGACGGTCATCACCTTATCACCATTATTCTAAAATCATTCACAACGCTGAAAAAACAACTACTAATGAGTGTTAAAAAGAAGAATACGAAACATTGTTTATACAAATTCTGACAGCTGCAGTCAAGTTTTCCACCAGCATGGGTAAATATGTGCAACCTGTTCTACTGTTTAATATTCAGAACAGAATGCAGCCAATCAAAACAATGTAACATTTTCAGTCATGATCAATGTGAATTTAAAATACAATAAAAATCAAACTCCTTCAAAAAAAAATCAGCACAGATGAACAAGTCTGAAGAGAACTGGTCCTGCATTGTAATTATATCATGAGTCTTGCTTATGTAGACTTTAATACTTTTACATAATACTAGCTTGCTTTCATTTTTTGAAAAAGACTCGTGTTAGCTAGACGTCTTTAGTCTGTAGCAGACTGGATGGTATGAAGTTTGGGTATTAGAGGAAGTCCAGAGGTATAAAGATAAAATAATGAATTCCCCTAAGATTCGACTAACAAACCCTGCCACTGGCTTTCTCCTGGCTGTTGTGATGTTTTTTTTTTTTTGTTATAAACTTGAGTCAGGAATAGAAAGTAATTAGACTGCCACCAGTCCCAGCTGAGGTTCAAAGCAGAGCGTGGAAACGCAGCCACCCTCTCTGCCAATCATCAAAGCCAATCTCTGCCTCTGGATAAGTTGTTTTGGATTTATGCCGCAGTTTTTTTAATGAACCCTCCATGAGCGCTGCAAAATCCAGCAAACTGGAAAATTATGGCCTGTAAGAGGAGGATACATTTCCATGCACAGCTTTGAAGACAATCTGCACTTGTGCAATTAAACACGAATAAAGAATTAAAGTTTTTTTCTCCAAAGATAAAAAGTTCTTCATTTTCCATGAACTTTTATTCATGCACATCCAACAGGTCAGACCTACCTCCTGCAGGTCTTGCTGCCTCAGTCCAAAGACTTTCCAGGCCTTCATCTTTGGGCATTATGTTTGGTCCAATTTCAGGTAAAATAGGATCTGAAGGTGAGGAGACTGTAGCTCCATCATGGCTCCATACTGTCAGAGGTGTGGTCTGAGAGCTGACCAACATCAGAGGAGGGACAGGACTGAAGGAGGCCAGTTTTGGAGTCCAGAATGAGGGGTATGAAGGCTCTCTGAAGGATTGTAAGCTTGTTTCACCCTGGACGGAATCAGAGGCAGACAGTTTTGTCCTCCCTGTACTGACGACATCTACCTGCTCTCTCACACCTATCGAGCTCAGAGGCTCGTCGTCCACATGTCCATCCTTCTTCTTGAGCTCCACATCTTTCTCCTCAGATGATGTTTCTGTCTGCTTTACCTCCCTCCTTTGGTTCTGTACCTCCCTACCAGCCTCCAACCTAAATCTTGCATGAAGACTGTCCCCATTTTCTGGTTGCGTCACTGAACCTGTCCCCTCGAGTCTTCCATGTGGGCCAGTCCCTCCTCCTGCACCTACATTCAGTACTAGTCTCGTACTGTGGTCTTCATCCGAGAGCACAGGCTCTTTGGCGTGTGTGACCCTGGTTGTTGTCACTGAGCTGGCACAGTGCTCTTCACAGGAGACGTCTCGCCTGTGGTTGAAGTCTGGGAGACGGATGGGGGCTCCATAGAGACGGAGACAGGTCCCAGTCAGGAGAAGTCCCTGGAGAATCGAGGACATCGGCATCTCTGTCTCGTCTCAGTTCCTGCTGACAGTGAGCAGAGATGAGAAACGCTAACTTCTAATGGTGTAATACCAAAAGCAGCATGTAGACAGATGAAAAGAGGGTTAGGGGAGACAGGTGACAAGGAGCCACACCTTAGGGGGTACAAACGCAAAGGGAAACAGGATTAACTGAACATTTCATCCTGCCTCAGCTTTGATGTCTTACAGGGTTTAAAATTCAGCTGAAATCTCCCTGAAACGTTGCATTAACTTTATAAAACACAGGACACTGAGAGCTGTGAACACACCAGAGGGAATCTGGTGAAACAGTGGAACGAGCAAGGAAATCTGACACAGCGCTCCTCTGCACCCCCTCACTTCAACTATAAATAGCAGCAGGTTCTCTCTCCTTCAGGACCCTCTCCAGAAGCCTGCAAGAACGCTTAATGTGTGTGCAGAGCACAGAAATCCATCTATCTGCAGCAGAACATGATGTGAACTGGAACAATGCATCACTGTTTCTCTCTCACTCCCTGCCTCATGCACATCCACGTAGCGTGATTTGACAGGTTGGCATGCTGCAATCAGACTTGACACGCAGTTTTTCGACATGACCACGCCAGCGTTTGAACTGTAAACACATTCACACTGCGGTACCGAGTCTGATTCCGGTGTGACAGAACACAAACACCGGGTGGACAGTGAAAACGCAACAGCCGTGACGCGCTGCAGGAGTCACATTCCAATAAAACAACGAGTCGGATGAAGATGCTTTTACCTTTCAGGGTTCATGACGGATTTCGCCGAGCTTCTCTTGTAGAGTGCACAACGAATGCCAAAACATGAATGACGCACGAATATAACCCAAACTGGAGGGTTGAAATCCGGCTGGAGGAGAGGCTTGTTTTCCTGCAGATCAGCGTCACTGCAAAAAGTCCGTTTTCTCCATCCGCCTGTTTCCAAAGTGCTGCCACCAAATGCTTCACATCTGAAAAACGTTGGTCGGAATTAACTCATTTAAATGTAAATATATAAACTACCCCACTGCTTTTCCCCTCTGCTTTAAATTTTAATCATGGGAATTAATTATCTGGAAAAAACTGAATAAAAATATTGTTTACAGTATAGCTTCAAGTGTTAAAGACAGATAACATTTTACTAAATATTGAGAAACGTTATTAAATTTTCATATAAGGACACCAAATGTGAAAATACAACTTTGAAACGAAATCGCAACTTGCTATCTCAGGATTTTCATTCAATTGAATTATTGTTATGATTAATATGATGGAAATATATTTCTAACATTCTTATATTAAAAACAGAGAGAGTCTCTCTCCAGGAGAACAGACACATTTCATGTGTTGTCAGCTGACAGTTTTGCTGTAAACTGGTTGATTTAAGGAAAAAACAAAGAACATCCTCTAGACCAGGGATCTACATAATGCGGTTTGGGGGCCACATGTGGCCCTTCAGCCCCTCTTAAGTGGTTCCTTGGAACTTTGACCAACATGGACATGCAGCAACAACAGGACATTTTAGTTTTTTTCCCCACTGTTTTTTTTTTTTTGCAAAGTTTGGACTTCTGCAGCAGAATGATAGTAGCTATAGGCTATAAAAAGGTTGTTCCGCCTGTGCTGGTTACAGAACTGAACAAACACACTTGAGTTTGGCTGAAGTGTCAGTAAAATGCAGCAATCAAACTTTGATCTGTTTCTGAATCTTTCTGACCTGCAGTCTGACTCCTGATCCACCACAAACCAACATGTTCCTGCAGGATCCTGATGGAGGCTGGAGTTTATCTCCAACAGCATGAACAACAATCTGAACAATCTGTGACTTGAAACTGTTATAGGGTCAAAGTGACTTTGTGACTCATATTAAAACAGTACAAAATAACTTTTACAACTTTAAGCTATATGGTTTTGAAACTTGTCTAAGTGGATACTCACCGAAAAACATGTTCATCTTCATATTAGACACTCTGGATGCCTCCGATGGTTTTACAATAGACTAAATAACTTCAGTAATTCAGGACGCAGCAGGAAGTGGTGCTCTGATGATTTATGCTGCCCTGATGAAAAATGCCGCCATAGCACGAATTAACAACTTATTTCATAATGAGATGTTATTAGAAGTTTAGTATTCTTGTTTATGGTGAGTGTGTTCTGTTAATTATTTAATCATATTTTTATGATCCTTCCCTGATATTTTCTATATAAAAGCCCTCTGGGTCCTTATCGGCCATTGTTGGGTCCTTCTACTCTGGGTGTTTCCAAACATTTGCCTGTCGCTCTGACAATGCAAAGAAAGTAAAAATAACATCATAGTGTTTCTGTCCTGGGAGAATTTATTTAATAGGTAAAATGTATTTATGGAAAAATGTAGAAACAAAAATAAACAATAAATCTGTTTATTGAAGTCAAGACTGTAGAACGGCACATGTGTGTAGCACATCTCAACAGGTAGCATATTTCTGCAGAACACCTGTTCGAGCAATGGCTGTCTGAGACACGGCTGCAGAAAAGTTATTCAGTATTGCTTTGAATTTATTATGAGTGATGGAAAATTGCTCTTTTAGCCGGTTGCAGAAACTTGAATTATGAGATACTCTATCAAAATCACACTCAGCTCAAAAATATGCATCTTTTAATAAAATTGATCCACATCAAAATTCAGACTATCTCATAATTATTACTTCTCCTGTTCATTTTAGTATTGACTCAGTACATTTATGAGATACTAACAAGGTATCTAGGAAACCAGTTATAACACAGATGTCATTGGTTGTAATAATGAAGCAGATGTCTTAATTATGATTTTAAATGCCAGTTTCTGACAGGAAGACAACATTAGCAGTTTTCTTTAACTTGTAGTGACTCAGCAGCAGATTTCCAAGTAATAAAGGAGCAGAATTTTCAGTCTAGACCTGATCTGCAGTCAGAGATCTTTCATTCCATATACTGAATAAATAAAGTAGGGTGTGAAGTAGGATTTATGTGGGTTTTATCACATGTTGGGATTATAAGCATCTAAAAAAACTGCTGATGAAAGTGTAAATTATGGCATTCCAGACTGTACAGAAATAATTAAAAACCTTAGGAAAAAGAGGCAAAATTCATGGAACAAGAAAACAAAGGGATGGGCATTGTTGTGGCAGAGATTTTGGTTAAAATAAGTTAGGCGAGTGAATCTTTATAAAAAAGAATTTATTCCATAAAATTATGCATGAAGTGAGAGTGTTCAGACAAATGCAAAGGCAGATGCAAAAAGACTCTGGAGGTCACTGCAGCTTGGCTGTTTTTATAGGTACGCTGATACTGTGAGTTATCAGAATATGGTAGTCATAATATGTCTGAGCCTGCAGCTGGAAGCTTTAACAAGAACTCTTTGTCACTGTGACTTGTCTGTATAAATGTTACTAAAATTCTGCCTTCTCAGCATATTATGAGATCCAGAAATCAGTAAAAATGGAAAGTCAATGTATAAGGAGAGATAATGTGATTGCCCCTAGACTAAGACTTTGTCATTGGACTTAAAAGTGAGCTGGTTCTGAAAGAAAAACAACTAGATGGTAAATGGAAATGTGGGGACGTTGAAACAGTTACACAAATGCTGTCAGATGTTCATTCATCACAGAAGGATATTGTTTAAAGAACTTGGATTTAAAATATTCAATATATGCCCCCATTTAAAATTAGTTACCTGGGACAAAATTACAAAAATAAAATAAAACATTTTTTGCATGTAATGCATTTATATAAGACAATAAAAGCTACTGAGGTAACTACAAATAATTCATGTGACTAACGCAACTGGATTGTAACAAACAGCAGGCGGCAACAACACGCCATAGAAGCGTCTGCCTTTAAACCATAGAAGAAGAAGAAGAAGAAGCAGGAGGCGAAAGAGACGAGAAAAAGAGAAGAAGAAGACGAAATACATTGTCAAACAATGCGAAATAGCAGCTATTGGTGTTAATTATAAACGTAATTTTGGGGAGTAGATCAGTAAAATGCCAATATTTGATGGCCTGGGGAGTGGAGGAGAGAAGACTGCGATAGTTATCGATTTAGGAGCAGCGTTCACAAAGTGAGTACCTGCCAGTAGCTCTTCTTAGCATGCTAATAGCTAGTATTTTTTTATATTTCTAACAGTTCTGACTTCAACATTGAGTGTATTTATATAAGCTTGAGGTAGAAAATTATTGTTTTAATAGAATTAGCAACAGAAGTTAGGCGTTTCTTTCATTTTACACTAGTTAATACCAGCTAAATATAACATTCGAATAAGAATAAGGTTCCTATATTATTTTACCTATACTGCTAATTTTAAAATATATTTGGCTTATATTTTGCATTAAACTGTATCAACAAGACAGTTTTACCAGAACTGTGTCCAGCCCGTCCGACCTTTTCCAAATTAAAAACTATATGTTCTATATTAGATCTGAGAAACAGAAGGTCAGTAACCTTTATATATATATATATATGTTTCTCAGATCTATTATAGTACTTTGATGCATCCCGATGTTTGAATTACTGAAGTACATTCGTATTTATTTGTAGTTTCGGAATCAATATGTATCAATAGAACACAAGCATGAGTGTAAATTGCAAAACCAAACAACCGTATATGTTCTAAAAGGAGAAGTTGTTTGTAAAAAAGAAATGCAGGAACCCGACCAAACGTTCAGAGATGGAACATCGGCACTATAAGAAACTGTTGTTTTCACCCTAATTTGTGATGACTCCTGAGTATCTTTCAGACAAACTACCAAAATCTCTGTGCAGTACTAATGAGGGAATAATGATATTTATTGTTTTTAACCTGTTATATCGTTTTTAACCAATTATGATTCCAGTTATAAGGCAGAATCAGATTAATGTTTACATGATTATAAGTTGTCATCTTGTCCTTTGCTTGATGATGATTCTAACTACAATTTTCCAGAGACACTGACCTGAAGCAAGTCACATGAAGATCAAGAGGGCTAGTCTCCATTTTAGAAAAATGATTTCTTTGTTTCTCACATTGCACACAGAGTGAACTTCTTTCTTTATATATTCTTTATATCAGGACAGATTTACTCTACAACAACCGAGGTTTAATTTACCCCTTCTGTCGCACTTTATTTCTAAGGCACAACTGACCGTATCTGGTTTTAACATATACCTAAAAACGCTCATTAAATGTTTACTTACATGAGTGTAACAGCAGTGGTAAAATCTTGACTGTAAATACCATGAAACCCGCACAGCTGACAGATGTCTTTGTCTTACAGATGTGGATTTGCAGGGGAAACGGGGCCCAGGTTCATAATTCCGAGCGAGATCAGGAAACCAGGACAGCAACAAGTGAGTCACTAATAATAATTTGTGTGTGAGCATTGGAGGAAAATGTGAAACTTTAGTTAAACTGTCTCTGACACATTCAGGTCTCAATAAAACATTTAGAAACATTATAACTGTGTTTATTGAATTATGGTACAGATGTGTGTGTTTGACACTTTTAAGGTAAATATGAATGTTTTTGAGCTTCAGACGAGTCTCAAGTCTCTCTGGAGGTTCATACATCCTGGTTTTTGTAGAAAATTGTTTACTGGGCACAAATATATTTATTGATATGTAGTTTTTTAAATATACTTTATAATTATTAGTATTATGATACGTTGTATAATTACTAGTTATTTAGTTATAAATAACATAATAATCGCATGTCAGATCCACTTTAATGTCTTAATGATTCATGTTGTTTCACCTGTAGGCAGTCAAAGTGGTTCAGTACAACATCAACACAGAAGAGCTTTATGTCATCCTCAAAGAGTTTATCCACATATTGTACTTCAGGTGAGATACTTATTTAAAGTTCCTAATGGTTACTTCAGCGACAAAACAACTGCAAACAGCCTCCACAGCTGTAGCAGTGACCGTGGTTTGTTCTAGTGAGGTGTGTTTTCCTCCGCAGGCACCTGTTGGTGAACCCTCGAGACAGAAGAGTGGTGATCATCGAGTCCATCCTTTGCCCATCCCACTTCAGGGAGACTCTCACCAGGGTTTTCTTCAAGCAGTTTGAGGTACATCAAGGAACAGATATGAGTGTTACTTTAGACTTGTTAATGAGAAACGAACTATTGGTAATCTTTGATTTACTTTTATCAGTTTTACTTCACAATCAGTACTTATGTTACACCTGATGTTTCAGTGCTCTGCAGTTTCAGTCTATAAATATGTTAAATTCCAGGTACCCTCAGTGTTATTTGCTCCCAGTCACCTGATGTCCATCATGACTTTGGGCATCAACTCTGCGCTGGTGATGGACTGTGGATACACAGAGACGCTAGTGCTGCCTGTATCCTTTAGCGTATACAGTGAACTAGTTGTTTCATTCCCAAAATATTTGAAAAAAGATATTACTAACACATTAAATGTTGTTTTTAGAAAACATGCTACATAAGAATTTGACATCAGTGAAACTTTTTAGGAACTTCTTAATCATCATTCACGTTGCATCACCCTTTCTTTCATCAGCTTTTATTTTGAAGAGATAATTTGCTGCATTGCAGAAAATCTGTTTTCACATCATGGCTGCAGAATCAGAAATATTTGACACTTTGGGGCATCTTTTATTGTATTTTCCTTGTTTTTAATGTTTAAACGTAGGTTGTTACTTGAATATTGCAGATGTGAGCTGTTGTCACCTTAACATCTGTAAACCAGGTATATGAGTGCACTCCTATTCTGCCAGCGTGGGAAGCGTTGCCTCTGGGAGGAAAAGCCATCCATAAGTTAGTAGATGAGAGAAACTTCATCTTGTTTTATTTTGCAGCTACATGATTCAGAGATTTTTGACTTTTTTTAATCATAGAGAATTAGATGGATTTCTGGTGGAGCAGTGCACCGTGGACACCGACAGCACCACCGGACAGAGCGTACCAGCTGCCATCGGTAATTTAAAGGAAATCACAAAAATTTGGCATTTTCAGTATCAAAGCTATAATTAAAGCTGCTATACTTAATTTATATAACAAATTAGCTTAACATATTTTTTTTCATGCCCATTAAAAACGTTTTCACACAGCATGGAGAAAAATATTTTGTGAAGAAAAAAAAACGAAAAAAAAATAATTAAGTGGTTCTCCCGTATTTGTCTAAAAACATCAACCAATCAAACGGCTCGGTCCAGAAGGAATGATTGGACAGTCTCTCCAGCCATACGGACTTCCGCATTTATTTGGCTTCTGTGCTCCTAAAAACTGAGACATATTACTGCAGAACACCACTGCTGGGAGTGTTCGTCGCTCTACCATGTCACAGCAGGAGAAACAGCCGCCGGCTGGTTCCGCGTCAGGTTCAGGACAAAGTAACAATTAATGTCAGTTGTTCGTTGTTATATTGTTTTAACTTACCGGTGATTCCGCCATGTTACGGTACTTGAATGCACTGCGGACCAGTGTCTTGCACTCGGTCGTCTTCTGGTGTTTCCAAACCTGAGGGGGCGTGGCTTAGGAATTTTACCCGACGGGAGGGGCTAAGAGTTCTGTGACTTTCTTTACATTTGTTGACTTTCTAAGCTAGGCAATTTGAAATCGGGTATATCACCTTTAACTGACCTCTGGGTTCAGTGTAACAAGTGGGTATGGAATCAGAGTAGTGTCAAAACCTTTGCGCTTGAGAAATTCAACATGCACATAGATTCAACCATCTGAGCGCACACATTTCATCTCCCGCACGCTTACACATTCATCCACATGTGCAGATAAAACCATTTACAGTGGACTGTAGAGACTCCGCGCCCTCAAAACAAAATTCCACTCTTACTCGTATATTTTGACAGTTTGGAGGCGGGTCCCAGTAGCAGTGCTGAACCTCACGTGATTGGTCATTTCCTACCGGGACCCGCCTCCAAACCATCAAAAGATACAAGCAAGAACATGATTTCCTTTCCGAGAGCACAGAGTGTCTAACCATGCATGTGTGAATGGATGAATCTGCACGTGTGATGAATTTTGACGTGGGTTCGGACGGTTGAAACTTTTCAAGTGTTGAATCTCTCATACGCAGCAGTTTTGGCACGAATCTAATTCCATAATTGGGGGGTGAAGGTGTTTTTGTTCAACACTCTTATAGTCTGTTGTAATGTGTGATTCTACACTTACACGAGTCTTTAAAACATAAAACACCACCAAGTCGTCATACTCTAATTGCTGCTGTTTCAGCTGATATGGAGTTTATTATTAAAATTCAATGTTTGTGACAAAATATACAAAAATAAAATTCAAAGTGAAATATAAATGTCTTATTTTCACACTTTTCTCTTTCTCAGGGATCATTCCAGAAGAAACTGTTGAAGACATTAAAGGTGTGTGAGTTGATTTAATTTATTTCCATCAAAGGCATCATTTTTAACCCAACAGTAACTGAATTCTGGGTGAAAGTTTCCACTAACCAAACAGTCTGTGTAAACTTTTTCATTTACAATGCACATTTATTATTGATTATTGCTCTAGATTTCTTGTCTACAAAGAGAAGAAATTAAACTCTGAAGAAAGTATTTTTGATTTTCTGACTTTTTAATTAATATATTCTATTTGTTTTTCTTGCAGTTAGAACATGTTTTGTCAGTGACCTGCAGCGAGGTCTGAAGATCCAGGAGGCCAAATTTAACCTGGATGGTACAGCAGAGGTAAGTTTGTATCCTGAACTATAAGTCCTGCTGAAATGCTTCAAGTTGTAATGAAATGTGTGTGTTTATAGCGTCCAGCCCCTCCTCCTGATGTGGATTACCCTCTGGATGGGGAGAAAATCCTGCATGTTAAAGGTTCTATCAGGTAGAAGTGTTTCCTGAAGGACATCTGGTCTATATGCTTCTAGCTTGCTGAGTTATCCTGTTCTTTCTTCTAGGGACTCTGTGATGGAGATCCTGTTTGAACAGGACAACGAGGAGAAGAGTATAGCAACTCTGATACTTGATGCTCTAGTAAAGGTAGAAAACTGTAAAAAATTACACGATTCTTTCTGTTTTTACATTCGCTTGTTGTTTGTTTGTTTGTTTTTTCAGTGCCCTATTGACACTCGTAAAGTCCTCTCAGAGAACCTGGTGGTGATCGGAGGCACGGCCATGCTGCCCGGCTTCCTGCACCGTCTGCTAGCAGAGATACGCCTCCTGGTGGAGAAACCAAAGTACAGCAACGTGCTGGCTAGCAAGAGCTTCCGCATCCACGCTCCACCTGCCAAGCCCAACTGCACAGCGTGGCTCGGAGGTGCGTTCCATTTAGCTGAAGTGTAAAATTATCCACTGACTGACTGAGTCAGTGAAATGGTAAAACCATGTTACTTCAGCATCAGCACGTATGAGAAGACCAGTCAGTCAGCTCAGTTACATCTGTCTAGAAAATTGAACAGTTTTCTGATTCTGCTATGTTTGTTTACATTTCTCCGGTTCAGGTGCCATCTTTGGGGCTCTTCAGGACATTCTAGGCAGCAGGTCGGTGTCACGGGACTACTACAATCAAACGGGTCGCATCCCAGACTGGTGCTGCCTGAGCTCCCCCCCTCCAGAGTCTCTGTACGAGGCAGGAAAGACCCCGCCTCCGCTGATGAAGCGGGCTTTCTCTACAGAGAAGTAGATTCCTTTGAGAGCTAATTCACACAATCCAGTAATCTTTAATGTCACATCCCAACATTTACCTGCCTAACGTGTTTATTACAGACACATGTAGAAAGCATTCGATCAAATTTTCAGATACTAAAACTACGTCAGGATTTGTTTTTAGACAGTTGTATCGCGATTCTTAAAACATCAAAATACTCAAATACGAACGTGTGTTCTGTCACGTTGGATTAGATATTAAATGTCTACGTGAAACTTGTCATTCATTTCCTTCTGGATTTCACTCGCCAGTGAAACTAAAGAATCTGCTTTAATCAGCAGAAACGTTTCAAAAGACTCTGAATTTGAACTTTGTCAAATATTTCTCAGTAAATACAGACGGTGTGTCTTCATTCTGAAGAATTCAATCAGTGTCGTGTATGAACACACGCAGATGTTTTTGCAGCTGTCACTACCCATTCAAGATTACAAATATATTTTGCATGTATTTATTAGTTATATTTTGCTGTGAGAAATGAGATATTTGGAACCCATTCCAAACGTCATACTTGTATATGACGTCAGGTCTTAATGGTCCAACACAAACACAGATGTTAGCTTTAGTTAAAGGTGTGTTTCCCTTCATTCTCCCATCTACACACGTCTGATAAGAGCTCTGATTGGCTGATGTAACTGTGTTGCGTAGAGCTATTTAAAATATATTACTCTGTAAAGCATCATCACTACAAATAAATATTTAGAGCTCACGCCAATGTGGTTTTAGTCATTTTTTTTTAGTTCTTATCAAATAGCATTTTATTTATTGTTGTGGAAGTTTTTCAGACCTTGTTTCAAGCGTGGTTGACCTCAGTCACAGTTTCAAATTTCTCTCTTTAATCATTTTCGATTCTTATATAATATTTTTACTTCTTGGTCAGAGTGAAAGAACTATGATGAATCTGCATCTCATGTATGTTAAAACAAAAATCTCTGAGATTTGAACGTGTGTGTTATTATAGTGAAATGCTTCATTACGCCTGGCCTTAAATCTGCTCTAATTTCTAATTGATGAAATTCAGAAATACCTAAATGGGTCGTGTAACTGTGGCTTTAAATTCTAAGTCTGTTTGAGAGATTATAAGCATCATATAAACAAAATGTCAGCATCTGCAGTAAGAACATGTTCAGAATGAGAAAGTGGTTCAAGTGAGAGCTCAGCGTGTTGTTAGTGTTTGATACTGGGGCGGCGCTGCATCTGTTTGGCCTTCTAAGTCATATTAATCACTCAGTCTCTGTCTTCTGTCAGCTTGGGAACAACTATTGTTACCCACAATGCACCTGCAGCAGCTTTAAAAGGGCATGAAAACCAGTAGCAAATGGAGAATTTGCATATTTGATCTCCTCAGTTCTCCACATGCACATTTCTGATCTGAAAACGTACCAAATGCTGTGATCGTTGGACGTCCTTGTAATTCTTTGCTAAAGTTTTTGGTGTTATATGTCAACTTTTTCAGATGATTGTTTTAATAAACCGTCGTGGTCTTGAGGGAAACCTGTTCGGCCCTCAGATGGAACTGAAACCAATAAACAGGCTGCAGCAGCTTCTGGGAGAAGATTCAGCACACAAAATTATTTTTTTTTGTAAATTCTAATGAACCGACTCAACATCAGAGAGACGAAGGAAGTCCTTATGCATCTGGTTTATCCCCCAGGGAGAGGCTGCATCTTCAGAACCAACCAGTCCAACTGTCCAGAACACCAGAGTGAAAGAACATGCTGAGAAACGTGAACGCAACTTGTTGCTTTGTGCTCTGTAGAATCATAAAACAAGCCAAACGGGGCTGAAATCACAAAGACCATCAACATAAAGACTCACAACGTCACTTACACACAAAAACCTGGTTTAAAATTTAAGAAGAATTTTCTAAAATCCCCTAAAACTCAACTGTGCAGTTTTTTTATTAATGGGTTGAAGGAAATGAAGGAAAAAAAGACATGATTACACAGAGATGGATGATGTAACTGTCTAATTTAAAAGAAAATATGCATCATCACTTAATTCATCCTGCGTGTCGTTTCCTTTGCATCAACTGTTGGTTTTATATTCTTCCTCACTGTCGCGTGTTTCATCACAACTAAAAGCGGACTGGAAACTCATCAGCAACATGCAGAGCTTCATTAGAACCTCTCGGCTCCTGGTGGTTCTGCTGCAGCTGGTACCTGTGCAGGTAACTCAACACATTTTGTTTTTTCTGTAGAGGATCATGTTTGTTTATGATTCACTTGTAGTTCAACCGTTAAAGTGAAAAAACATAAAAAATTCACTGATGTTGACCAAAAAAAATTAATTCTCAAAAGCTTGTTGTGACCTTTTGAGACAATCATTCTGATAAAAGCTGCAAAATCACAAACAAAACTCACATTTTCTCCCTGATTAGATATTCTGTGGTTGTTTGTAAATTTCTACATCATTAGAAAACAAGATCAAATTTTGTACCAGACCTGGAAAACAAAGGGGGGAAATAAAAGTGATTATTTGTTAATGTTAAAAGAAATTACTGCGTTTATTAAAAAAATTGTGAAAAATCACGTTTAATAAAATTAGTCCTTGTTCACGAGCAGCTGAGATTCAGACAAACACAATCAGATTTTCAGTCACGTCTAAACTCAGTTTCATGATTCATGAAAACATCTGCATGATCCCTTCATGTCAATCAACTTTTAAATTTATTGAACAAATATAACGACCCCTGTTACCATGGAAATAAACTTTCAGAGCTGGTACCTTCTATTCTGAGTCTGAGGTCCATCAGAACCAGTATCTCACTTCATGAGATGTTGATGATGATTCTCCCACCAGCTGTTTAAAACAGCACAAACTCCCATAACCTATTTGTAATCAGTCGATCCAGTTTATTTTCATAAATTTGCACATTTGTTTCTTCTTTTTAAAGTGATGATTGTGTGAATATGTTTTATTTATCATTTAATATTATTTTTGTTATTATTTAGTGAGTTTTATATAAAAAGTAAACTTTTTCACTGAGTTGTCAGGAATCAATAATGATATTTAGGTATGTTTGTAATTTAATTGAAAAACTGAAACTGTTTACTATATAAATATGTGTTAAAAATGTTTTGTAGTTCTCCGTCAGTGTACATGTATTGGACACATACACCGGCCACTTTATTAGGTACACCTGTCCAACTGCTCGTTAACACTTAATTTCTAATCAGCCAATCACATGGCGGCAACTCAGTGCATTTAGGCATGTACACATGGTCAAGACAATCTCCTGCAGTTCAAACCGAGCATCAGTATGGGGAAGAAAGGTGATTTGAGTGACTTTGAACGTGGCATGGTTGTTGGTGCCAGAATGGCTGGTCTGAGTATTTCAGAAACTGCTGATCTACTGGGATTTTCACGCACAACCATCTCTAGGGTTTACAGAGAATAGTCCGAAAAAGAAAAAATATCCAGTGAGCAGCAGTTCTGTGGGCGGAAATGCCTTGTTGATGCCAGAGGTCAGAGGAGAATGGCCAGACTGGTTCGAGCTGATAGAAAGGCAACAGTGACTCAAATAACCACTCGTTACAACCAAGGTAGGCAGAAGAGCATCTCTGAACGCACAGTATGTGGAACTTTGAGGCAGATGGGCTACAGCAGCAGAAGACCACGCCGGGTGCCACTCCTTTCAGCTAAGAACAGGAAACTGAGGCTACAATTTGCACAAGCTCATCGAAATTGTACAATAGAAGATTGGAAAAACGTTGCCTGGTCTGATGAGTCTCGATTTCTGCTGCGACATTCGGATGGTAGGGTCAGAATTTGGCATCAACAACATGAAAGCATGGATCCATCCTGCCTTGTATCAACGGTTCAGGCTGGTGGTGGTGGTGTAATGGTGTGGGGAATATTTTCTTGGCACTCTTTGGGCCCCTTGGTACCAATTGAGCATCGTTACAACGCCACAGCCTACCTGAGTATTGTTGCTGACCATGTCCATCCCTTTATGACCACAATGTACCCAACTTCTGATGGCTACTTTCAGCAGGATAATGCGCCATGTCATAAAGCTGGAATCATCTCGGACTGGTTTCTTGAACATGACAATGAGTTCACTGTACTCAAATGGCCTCCACAGTCACCAGATCTCAATCCAATAGAGCATCTTTGGGATGTGGTGGAACGGGAGATTCGCATCATGGATGTGCAGCCGACAAATCTGCGCCAACTGTGTGATGCCATCATGTCAATATGGACCAAACTCTCTGAGGAATGCTTCCAGCACCTTGTTGAATCTATGCCACGAAGAATTGAGGCAGTTCTGAAGGCAAAAGGGGGTCCAACCCGTTACTAGCATGGTGTACCTAATAAAGTGGCCGGTGAGTGTATGTTTTAATATGAAATGTGATTTATCTTCAAAGCCACTTAGCTGTAATGAGACCAGCAGCTGTTTTAAAGGTGTTAACATCAAGAGAAAAATCCAAATGAATCTAAATCTCCCTTTTCAGCTGTTTCGTGTCACAACTTCTTAACAGCCCAGAAGAAAAACAAATTAACCGGATCAAATTGTGTTACTTTTTTCACCACTAGAGGGAGCAGGACACCAACTTGATGTCATACAGAGTTGAAGAACAGAATATCTTTAAATATTCAGATATTTTTCTGTGTTTCAGACTTTAAACACTACAGAAGAAGGACAATCTACTGGTAAGACTGATCTCAAAAGACCACAACAACCCAAATTCCAATAAAGTTTCAATGTATTGAAAGTTAAAACCAAGATATGTTAAAATGTTATCAAAAATATGAACTAATTTTGAATTTTATGACAAAGAAACCAAAAGTTAGTGATGTTAAATCTGAGACTGTGTCCATGTTGGTGGCTATTTAACTGCTGATCCAACATGCTACTATATTTTTTGATCTATTTAAGCAGGCCAACATCTCTAACAACAAATGAAGTTAACTGGCAGCAGCTCTGTAACATAACCGACTTTCTTACCTAGTTATGGAGTTTAAGGAGGTGTTGAGAAAGAGCTGGTGTCAACCCATTGAACAACTGGTGAGTGTAGCTGCTGAGTTTCCCTTGGAGGTGGAATCCAGCTTCTTCCCTTACCTGGTCCAACTGAAACGGTGTGCTGGTTGTTGTAATAGTGAGGAGTTTGAGTGCCATCCTACCATGAAATCCAACATCACTCTAAAGGTATAAGAACCTAAAACACACACAAAACTTCCTCTTTTATAGCAAATATTTAGTTTATTTTACCTTTACTCTTGTGTCCTCAGATGTTCAAGATTTTCCTGAATGTGCCTGACCTTGAAGAACTCACATTTGTAGAGCATCAGGAATGTAAATGCAGGTAAATTACACGCTGAAAAACATCCAGACATTTCACATAAACAACTGATTAATAGTTTAAGTTTTTCTTTATTAAAAAGACTCAGACAGATGTTTCAAAAAGATCAAAGATCAGTAAAAAACATTTATCTGTGGGGTTTGAGCACATCAACATCTTGATTGCTCTTTCTGCAGCAGCAAGACGAAGAAAAACGGACCACGAAGGAGGAAACGCAAAGCGTTAGATAGATGTGGTGCGGGGTAAGAAAACAGATTTCTCCCTTCAGGCATTCACACACACACACACACAAGTGTGTTTTGGTATCCTTATGGGGACCGTCCATTGACTTCCATTGATTTTAGTAACTAGATTTATACCTAACCCAAACCCTTTTCCTAACCTTAACCATTACTGATGTATAACTAACCCTAAGACTAACTAAAACTCTATTCACACCATACCTATAAACCTAACCCCTAACCCTAAAAAGGGGAGTCCCCCTCATGGGGACCAGGCTTCGGTCCCCACAAGAACCCTCGGACCCCAGAAAGATAGTAAATGTCTGGAAACTGGTCCCCAGGAGGTCAGAAATACAAACCCACGCAGACACACACACACACACACACACACACACACACACACACACACACAGTTCTGTCGGGGTTTTGTAGCTAAATTTCTTCCACACAGACTTCCATGTTCCCAAAAAGATTCAGTGTTATCAGCTTGGAGTCCTGGGAAACAAGGTCTCCCTCTAACCTCAATTGTGAAAATTAAAACCACGTGTAATTATATTGAAAAACTAGATTTGAAAAGCATACAGGTGTCGAGGAGGAAAGACGTCAATGACTTTAGGATTGAAGGTCAGTTTGAAGTCTTTTATTCTACACTAAGATTTCAGACAGCTGTCAATCATCCCAGGAGAGGATGTTTCGGCTAATTCTTCCCATCAGATCATCAGATCATGTAGCGCTCAGAAATAATAATAAAAAAACAGTTATAAGGTAAAGGTCAAAGGTCATGAGACCAGGGCAATTAGAAAAACAAGTTATTTGGAAGAGTTATCCAGGACGGCCTCAGTCAGCAAACAACATGGCAGCATGATTTAAAACTGCATCTGAATGAACATCCAGACTTCAGGGACAATGTCCATTGGACAGATGAGACTAATTTAAAGATGTTTACCCAGAATGCTCGGCACCATGTTTGGCACCAAACATCACAAACTCCTCATAACAATAGCTTTAATGTGAAATGGACATGTCTGAGTTTAGCGTTGTTTTTTATCAGAAATCCTGCAGAGTCTTTTCAGCTTTTGATCATTTTCAGACCAGAACTTTTCCATGACTCTTTTATCTGGCATGATGCTTGTCATGTGTGAAGAGCTTTAGTCCAAACATTTGAGGAACATTTTCAATAAGGTCACTGAGGATTTGTACTGCAGTGAAATATTCTAAGGCCACTGATGAGTTTAAATCAAGGACTGTCTGTCTGAAAGAGTCAAAACAACTAGATTCACTGATTAACAAAATAATAACAGGAGGGAAAAGTCTATTTATTGGGTTAAACCTGATGCTGTTTCCACTATGAACTGACAGGAAATCTTCACTTATCTTTATTGTTTGGGGTTTTTTTTACCCCTAAACGGTAAATGAGAAGGCTAAATTCAGCCACCACAGTTTTAATCTGCTGAAGAAACATTTTATTTATTCTACTAATGAAGATGAGTTTACATATTGTAACTGTTAAAGGTGGTCGTTGTGGGTGCAGATAAGTGCAGGTCAACATCTTCCTCCTGCAATAAATCCACAGTCCTTGTTTCCAGTGGGAGGACGTGGGGGCTGACATGTTCTTATGAGGTGTCTGAATCAATGTGATTACTCTGGTATCTGTGAGATTTGTTCCCTCGTCAGCTGAAGATAGTTTCATGATGAAAAACAAGAATTACAAGATATTAGTTTATATGTATAATTAGATTCAGCTGAATGTTTTATCCTCCCTGTATTCTTTCATTTTAAAACAAATTATAAAGTTCTTTGATTTCAGTAAATATCAGCTTTCATTTTTTTATCTTATTTGTCATCATTAGTTTTTGTTTCTGAAGTGTCGCCGATGGCGGTTTCCCTCTCGGGGAACAGGAAAGAATTTGAGATATCTGGGTCAGCAGCCGGCGGCGCTGCCTGCAGCGTGTCACCATCTCCTGTTAAATAGCACCAGAAGGAAATGCATCCTAAATCAATCCCACTGGAAGCCATAGATTTTAAGATTCGAGTCACTGTGGGGGAGGGTTTAGTTTGACTGCTTGTCAGTTTTCCTACACAGTGTTTTTAAGAAATGGGTGGTCTTCTTCTCCCCGTCTGTCGTCCAGTACATTGAATTTATTTTTGTAAACCTCACTTAGGACTGGAGAAATGCCGTTTTATAACCTGATACTTAGTGGTCAGGAGACCACACAGCTGCAGCAGAGAGACTCAGAAAGTCCAAACTACAGTTAAAACAGGATTCTGGGTCTGGTAAAAGGTACGGGGTGGGGGGTGGCGGGGGTTCTGTTTTACACTTGGTTTGGAACAACTCCAGAATTTTGTTGTGCAAATGGGTTTTTTTGGCCAAATTTCTCTTTTGAGTAATTTGTAAAAACTTCTAGAGTGTTATTAAATCTATTCATTTATCTATTAACTTAAAGGGCTGCACAGTGGCGCAGTTGGTAGAGCTGTTGCCCATGTGTGTGAGTGGTTGTTTGTCTGTGTGTGGCCCTGTGATGGACTGGTGACCTGTCCAGGTTGTCCCCCGGCTGTCTGGAGACAGACACCAGCTCCCTGCAACTCAGAACAGGAAGAAGCAGATTCAGAAAATAGATGGAATTTACTCGTGAATCGTTCCTCCTAAAAGAAGTAAATCCATCACTATTCTGAGAACTGTGTGACAAGAAAACATCTTTGTTAAACATCTGCCAGTTTGCCAGTTGTTTCCTGAAGGAAAGGAATTACCCGTGGACAGAAAAATCTCAGAAGTTCTTTGTGAAAACAAGTCTGTTGATCTCTCCCCTCTTCAACCAGCCTTGTCTTCTCTCAACCGTTTACCTACTTGCCTCCCGGACTCACCTGTTCTCTCATTCAGTGGTTTGACTCATCAGCACCTTTATTTTTAGTGTTTGAGTCTGTTGAGGGATCATAATGACAGAACCTAAGACGAATAAACAATATTCTACGTTTTCATGATGATTCGAGTCCTAAAAGAATCTTGAAGTATAGTTCTTGATCATTCAATTAATGCAAAAACATGTTAAAGCTCAAAGAAAAATCTAAATGAATTATTCCAAATTTATTTCAGTAAATTCTCTACAAAAAAAAAAAAATAAATAAAATAAAAAAAAATAAATAAATAAATAAATAAATTGATACACTTGATGTATCAGCGTCGGAATTAAACTGGACTCCAAACAGTCCACCTCCTTATATTGTTTCCTTCTCTTTGATTTCTTGCTTGTATGTTCTCTCAATGTAAGTCGCTTTGGATAAAAGCGTCTGCTAAATGACAGTAGTAGTAGTAGTAGTAGTAGTAAATTGAATCAAAATCTATCACATGAAATAATAAAATTTAAACCCACCATTTTTGGAGTTTGGTAAAAGATTCTTTAATTTTGATAACCTTTATATATATTTTTTTTAACATTTCATTGTCACTAATGTGCATATTTGTTTTCTTTTCAGATGCAGAATTTCTTGAAAGCAGATTAATCCTAATTTCACAGGAAGACTCTCTTGGAAAAGTGGGGACCTTCCGCACCAGTTAAATGTCATTCCTTTTCTCTTGTGCAAGCCATTTATTTCTCTTTGTTTAATATTTATTGATTTGTAAAAGTTAAAACAATTTGTTTGTTTGTACACCTTCAAGTCCAGCTGCTTTTTCCCGCTTAACTCTATTCATAAGCTGTTCTTCTCAGGTGTAGAAGATTCTTTGTGTGGCGTGACGAGGGACAGGTACAAGATATTTATGATGGCTCCTCAACCACACTGTTTCAGAGCAGACAAAAGTAATCAACAACGCCACCCCCAAGAAAATAGTATTGACAATGCTTCTTTATATACCCACAGCACTCCTGTGGGTGATAAGCAGGTTCCAACCCAAACAAAATTGATAATGAAGGGCAGACTTGGTTCATCCTGAGAGCAGGCAACTCGCTCCAGAGCTCTTTGTGTTTGAGGCGGGGTCAAACCCTGGACAAATTACCAATCCATCACAGATATCTGCTGATCAGATCAATAAAACTTAATATTTATGTACTTGAATTTATTTGTAACAAGCAGTAAACCCAAAGACAACAAACAAAAGACATAATTTAAAATGTTTGTAAAATGTTTTTCTCCAATAAAAAGGATCATGCAGTAGTCTGAGTTCTTTATTCTTGTTGAACTAACTATTGCAAAGGTTAAAACATTTCCAGTCTTGCAAGGGCTTAGGATGATGATGCTTGGCTGGATTTAAAAGGAAGCACAACCCCAATTCCAGAAAAGTTGAGACATGGTGTAAAATGTTAATAAAAAAAGAATGCAATGATTTTCAAATTTCATAAACCCACATTTTATTCCCAATTAAATCTAAATATGTTTCATAGAAAACATTAACTCAGTTGGAATTTGATAGCAGCAACATGTATGAAAAAGTTGGAACAAGGTGATGTATGTGAAGCATCTCTTCTTCTTTTTACATCTGTCTGTAAACATCTGGAAATGAGGAGACCAGCTGCTGGTTTTAGGACAGGAATGTTGTCTCATTCTTGTCTGATACAAGATTTTTAGCTGCTCCTGGAACTTTGGAGCTGGATTTCATGATGTCCCAAATGTTTTGTGTTGGTGAAACATCTGGACAGCAGGCAGGTCAGTTCAGCACGTGGATTCATCTGGTATTGTTTCACTAAAAAGCAGAATCAAGTTTCAGACTAAACAAGTGTAAATTAGATTTGGTTCTAACTTTAGATGTGAATGTGAATATTGTTCGTTTCATTCAGTTCATGTAAATTGATTTTTACTTTGTAAAACGTTTTAGTTATGATTTTCGTTTTTATTTCTAAAGCATGCAATCCTCCATGGCGCATAATAAAACAGAACATGCATGTGATAAGTTCTTCTCCTGCTTTGTTTACTACATGTTCACAACATGTTTGGCTTAGCTTCGGGCCAAACATTTATATAACACACCCAGACGCTGTAACGTCACCACAGCCTTCGATGGCTGTACTGTACTGTTCAACTCCAACCGCAAGTCACACACGCAGCCCTCAACTTGCCACACATTTGGCAGGAGTCACGTTTTTCAGCTGCTGGGGGGCTGGCCAATGAGAAGCCGGGAGGATTGTCACATGGAGGGGCGGTCGCTAAAATTGAGTGACGTACATCGTATTTTTAATAAGACCACACCTCCATTTACCGTATATGGACAAACGGATAAAACAAATAAAACTTCCTGTCCCGTTTTTCGAATTGGGAAGCAAAAACGGGGGAATAAAATAGTGAAAACAAGCGCAGCTGAGATCCTACACGACCTGCAGGAGGTCTCAGATTGTTTGGAGCAGATCGGTTAACGAGTGTCGCCACCGTGCTCCGCATGTGACCGAGCTGACAGGGGAGGAGCGCTCGGTCTCGTGTTCGGTACCGTGGAAGGACGGGTCCCAGGCAGTAGCGACACACCGAGCAGCCGTAACTTCGACCTAAATGCAGATTCTTGTCCTCCAGATTTTAGGACTACCTCGTTGGAACTACACATTGAAAAAAGTACGAATACAAATTTGTTATTTCCTGTTTTGTGATGTTTTTCTTCACTTTACGTGAGAAGCGACGCTCATTATCATTAGCATGATTGTTTAGCCTTTGCGTAGCTAAATACAAGCCGTGTTAACATTATGCATCCTTTAAAAATATAAATACATGTTTAATCTTTTATTACAACCGTCATATGAAATGTTATAACACTTGTAAACTGTTTGACGTCAGTGTTTAATACCGACTGAAGGCCCATAGATGGTGAATGTTACATTCAGCTACGTTAAACTCAATTTACTGTTTATCGCTACACAGAGATTCTTAAATCAAAGCATTCTGCAGTAATAAACTGTAGTAAGAACCATTGCTCGTGTCAAATATCTTTAAGTGTTAAAGTAACTTCCTCTGTCATTCGTTTTAAAAGAAAGTTTTCTGTTTCACTCCCACCTTCAGCAGTTGATATGGTGAAGGTAGTTTAGTGAGAGTTTGTGGATCTGAGGATATTGTCAGTACATCAGGAAACATGATGAGCACCAAGAAGAAGGCAGACCTGAGGTCAGCGGACCGACCACACATCAGGAAGTGTGGAGACTCCCATGCTGATTCCGAGAGGGACTCTGGATTCTCAGGTTCAGACAGACTTGTGTGATTTGACTTTATTTAAACATGAGGTGTTATTATCTGGAATCTCATTGGACGTCTCTCTCTGTCTACAGATGCTAGCTCAGAGCACATGAGCACCATGGACACCACGGACTCAGAGGATTCCCCCCAGCCTGTAGCACAGCGGGGGTCTCACACTCCTGGTTCAGGCCCCTCTCAGGTGGCTGTGGTGGGTGGCTCCTACTCCGGTCTCTCTCCTATGATCATAATGAACAACGTTCTGCTCAAACAGGTAACATACTTATGTTATGAAATTTAATGACACCATGTTTTACTTAAAACATGGTGTCATTAAATTTCAAAGGTTCAAATGAGAAAAAGTCACATTATTGTGCTAAAAAACTAGCTGAAGCTTCAGATTCCCCTTTATATTTTAGGAATTTCTATTTTATTTAGATGATGAATTTAACTGTGGGGTTTTCACATGATAACATTATTGCCTTTAATGATCATTTCTATCTAAATATTAATTTCAAATTTAATTTAAGAAGGTTCTCTTCAGGTGTTTCAGTTTCTTCCACAGTTTAAAAAAAAACAAGCCTTTGAAGGTAACTGCTGATTCTGAGTTGACCTCAGGAGTAAACATGTTGGTCTCATGTGATGGACTGATAACGTGGGTGGGTGCATATTAATCACTGAAAGAACATAGAAAAAATGAGGAAACATGAAAGGTTCTTCTAATTATTTTTAAAAACATTTTAGCATTAATATGTTGATGGACTCTAGCACAGATTCAGTGTTTAAAAGTGTCGCTTTTGGATTTTCTTGCCTTTGCAGCCTGTAGAAAATCCTCCTGCTATGAAGCCCTGGGGGTTTAGTCCCACAGTGGAGGTGGTTCAGCCTGTGGTCCCGCAGCCTCAAGTGGTTTTTCTCCAACCCGTGGTCTCCCGTCAAGCTTCTTCCGCCTCCAAAGAAGCCACCTCCAGGCACAAACGCTCCAAAAAATATCTTCCAATTCTAAAATCCTACCCCAAGATTGCTCCACATCCGGGAGACAGCTCCAGTTCTTCAGGAAGAGGAACCGCTTCCTCCTCTTCCTCTTCTTCCTCAGGGTCTGAGAGATGTAGCACTTTGACCACGAACGTTTGGGAACAGTGTCACAAAGAAAAGACTCAGAGAACTCTTTGCAGTAGCACTAATACCTCTGGGTCTGCATCCCCTGGTCTTCCTGGTGCCCGCAGCACCATGTCCCCTCTGCTTCAGAGCAGACTTACTGTCCCTGCGACAGAAACCAGCAGCAGTCCAGTCATGAAGAGGCCTTCATCAGCCACCAGCCAGGAAGAGTTTACACCCTCCCTGTCTTTCAATCACACAGTAGGCTCCAAAAACCAGATCCTCCCTGTTCCCCAGGTGATCACGCAGAGCAGCGATTCTGCACAAGAATGGAACGCGAGCGACGGTGATTCTGACTCAAAGAGAAAGCGCTTCTGCAACACGTACAACATCCTGAGTAAATCTGGTCTGCTGGACATCACACTCCGCACCAAGGAGCTCCTCAGGCAGAACCAGAGCACCCAGATGGACCTGGACCGGCTTAAGAAACACACCGACTTGTTCCTCCAGGCCCTTCAGACAGGTGACACCAGTATTTGTGTACAGCTGCAGGCCAGTCTTCTAGAAGAAGACAAGGAGAGGGAGAGGGATTCTCAGACCAGATTAACATCAGATCACATTCATGCCAGTCCAAGGCTGTAATCCAGAGAGACAGGAAGACCACGATGGGGGTCGGTGTGTGCAGAGACAGATGGGCCAAAAGTAATGCGATCTACATATGAAACTCCTCCTCCAGACTCTCTGACCGACAGTACACTGTGGCCTACATCTCATCTGCTGGTTGCCTTAGGGTCCTGACACACCGAAACAACCTGAAAACTCAATCTGAAAATCATATTGCTCCTTCTAGTTGTTGCTCTGTGGAGTTACTGCAGCCCTGTTGGTGGATTCTAGGTCTCTGTTTCAGTTTTTGTAACTATTACTCCGTTAAATTTAACGTTCAGACCATGAATGAGAACATTAGTATTTAACTTTTGATGAGTTTTATTGTTTAGATTGTTTGAAGTCAGCCAGTCTCCCTTTCAGGGTGCAGCCTGAAAAAGTTCTGTGGGATCAGATCATTAGGGGTCAAATAAGGTCAAAAATGAAGCTCGTCGCTCCTCCCTGCTGAGCCGAGGTCTCCTCAGTTCAAACTCTGTTATCAAGAGCTTATCGCTCACCCAAACAAATAAAATACACTTATATTCAGGTATTATCTCAAAGCTTTACTTAAATCACTGAAAACAGATATTAAATCAAATCAAAAACACAGCTGATAGTCTGGAGGTGCTGTTGGTTCCTGTTTGATTCTACCGGGTTCTGCAGGTCTCAGCAGGCCCAAATGAACTTCATCTGTATGTGTTTTAAACACAAAGTGAGAAGTAACATAACTTGTTTAAGTGCAGCTTTTCTCTTTCTTTTAACTTTAACTTTTTTTTATTAAAGCAACCGAAGAGTCACATTTTTTTTTTACGAAAGTTTTCATCCGTTTAAAATCTATCAAACATGTCAAAGAGAACTTGCACTGAAAGAGTTTTATTGTAGCTTTGAGGCAGTTTGTGTCTGAATTTAATGGCAGCTCTGATTCTGTCTCTGATTTAAGATGTATATATTTGTCATGAAGCGCAGTGCGAGTTGTTTGCACGTTCAGCCTGAATGCAACTGTTTTATTCTTTTTTTTTTACTTTAATTATAATCAACACATTCAAATTTTGGTGTATTTGATGAGATGATGAACTTTCTGTGTTTACATAGAGTTAAAATGATTAATATGGAACTTTAGAAGGAAAAGGATGATTTTTAAATTATACTTTCACTTTCCATCTTAAGCTTTGTATATAAAAAAATGGAATACCAAACTGTAAAAACAAAAATGTCTGATTAAGGAAAATCCAGATGTGTTTCTGTAAATTATCCAGATGTTTTAAAGTCATTTATCAGCAGCTGTACTTTGTACTGAGACACTTATATTTGGTACATTTGTCTGTTTATAAAGTTAATGCTGTAAAGTTGTTTTAGATGTGCTGCTGTTATACACGTGTTACAGCTGATCATAAACTTCACATGCTTCATATGAGCTGAGAAGTTGAACAGCTCCTGCACATAAGCTCCTCCCCTTAAAGTATTTACATTCTTCTTATTGGTCCTTGTGTGGCTCATGTCTGGCAGTTCGGGGCCACGCCCTGACACGTCAGTTCACTGCTACGAGCTAACTTAATTACAATTTTAACTTTATTGTGGCTTCAAATCCAATTCACTTTAATTATCTTTATTAATCATGTTAAACTTCAGCTCACAGTGTTCTGAGAGTCCATTTGCTGATGTAATAACGATCAGTATGATGTAATTATTTCCTGGCTGTTGTCATAAGTTAACAGAATCTCATAGACTCTTCAAACAGCAGCAGAACTGCTCCACGATGCTACAGAAACTTATTAAGCATTTTTTTTTTTTTTTTTTATAAAAATCACATTTTTGACTCACTTTAGCTCCCAGATGTCATTTATGTACTAATTCCTTCAGGTGTGATAAGATTTAGAAGTTTTTATATGGTTTTATGATCATTACTTTGAATGAGGCCTATCTACTTATGTATTTACTGCCAGAGGAATTTATAAAATAATACAAAAAGTGAGGATTTCATTAAAAATAGCACAAAAGACAGAAACATCCTAAGAATTTGGTTTATTTGCTGCCACAGTGTTTTGAATATTAGCTAAAAACCAGCAATATGATATATTTTTTCTCACATTGTGACATAATCATGTTATCATCATATTATAGGACTGTAAATGTAAAAACTGGTTTTGCATGTTAAGTTCATGTTCTAACATGAATTAGTGGTTCCTTTTTGTTCATCGGCAGCTTGAACTTTTCATCGTTTTCCTTTTTTAAGCTGAAAAGTTTTAAAGTGACTGATTTCAAAATGTGTCATTCATGCAATACAAAAGATGATGTTGAAAATATTAGTGTTTTGAGAGGGTGTTGATAAGGTTTTGTGAGTGAAAGATTGATTTTGGATTATTTTATTGGGATTATTCCAGCTGAATGTAGTCTGACTTGTTCAGTTGTTCACTTTTTAAAAAAAATCTTCATCAGTGTTGCCCTGTACACAAAACAATGACATTTATGTCAAGGTTTAAAATATCCAAGGACAGAAAAACTGTTTTAGTTAGAAATAAGTTGATTCAGATTTTAATTAAAAATCTTTTGGATCTTTTTTGTACATTTATTTTGTTTAGAAAATCATTTCCTGTGAATAAATATCATTTTGAGAAACGTCCTTTTGTGAATCAGTTTTTTTAATGTGTTCAAATGATTTGTACTTCTTGATAGATATGTTTTGAATTTAAATGCAGAGAGAAATAAGAGAAAACTATTTGATAGATTTTCAACATATTGCAGCACTAAAATGAGCCATCTCTTACAAAACACAAAAGTGTTGCAAAATTTGCAACTCCAAAACCTATTTCAAAAACAGTAGAACATATTAAAAATCTATTTATCTGTACTAAAAAGTTTTAAGTAGTTTTCACAAATGTATTTGAAAAGGTTTTTTGCATCTCAAACTGCATACAGACACTCATGTTAGGACATTATAAACAAAGTGTTAACACAGCATCAAGTAAAAGATACAGTATATATCTGTTTCTAAACTGTTTTTATTATTAACAGATGCTCATTGTCTCTGACCACGTCAGATTTTTTATTAAAATGTGACATTTAGTCAGATTTCTTTCGTTTGCTCAATCTGTAGTTTGTATGTTTGGCCGCTAGGTGGTGCTGATGAAACAGGAAGGAATCTAATATTGTTCCATCGCAGCCTCCGTAGCTCAAAGCTGCTCTGTTTTTAGTCATGCTAAGTTTCTCTCACGCCGTGTCGCAGTTATCCGGCTGTTAACATGTAGTTATTTATATTTTGCTTGAGTTTTAAATAAATTCTATATCCTTGCAGTGTTTAGTTATTGGTAAAGTTTAAAAGCGAGCAGCTTTCCGTTAGGAGACTAATCTTATTTTTGGCTAACCTTGCTAGCTAAGCTAAGAAGGTAACCTGTCATCTGGTTGTTTTGTGGAGCCTCAGCTGCACCTCGGTTTTGGTTTATTTGTCACCGGAATCCAGAGTTAATGTCATGGGTTTGAGTCGGAGATAACTTGCACTTTGTAATCCACCGTTAATCAAAAATAATCAGTCAAATTGAAGGTTTGTGATGTTATTGTTCACCTTTAGCCAGAGACCAGGTGAAACTGGTTGCTGCTGCTGATTATTACTGTTTTCGTTCAACAGCTGAGACCTCCACACAGTGACTCATGCTTTCTGATGAGCTTGACTCCAAACCGGAGGTAATGCTTTAATTACCCAACAATAAATAAATAAGACTGTTGTTTGTTATGTTTTTAATGTTGTTATTTTCTTCTGCCAGTTGCTGGTCCAGTTTGTCCAGAACGCGGCCATCCCGTTGGTTCAGAGTCTGGAGGATCCAGAGTCCAAACACCCCTGCCTGCCTCTGCTGGCTCCAGCTGAGACCTCTTTGTGTCCTCTGGAGCTCACAGGTTGGAAAAAACTGCTGCTTACAAACTACAGCCAAACCTTTAATTTACTCTGTATGGTTCAACTCTAAACAAAAGATGGTGCTTTAGAGTGTCTCTGACATGCGATTTTTATGTTTTTTTTTTTTTTTACTGCTTCATATCAATCAATATTACATTTGTACCCTGTAGACACTTTTCCACTTAAGCTGAGATCCTCAGATTTCCAGTGATAAAGTCTCAAATATGCAGATTTATGGAGTCTCGCTGCACAATTTTTAGAAACACACATTTACTAGAAATGATGAAATACAGGAACAGGAGATATAAAAAATGTATTTACTGTGGCAGAAACCATGACAGAAAATGGAGAAATAGATCAAGAATCTGTTGTTTGAGTGTTTGTTTCTGAATGAGAAATCAACTCAGGAGAAGAAACAATGTGAAGAGAACCAATTTTGATGTTCACAGTCGAACATGTTTGAGCTGAAATCAGTTCCTTCAAGTTCTGCTGATCAAACACAGTCAGTCTCAGTGTCATCGTGGATGTAAATGAACGTTGCAGATAAACAGTCAGAGCAGAAGAAGGAGAGAGAGAGAAAGCAAAGAAAAAAACAAAATCCACAGAGAAATCTGTCACGGAGTTACTGATATCTGATCCTAAAGTGCATGCGCACGAGTCTGGTGGGACTGAGAGGGCTTCTATCTGATTCCTCTCTGTTTTTACGGGCTGAAATTATTATGTGGGAGTCGAGTGAATTGTAGACATGCACAAGTGTGTGTGTGTGGTGACAGTTGTGAAAAAAGTAACATTCCCGACTCTTCCTTATGACAGCAGCTCGTTGAGTCACAGAAAGATCCTGTTGACCTGCAGCTCATTTCAAACTCCAGTCCCTTTTTATTTATAACATTAACATGTTTCTCAGATCAGAACTCTGTGAGGATTACCACTTTCTGCATATCGCCGCTTTTTTCTGTCCTCGTGAAGTCTTTTATTTTCCATTCATTCCATTCCATTTATTTGATAGAGCACATTTAAAAACAGCATGTGAGCTGACCAAAGTGCTGTACAGGGATAGAACATAAAGTTAATAAGCATTAAAGGAGAAGATAAAAACAGCAGAAACATAGCAAATACAGCAAACAATAAAACTGATACAAATCAATAAAATAAGTAAAAAAAATAAAATCTGGTTATAATAGCTAGACACTAAAAGCAAGGGAGTAAAAGTAAGTCTTTAAGCGGGACTTAAATACCACGATGGAGGGGGAGAGTCTGATATCCATTTCTGAGTGATTTCATCATCCTCTGGGTCTGATTTAGGGAGATACAAGCAGTGTTGCTACAACCAGCTGATATACAGAGTTTCACCATTTTTTCAATGAAAACACAAGATCATTAATACTTTTAATGTCCATATAAGATGGAAACAAAGAGCTGCTTCCTGCATTTTATCACTTCCTGTTTCATTAGCCTTCTAAACTGAGACTCAGCTAAAACTCATTCATGCTTACTTTATAAGTGTCAAAGACAAATGGGCACCATCATTTATTAAACAAAGTTATGTTTCTTCTAGATGTTTTATTGAGACCTGGGTGTGTCACAAAGACTTTAAATCTCATTTTGTTATGAGTTTAAATGTGAAGTGCTATCTCTCCCCCCACAAACATTTAGTATGTTCTCTAATGTCAATTGAAAATGGGCAAAGTAGGTGCCTGCCTAACCTGTATTGGTAAAAGGTTCCAAAGTTTAGGGCCCGCCACTGAAAAGGCTCTATCACCTCTACACTTCCGCTTTGTTCTCGGTACCACCAGGAGAAACTGATCAGCTGACCTCATGAACCGAACAGGGTGGTAGACATTCAGGAGTTCAGATAGGTATGGTGGGGCTAGACCATGCAAAGATTTAAAAACAAAAGTGCCTTAAAGCAAGCAAGACTGAGGTTATGTATCATGAATTAATTGAAATGAACCAAAAACATCAGCAGATTAAAACATCCAAACTCTCTTTTTAAAACTTTTATTGCTGACCTGGAGTTAAAACCGTGTCAGTGATTCAGTCACACTCTTGAGTGGCTGCTGTGGCTTCGGTTGACTCCCGGACGAAAATCTAACAAACACTGTTCTTCTCCTCAGATGGGGGCCTGAGCCACGGAGCAGAGGCTTCTCCCCCTCTGCCAGAGTTCGGAGGTGTGTCAGAGCAGAGCACGTTGGTAGTGCAGACACACACTCGGCCTCAGGCTTCACCGAGCCCCCCCGCCATCCTACATGACTTACAGCAGTCAGACAGCACCTCCTACGTCCTCCTGAACCTCGCAAAAGGTAACCGAGTACTGCTCACAAACATCAGAGACATGCACAGATATTACTCACCAATTTTTAGCAGCTGATCGCTGATTCCTCCCTCATTGCGCTGATCTGTTTATTTAAAACCTTTGAGACGATGAAGCTGTTCATGATTATTATTTTTTACCTGTAATGTTTCAGATTAGCTGCTAGCTGCACAACCAGACTTTAGAAACGAAGAACTGAAGGTTTATTGCTAAGATAAAGAGCAGATAATGAAAAATTAACAAAGGAATAAATTATAAATGGGATGTTTGGCTGGGCTCCATATGAGAGGAAAGTTTTGCAGCGGAAGTCTGAATCTGATCTCATTTCAGCTCTTTATCTCACATGCAGCTCTGAAAAGAAATGAGGTGACATGATTTCATGCCAGAAAAAAGGAAGAATTTTGGCTGTAAAGAAATGATCCTTGGCAGCAGCGTTCTCTTGGTTCATCAGCTCTTGGCTGCCGAGTCAAAGAAACAGTCTTGGTTTCTTGACTTGTTCTTGTTTTGCGTGTCTGGGCCGGGTTTAATTTTAGAAACACGACTGGAAGTGCAGAACAGGGTTTGAAGTCTTGATCTCTTTCCTCTCAGGCATCACGGCCTCTTCAGAGTCTCTGATCTTCGCCGCAGATGGCACCGGGGACGATGAAGATGAGGCTGTCTCATCAGGTGATTATGGGATAGACGGCAGCGCTCCGTGGTACCTGCGGGTCCAGGAGCTGGCACACGACAGCCTGATAGCTGCTACACGAGCACAAATCGCCAGAGATGCCAAGGCCAGCCAGGACGCTAGAGCTGCGTGCATCAGCAACGGTAAAGTGGCTTTGTTTCAACAACACACCAATCTAACAGAATAATAACATGAATATATTTATAGAAGTTTAAATAGCTGTAGAGAACACTGTTCATTTCTGAAAAGATCAGCTGGTTTTCAAACAGAAGGCTGAATGAGGTCAGTGAGACTAAAATGACTAAAACTATGTTCAAATCTCACACGGCTCTGAATCAACATAAATTTTTGGCCTCGTCTTGATGGAGTCTGACAGTAAATGTCTCCAGGAGCTGTAAAAATCACAGTATTCCCTGGATTTACTCATCTAATGCATATGGTTTCACTCTGTTGGTGATTTAATAGGATTTTTTATATAAAGTCAGTTCAGTGAGAGAAGAACATTAAATCATTATATAGAAGTAGAAGCTGGGACTCTACAGAACACTCATGGTGACTCCAGTCATGCACCAAGGTGACATTTCAGCCCAGCAGCTCTTCATCAGAGTTACAGCACTGTACGAGGGGCCTCATTCACTCAGCAGAACATCTGGAAACATCTGTCTTGCTTGTCTTTTCGGATTATGATTGATCACTGGCTCTGCTGGCCCCCATCAGTTCTTTAGTTTCCAACTAATTCAGATGGAAACGCAACATGAAAAAGCTCCTCGCTGGAGACTTTAATGTTCTATCTCCTGACCAATCAGAGCGCGTTTGGAATTTCTCTTTATTTAGAGTAAATTCTACATAAATGATGATTTGGAGCATATTCGCTCCATGAGATGATCTCTGTGTCGTCTTACGGAACAGAATTTGGAGTAAATAATATCCAGTCTGTCTGCTCATTCATCACATCTTACTGTAGAGTTTAACCTTTAATTTGAAACAACATTCGATTCCCTGCAGTGATTATTGACTCCATCACTGACCAGCGTCAGTTCCCTCCACAGGCGGCTGTTAGATACACGATTTAGCCGTGACATTTCAAGCTGTATGACTCCGAGCTACAGGTCTGATCTTTGAACGTCTTGTAAACCAACTCGTACCTGGAGGTTTTCATCATCTGTCTCGCTGCTGCAGGTTTATCATCTCTGAGTCCGTCTTCTGATCCATTTCACATAGTGATGGATCATTTGCTCACAGAACAAACGTGTATTCCTGTTGTATTATTTCTAATATAAATGATAAATTATTGTTCTGATTTTGTAAATCTCTGTGTTCATACGACTGGACATGTGATAGTTTGTTCCTAGTGGAACTAAACTGCAGGATCTGAGCTGTGCTGACACTCGCCCTCCCACTAACTTACATTAAATCAGACACGTTCCTTTCAGCTATGAGGTGCATTACAGCCGGCAGCTGCTCCAGATGTTCAAAGCTCGGGTTAAAGGGGCCTGATTGCATTTACTCTGAATTGTTTTCTTTACCCTGCAGTTGTTCAGCAGGTCTCAGTCAGCAGTCAGTGATTTTATAGTGCTGGACTCCAGAGGCTGGCCGACTCGCACTCTTGGGTTGATTACTGTGCAGCCCTGCTCACTTCTCTCCCTCTTTCTGGTTGCCTAGGTGACCACACACACAGTTTGATAGAAGACAGGGACAAGCAGGAGCCGCCTGCTCGAACCAGCCGCCCCCTTTCCAAACAGATCCTGCGCTGCTCGTTTGAGGGCTGCTGCAGGACATTCACCTGGCCAGCTCATCTCAAATATCACCTCAAAACACACAGGTAACACATTATACACACACACACACACACACACACACACACACACACACACACACACAACTGTGGAAGATTAAAGACTCAGGCAGGAGGTTATTGATAAATGCGTGAAGTTTCTGGAATGTGTTGATAAAGTCTGGCTGGTTTCCAGCTGTTACTACTGAACATGTAACACGAGACATTTTATAAATCAATGAAACCGGAATCTAACTCAGATGTCTGAAGTCTCTCTGTGTTAGTTTAAAGTACTTTATATATGAACACCAACTTAAAAAGACACAAAACACTAAAAATCAAACTGCTTTAATCCAGATTCTTACACGGCCAAAGAAAAATAAAGATTAACTCATTGGCTGCCAGCTGTTTTCTGAACACTGCCAGCATTTTTGAGCATTTTTACTGTTTTTGATGAGCTGCAGAATATTGTGCTTTATGACTATGTAAAAACCAAAACTACCAAAACAAAGAGTACATTCTCTACTTCCATCAGAAACAAACAGCTTGTTTCTAGCCTTTTCTGTTCTTTCACAATCTGCTGTAGAACATCGGTGGTTTCACCAAATCTCCTGTTTCTGACCAAAAAATTGAGAAAACGGGCTTTTGGGGAAACGAGACACGTCATGCAGAAAAGTGTCTTTGACACTAATGAACAGTGTTTTATTGACACCTCCTGGTTGATCCAGATGGGAACCGCTCATCTGATGCATCTGGGTCAGGTGCACTAAAATCACATGACTCAGATCTCAGACCACACTGGTAAGAACAACTTGTACGTCCTTTAGAGGTGTGACATTTACTCTCATGGTGCACGTAGTCGTTCCCTCACCACTTCCGTTAAAAAACACAAAAGACGGCTTTAGTCGTCAGTGGCGGTGAATGATTTAAAAACCAGATTAAATTTATTTTCACCACTTCACACTTCCTCAACATGTCTGATGAGTTCAACCTGCTTCCATCTGATGAAATATTCTGACATACAGATTATAATGAAGTGAGCTGCTTTGTTCTGCTCACCTTCCAGGAATGACCGGATGTTCCGGTGCGGCGCCGAAGGCTGCGGGAAGAGTTTCTACGTGCTGCAGAGGCTGCAGGTTCACATGAGGACTCACAATGGTGAAAAGCCTTTCACCTGCAAGGAGAAGAACTGTGGAAAGAAGTTCACTACTGCTGGAAACCTGAAGAACCACAGACGCATTCACACAGGTGTGGGAGGGGTTTAAAAGCTCAGACATGCTGAAAGCATCTCATGTCTCCTCGGTGCAGTCCAGGCTGTAGATTTGAAGAGTCAGCGGCGCCTCGTTGTGGTTTCTGTGATCGAGTAACATTTACAGTCTAAATCTGTAATTATCAGACCATCTATAACAGTTTACTCATGCATTTATAGAAGCTTTCTGTGGGCTCCAACTCAACTCTCTGGGTTATTTTTATTCATGACATAATGTCTTTAATTATTACAAACATTACACAACTTTACTGATATAGAGTTTTTGTCACAATCCATTGAAAACAGAGTTGTCTGTAACTATATGTACATGTGGTGGGTGGCCTCTTTCAGGTGAGAAGCCCTTTCTGTGTGAAGCAGATGGTTGTGGGCGGTCCTTCGCAGAGTATTCCAGTCTACGAAAACACATGCTTGTACACTCTGGTGAGTGTTGTTGTTTTTACATGTAGAGGTTTATTCAGTTCAGAGCGGATCACCAGGTGATGCTCTGTGTGTTTTTCTCAGGTGAGAAGCCACATGTGTGTACGATCTGTGGTAAGACCTTCTCCCAGTCGGGCAGCAGAAATGTTCACATGAGGAAGAGACACGGAGAGGAAGTGACGGGCAGCGAGAGCAGAGGTTCATCTCACACACATTTCACAGCCTCTTCAAATTAAAAGCATCTTTTAATGTTTTTTTTAAGTTTTGAAAGAAACTGTGGCATCAGACGGAACATCTTCGCCTCTTTGTCATTGTTCTGTAGCAGTAGGGAAGCACAACAGCTGAGTCGCAACAGGAAGTGCTGTCAAAGCTCTAATTATAAACAACAGATTTATTCGGGTCATCCTCCCAAAACAGGCTGCTCGCTTGTAAAAGAAAAAGCTGCAGAACAGAATGGTTGTTTCTGTGCAACACGCTCCTCATGTTATGGCTGAATAATAATTTCTCAGATTTACGCAGGACGTAAAGCAGGTTTTACTGTCTCAAGTTAAATTTGAATGTTTTTTTGATGTTTCAAGGGTTTGGAGGAAGCTGAAAGTTTTTGTGCGTTTGCAGGAGAGGCTCTAACACAAAGCAGCTTGCTGGAGGCAGACGGTGAGAATGGAGGTGGGATGGTCACCATGACAACCACCGTGGAACCCATGAATCTTCATCACGCGATGCTCAGATCACCAGGTATGAATTTAAACACGACATGAATCGCAGGCAGACTTACGAAAACAGTGTAGATGTAGATGAAGCTCGGAAAGTCTTGATGATGTCAGAGAGTCAGCGTGTGATGTCACTAACATCCTGTTCATCTTCATCCTGATGCAGTCACTCAGCAGATTTTGTGTCATTTATTTCATTTAAACTTTGTTTACATTTTTCTAAATAGATTTTTATGTCTGTGTATTTTGTCAAACTTTTCCCACAGCTGTTTGTGGAGGTCAGAGTGGTCATGTGACCCAGATCAGAAAGTTCTGGATCTTTTATCTGTCATGAATTTGATAAATTTTACATTATTTAACCTTGTTTTTGTGTTTGCATGTTTCCTGATAGCTGCTACACATTCAGTGGTTGTTCTCTCTCAGCCACACGAGCTGGTGACCATGACAACGGAGGGCCATGCTTATGGAGAGGATGTGGTTTCTTTGCTGTAGTCTCCCATCATGGCAAACATCAGACGCTGCTTGTTTCTGCTGGATTTGCCTGACAGTCACAGACTTTAACACTTGTAGATATTTGTAATTAGGAACCTATAATGATTTTATTTTGAAGTGTGAGATGACTCTTTGTACAAGCAACATTTTTTTTCTTTGTTTATTTTTAAAACAAATAATCCCAAAGAAATGAGACGGTTAGAAAACAGCATCTTCGTGAATAAAGCCTGAAACCCGAGAGCCGTTCAGTCAGACCAGCACATTGTTCTAACAACACATCAGATTAAAACCTACTGGGCTGCAGCGCATCACTCCATGTAAACACAGACATTAAACAGCTAAAACCACTCTGATTATCAGACTGAGTAAAACAGCAGAACATACTGACACTTAACAAAATCAAAGTTTACTGTGATGATGAATCAGTCCTCAGTGGATCTTCAGGTCGTGGAAGTGGTCCAACACGGCACCCAGAGCCCAGCTAGCTTCAACGTTGTTCACTTTCTTGGTCAGCTAGAAGGAAAGAATCAGTTGATGTTTGTATTTACTAAATAAAAAGAAGAACCATTCTGTGTGGGACTGATTCAGTTGTCCTGATTAAGACAGAAGGTGGTTCAGTAATAATTATTCAACAACACATACTCTGAATGCTAACTGACCCTGTACGATTTGACTAAAAACACAGCTTTTCAAAATAAAAGATTAAAACACTGATTCTTTCAAGCAAAGTTGATCCTTTAATGTGTAAAGATCCATTTTAGTTTGTTTTATTGCAAAGAAATACTCAACCTCTACAGATACAAACTGTCTATATTTGTTTCATGATTTGAAAATGACACACAGCTTCTCAGAAACTTCACTGATGCTGCTGCGCCTTCGTATCAAACCACAAACACCTGATAATGTTGCAAGCGCAGCCTCACCTGTAGCACCGTGCTGTCCTTGAAGCCGAAGCCCTCCTTGAGCAGAATAGTAATGTAGGTCAGGTCCATACACAAGAAAGGACTGCTGGGCGGTTGTTTGGTCATCTTATTGCACACTGAGGGGGAGACGAGACAAATCATGTCTGCTAGGTTGGACAATCAGTCATTTGTATTCATCTGACAGACGAGGGCAGCATTTCCCTCAAGGTCTATAAAGATGCACGTTGTATTTCAAGTATGAGTAGCAGCAGATCTATCATAGTAGTGATGCATTCTGCCCGTCTCACCTTCTTTCGCTCTCTTCTTGAAGTCTCTAACCTGCAGCATCCCTCCCTGGACTCCATCTACATGAGCGGGGGGAGGGGGGGTCGTCGTCATTATACATTTAAAATGCCAAAACAGTAATTACAGAAGCACATCTTCACGACACTAATAACACAGCTGATGGCTTTTGAGAGGAGACCAGCAGAGACGGCAGTTTTGAAAATACCTACACAAGTCTGTGTCATCGAATCCCTCCGATACAGGAGCAGATGTGTTTCCTGTTCAGGGTTTGTATAATTATATAAGGTGTGCTCACCGATAAGACCCGCGTCCACAGCTCTGTCAAAGTAATATGAGAAGGCGTAGAAAACGTTGCCGTCTTGGAGCTCGTGCGGCTGATGAATAACCCCCTTCACCACCTTACGTACTTCCTGATAACAAAGCTTGTATCCTGCGTGACCTGAGCAAGAAAACAGAGACAGCTGGGTAAATTATTCATCTGGGATCAATATGGAAGGGAAGAATGTTCTGATGACTTTTTGCTGAAAATGACTGATGCTGAATTGTGATACGCTTAAAAAAAAATCACTTGTGTGAGTCAAATTGGTTAAAATGACTGAAAACAAACAGGATCCTACCAGCAGGGTCGCCGCTCACTTGATAGGTTAGTCCTCCAAAGCTCCACTCATCCCTAAACTTACTGGGCAGGCAGGAGCTTTTAAAGACCTGCCACTCCAACCCTGTGAGAGAAAAGACAATTAATCTTCCAGCTGCTCCACGTACGCTTATCTCACACCGAGCATGCTCCCAGAACTCTGATAGCGCCCAATTCTGTGCTGAAGCGCTTCTGTGATTAATCTCAGGGTGTTACTTGAAATGTATATTAGAACAGAAACTGGGAAAAATCCTTATCTTCACTGTCACTGCTGTTATTTACCTAATAAGGCAGAGGAATCGCCATATTCTCACTCGTTTCAGCCTCCTTTATTGACATTAAGATGAGCTCATTTTTATTTCATGTATATAGCTTTACCTTCCGCACCCAGAGCGCCCAGCGCTGCCAGTCGAGCCGCCATTATTCCGTTTCCAAGATAACTGAAAGGAAATTAGTTATAAAATAGACCAGAACAAATAGGTCATCCTGAAAATGGGCCACACAAGTGTTGTCTGCCTGTTATTCTAATGAGTCAGCAGACGGCAGAAGCTGACCTAATTACAAACAGATCCAAATAAAGCTGAAAAATTAAAAAAAAGGAAAAAAACGGCGATGTCATCAGTCGGATAACTGGGAGGCCATTTAATCCTTTAAATACATGTAGAATCAAGAAGTTCATGAAATAACATTTTTTACATGATAGTAAACATGTAACAGGCCAAGAACATTTTACAGGATAAAAAGACTTTTTCCAATATTAAGTAAATAATTTATTTATTTAAAACGTTTCCAATGACATTTAAATGTTACGCCTGTATTTTAAGTACAACATAGTTTAATAAACTGGGGCTTTTATTGTGAAGGTTTTAAAGGAGTTTGTGTCACTTCCACTGATGCTGTTAGGAAAGTAAAGAAATATAAATCAGCTGTGCATCAGTTCGTTACCTGTGAGAGTACAACTCAAACGTAGAGTTGAAGAAGTCCAACCTGGTAACAAAACCAGCCTCTGGAACGTTCTCGATCGTCTTCTGTGATGGAACATGATGAACATGATTAGTTCAGAAGAATCAGGACTCAATGTTTAAACTAATCTTTAAAGATTCTGACCTTTAGTTTGGGTAAGAAAGTGATTTGTGTGGATCCTCCGCCCAGATCTAATATTCCCACCGTCTTCCCGGCATCTGCATTCAGATGACCTGAAAACATTTTCCAGCCTTAATCCAGCGTATGAGAGGAGTGAATTAGTTCCACCTGAGATGTTATCATCAAAAGACCTGCTTGGTAAACACACACCGACCACGCAGCAGAAAATTCCTGCTCAGTCTGAGAAAGATCACAGCAGCGGCCTTTAGGCCGGGAACTCAAAGCTACGCTGATAATCTGGAGATGGAAACACAAGCTACCCAACAATCAGCTGAGCGGATCAGAACTCACCCGTCAGAAAGTTTAGAGAAACCCAAGCCAGGATTCCTAAAATGAAAAGAAATTTGTGAAACCCAAACAGGCAAAGCTGAAACGCTGACTAATCAGTTCACTAAACGCTCATTTGACCTCGTAATTACCGTCTTCAGGTCAGAATGACTTTGTGGTGAAACGGTGTCAACAGAAAAACACTCATAATGAACTGTAATTTAGTTTCAACGCCTTGATTAAGCAAAATGTTTTACAGCAATACTGACACCTGCAAAATAAAAACAGACGGAGGGCAGGCAGACGTTACCTTCGTTTGTGCCGTCCATAACGCTGACGCCGTCGTCTGGGACCAAAAAGGGTGATTCATCAAACACAACCTGAACCTGAGGAGAGGAAGGTGGAGAGAGGATGTGCTAAATGTTAACTATCACCCCCCCGGAACACCCACTACTGGATGGGGTTAATTAATTCCCACAGAAAGATTAATATTCCATCCACCCCCCCCACACCGACCCCCTCCACGCTGAGCTCACAGCATCGCCTGTCTGTCTCTAGACTGTGTCATAAAAGTGAAAATGCATTTCTCTCTCCCTCTTCAGCTGATACGAGGCTGCACTTCTCTGTGAAAGTGCCAGACAAAGCCAAGTCTAACAACCCCGTTACGATAGAGCGATAATGCTCTGTTTTGCCCCCATCTGGGATCTGGTGAACTCGTTGACCTTTTCCAGGAGAGCCTGAGCTTTCTCTGAAGGCAGGAGGCGAAGTCCGGCTGTGGCTCTGAGGATCAGCGGCGTTCTCTTCCAGTCCAGGCGAGGAACGGTCTTTTTCGCCACCTTTAACAGCATCCTCACCGTGTGCCCGACCTGTAACAAAAACAGCACCATTCTTCGCTTGATTCTCTGCCATTTAAATGTCCCTCCCCTTTTTATTTGTTGTCATCAGTAATATGATTCCCGCAGCGTGTGGTTATTGGCAGCATTTATGACCACAATGCAGAGCCGGCGGACCTTCCTCGACTCGGCTCAATAAAATCGATTATGTCTGACAATAAACTCACCGTTTCGGGGGAGTCAGCATATGCTGACAAACCCGGCTTCACAGAATGGAACATCTCATTGTCCAAAACAGGCAGCTGCTCTGAAAGGTACAACATGCACCCACATCAAATATGAAGCAGCATTAAAAGCATCCAAACATCTAAATACACTTTCTGTAGATATATATTTGTCTGACCTACAACCTCTGAGGTGAAAATCTACAGAATTGATAGATTCGATGACAAACTCTATATTTTTCACACCTGTTTAAATCTACTTTCAAGCCCAGATTTTACACCTGAGAGAGTTTGTTTTACCTGAGACACTCTGGATGAAGGTGTAGACATGAATGCGCGTCCCGGTGCTCCCAGCATCAAACATCACGGCGTAGAAGATGCGGCTGTGGTTGGCGGGTCGGCTGAGACTGGGAAGGATCCCAGGCAGGTCCAGCAGAGAGGTTCTGATGACCTGGGCTCGGCTCAGCCCTGAAACAGCGAGCAGGGCCAAGAGGAGACGCGGAACGTCTGGCTTCATCTTCACTCTGAAGTATCACAAAACAATGATGCTGACACGAGTTGTTATGAGCTGCTCAAAAAGGCTTAAACAGCTGAATGTTTAACCACACCCATCACACCGTCTGTACCTGCTCAGACAACAAGGTTTAAATGAAAAAAAATGAAATGAAAAATACTTTATTTATCCCAGAAGGGAAATTCAACGTTGTAGTAGTTTTTTTTTTTTTTTTTTTTTTGTCCAACAATAAAAACAACAATGAAGACAACAATACAATAAAACAAAAATACAAGAACTCTAATTTTCTGCTTGATTTCACAGTTACAGTCGTCTGATGAATGAATCCTAAACTAAACTTCATGCATTTTTATTCCACATTAAAAGGTTTAAGAATCTAAACTACATCTATAAAGAAACTTGTGCTTTAATTGTGAAAGTCTGGATTGAAAAGACTGTCGTTTCAATTTCAGAATAAAAGACTTTGAATGAATTATGAGTAAATACCATGATGATTTTAAGTTTATTTTACTTTGCTTGTTTGATCTGATAATAAAAACAAGTTGGTCAAACAAATAACCACGTAATAATTACGGTTATGGTGTAATTTTGCAGCAGTGTGCACAGAGAAGTCGGGAAGTTTCTTTCCAGCTAGGTATGAAGTTTGGTTTGCCAAAAACTGAGCGTCATTTACCACAGGTGTGTTTTCAGGTGCATGATCAGCTTATGTGTCGTTTACAACTGATGGTGTGTTAAACTATCTACATGCAACTTTTAATGAACGATTCCAAGCCTGTTAATCTCACATTAGAACTACTTGGGTCAAATCAGCGTTTAAAGACGTGTGAACGTTACTAGCAGGAATGCTAACAGGGGGAAGTTTGACAAGCTAATAGCCGTCACGTGATACAGCAGGTTTATAAAAGACAACGTTTTAGGAACATTTTCTTTAAATATTTTAAATACTCCAAATCCACAACAACCCACTGAAGTAAAGATCCCGAACTGTAGAAACTCACCATGATGTCCGAATCAGTCCGTCAAGAGCCGCTCACTGTACGGGAGATATGGCAAACCGTTTTAACATATAATCAACCTTGTTTTAATATTAACACGATCCCGTTAGTCAAAATTACGTTCTTTATTTTATTGGTCAGATTTGAAAGGAAAATCACTAAAATAGCAAACACGTTCGATAATATTTTAAGGTCTCCTAAAAAATAGTTTAATGAAAACTAACTTTGGGTTCACTAAAAAGATGATCAGTTATATTAAATATGTGCAGCTGCATACACTATTCATTTAAATATTTCACACCTTTTGTGAAATATAATTCATATATGTATATTTATTTATCTATATGTAAACCAGGATGAATTGAATAACAGATGTCTGCTTTAAAGACTATTTATTAGTAAATTGGCTTGCCATACATTTCTATTTATGGAGCGCTAGTCAAATCTAAAAGTACAGACCACTTAAATTATTTTTTTGAATCGGTTACTTTCATGTGTGTTTAGCGACTTGATATTTTTCTGATGAGGTGATTATAAAAAATATTATCCAGACACTGAATGTAAGTTTCTTTGTTATACTCACTAAATAATTTAGTTGATAAATGTTCCTGTAAGCAAGTTGTTTTGATTGTGCAACAAAACCAGAAATGACACATTCGTAGTCTCCTCAACAACACAGGACTATACTCCGGATAATAAACCATTTACAGAACAAGAACTTTTATTTTAATTTTGGTTTTAATGTAGTAAAAAAGTGGCTGTGTTCATGTTCTGACGCAACATCTGTTCCATTCACATTTCAAGCCAACCCCAAATTCAGCATGATATAATAAAGCATAGTGCAATGACATCTGCTGTTGCTGTACAGAGATATAATCCTTCTCTCTGTAGAGAAATCTGAAGCTCAACAGATCATAACGCTGACCGACCCATGATTAACTCTCACACTCTCCGTCTGCACACCAGTTCAACAACTGTAACATCCAACTAACCAATACAGATACTTTCACCATCATAGTATACTAATGCTAAAAGGAAATAAAAGAGGGATCTGTGTTTTACTCAACAATCAGATAAACATAAAATGTTTCAAAGTTCAACCAAATTCACATTATTTCACATTTTCCCAGTAAGAAAAAGAGACACGTGAACATTTCCAAACCCTCTGGGATTCTTATGAGGCACGCAATTAATGAATAAAGTGTTATTTGTGTTTAGCGTCCCATGGTCGGCATGGTGACAGCTGGGCTTGTTAGAGTGGCGTCCTCAGCCTTCCACTGTGATGTCACAGTCTTGATCTGAGTGAAGAACTGAATGCCCTGGTGGGGAAGACAGTCGGTTTGTCAGTAAACTGATTCAACAGGAACGATTTCTGTTGAACTTTACAAACATCTGGAGATCAGAGAAGACACACATGCTGTTTACTTTTTACCTGCTTGCCATAGAAGTTTGTGTCTCCTCTGAAGGATCCTCTGGAGCCAGTGAAGGAGAACATGGGGAGAGGAACAGGGATGGGAACATTCACACCAATCTGTAGAAGAAATCAGAACTAGTGAGAGAAGCGACAGAAATCTACATTTAACAAATAAAAGTGAGCTGATGGAAAAGCTTTAAATTTACACACAGAAATAATCATTTAAAAACTCTGAGCTGAGTAGGTTTTAGTAGGTTTCTGTGATTTTGACCTTCAAAAATCCAAAGATGTTCATCTGCTCAGCTGCTACCACCCAAAAATAAAAAACTTATTTTAAATCAAAAACAATCTCTTTGATTGAAATATATCTGAAGAACACCTTCATGAGACTAAAGCTATTTAAAACAGGGTTTTTCTTTTCCACTCAGTGTAAACATGACTCACCTGGCCCACGTCCACCTCGTGAGTGTATTTGCGAGCTGCGGCTCCGTTGGTGGTAAAGATGGCCGTGCCGTTACCGTAAGGATTCCTGTTGATTAAAGAAATGGCTTCATCTAAGGTGTTCACTGCCAGGACGACGAGCACAGGCCCAAAGATCTCCTCCTGGTAGCACTTCATATCCGGCTGGAGAAGAAAAACAGAGTTTTCTGCTAAAATAAAATAAAAATAATCTGCTCTTTTAGGCATCAGAATGTAACAAGGACACACGGTGTAAATATTTGAATTTAGCAGAGGACAAACACACGGACAAAAAAAAAGATGCATTTTGAAACAGGTCCAATAACTTTCTATTTTAGGTCTGACATTCAAGACTGAGACACCTGGATGGGAGCGTGTCACTCTGAAGGGACTGCATGTTATGAGGTGCTTTTATTAGTCTGAAATATACACTGTAGTAAAAGGGCATTAATCTCAGTTTATTCATTCATTTTCCAGGGAAAGTTAAGTTCCATGACACAGAAAGTATGATGATTTAAATTAGAAGATACCGAACAGACTGGAAGATTAACTTCTTCTGTGGAAACATATTATAGTTGTTTCTTTTTATTTTCAGAGTCTCTGATTAAGACTCTGGTAGAATATTGTTCTTTTCCTTTTTCCAGACACATAATTCACCTTCTTGTTTCACCTGAGTTGAAGTTCTCAGCTCACCGTAACGTTGCCTAAAATGGTTGGTCCTACAAAGTTTCCATTTTCATATCCTTTCACGTTAACGTTTCGTCCGTCCAGCAGCAGCGATGCACCTTCGTCCACACCACTCTGGATCAAATACTCCACCCTGGCCTTGGCTTCGGGGGAGATCAGGGGCCCCACGTCGGCCCCTGGCTGATCGCCTAGAGCCCACAATGTCAACATTTTAGTGAATGTTCTTCAAAACAGTTTTTACTAAAAAGTAAAGGAACTGATAGCATTTTAAGAAAAACAGCTGATGATGACACGTCTCCGGGGGGGGGGGGGACGTACCTGCATTTACACGCAGAGATCTAGAACGTTCCACCAGTTCCGGGAGCCACGCACGAGACTCCCCGACAAAAATGGCAGTGGAAAGAGCCATGCAGCGCTGACCCGCTGCTCCGAAGGCAGCACCGACCAGCTGGTTGATGGTATTCTCCTTGTTGGCATCAGGCATTACCACACCGTGGTTCTTGGCTCCCTAAATATCAACATTTCAGACAATTTATCACACAAACGATAAAGCTGACTGATGTCAGAGCCGCTCATTAGGTCTGAAGTCTGAGTACCATGTTGGACTGAACCCGCTTCCCGTTCTTGGAACCTCGCTCATAGATGTATTCTCCCGCCTGGTTGGATCCCACAAAGCTGATGGCTTTGATGGCTGGATGGTCACAGATAAAATTCACAGCTACAAAAAAAAAAAAAGATGAATTTTTTATCAGTGCAGAGTTTTAATGAATAGTTGTTATAATATTTTGGCTGTTTCATTTTAAAAACAAGTTCCAATGAGTTAACTGTTTGACTCTATGATGAACCAAAGGATGTCATGATTGTGACAATTACCTTCTATATACAACCTGATTTTAAAATACTCAGAACAAGCTGTTAGTCCTTTGCAGGACCACACAGAGACCAACATGCGCACACTAACAACTTGGGCCAACTTAGAGCTGATGGTTAATGGAACTTACTAGATTTTGGTCTGTGGGAAGAAACTCACAGATAAACAACAAAGACACTCTGGCTGAAATAGAGCTAAACACCTGCTCTATAAAAAAGGACTTAAAACATAAATGTTTTCCCATCATGCATTTCCTTTTTGACCTTAAGAACTCATTACAAATTCCACATTTCAAAGATTTTAAGACTCATTTGGAGCCCAGCAGTTTGTGGCTGATCAAGTAGACACGTTACTGTGTGCAACACGGTGTTGTAAAACAGATCGTTATATCAAGTGTTGATGCTCTTGGTAAATAAAATGGTCTAAAAACCACCACAACAAATATTAGCTGTGCTATATTAGCTCATTTTAAGGACTTGAACTGTTATGAATGTTGCATATCAACTACTTTTTAAAGAGGCCATTTCATACACATTTCAGGACTTTGTGGTTATTTCTTAAGTATTAACCTGTAATATGAAACATTTTATATCTAAAAAACGACAGGAAACACTAATTAACAGACCTTTCAATCTATCTGCGTCAAGATTTGGCTGGCTTCAGGCTGCAACTCATTAATACTCATTATGCGAATTTGATGGACTCAGATTGGCTAACAAACTAGCCTATAAGAGCAAAGCATACTGTTTCCTGCCCCGCTGCGCATGGCAACAGCAGACGTAGTCTCTTCTGGTTTGATACATCTTATGCTACAGCTTTTAGCCAGCAGCATGCTAGGTGTGGTTTCAACTGCGGGAGCTGATGAGCAAAGGAGTTGTGACGAAACAAGTACAGGCCTACGAACTCGGGTTTCATCACCACCTGCGTAGTTTGAGAGATAAAAACTGAAAGAGAAGTTATTGACCTGTTTTCACACCCACTATGAAGATAAGAACACCTGTGGAGCTAAAATATTCAACTGAAACCTCAGAAGATGGAATGGCCTCTTTAATGCACATAATAACCTGACTGGTTACTTCCCTCCGGGATCAAACATCTCAGCAGTACCGAAACACATCATTGAAATTTCAACATATCACAACAGTATATTATATTGGTGAAGGGAGTTATTTTCAGTTTAATGCTGAAAGAACACGAGGGTCATGCACTTACCTGCATGCTGCCCGTGGATAATATTGAGTGTACCATCTGGTGCCCCAGCATCCTGGAGCATTTTAGCCAAAAGCATGGTGCAGCCTGGGACGCGTTCTGAGGGCTTCATCAGGTACGTGTTGCCGCACACCATCCCGATGGGGAACATCCACAGGGGAATCATTGCAGGGAAGTTAAAGGGGGCGATGCCAGCACAGACTCCGAGGGGCAAACGGTAGGTGTGAGTGTCCATGTCCTTGGTGATAGAGGGTAAAGTTTCCCCAAGCATCAAGGATGTAATACTGCAGGCGTGCTCGACCACCTCTAAAGGATCAAGAGGAAGAAAAATGATCCCAGTAATCAATAAAAATTGCAGAGAGGAAGAAAAAAAAAGAGCTCTGCTGTGCACTTCACTCAGTCGTACTCAGGATACATTTAAAATAGGACACCATTGTAGCACAATCTGAAAAAGCTCAATGCCTCTTGTGTTTATTGACATGCAACCAAAGCCAGATCAAATATTATTGGACTAGAAACAAAAATTAGATGACTTCTTCTACCAAAAGTCTTGTCCTCCGTTTGTATGCTATTGATTTGTATTCAGATCTCTCTGTACAGAGATTAACCTCTTACCCTCAGCCTTCATTAGACATAATTAAAAAGATGACGACCTCCTCATACGAGCTCTGATATTAGATCATGTGACTGAGAGTAAAAGCAAGCTGTGACATTAGGAGGATTAACAGCAGATCTGTGAGACAGAATTGAGTCCAATTACAAATCTAAGAACAGTTTCTCCCAAATCCACAGTCATCGGAAAAATAAGTACAAAATTCCACCAATTCAATTTTAAAGGTTTTACAAATTAGGATAAAATCAAAATGATTTGGTCTTTAACAGGTTCTAAAATTATTCAAAATTATCCTCAGACATAACAGATTCCATCATGTCACTTTTATCAAACCTAAACAAAATCAACACTTGCTGCTTAGGACTGAAGAACGTTACAGTCAGGTGCTGCAGTTTAAAGCTAAAAAAATAAGGAGTTTGGGAAGTTTGCTGGTCTGGAGCATACAGGTGTGTGTTAACACAGTGTTACCCAACTTCAGTCCTGATGCAACCTGCAGGTTTTAGATGTTCAGACTCAGATTTTAAAGACCTCTGTTAGCAGGTTAAATGTTCAAGTCCATTACTTGCATTAGAAAACAACAAGTATGGTTTGTTTGGAATTAGTGGCAGGAAAAGCTTCTGCTCTTTAAAAGAACACAGCTTAGGTTCATAAAGTTACATCTGAATTAACCACAACCCTCCTAGAACATCTCCTTTGGACAGATGATACCAAAGTAGGGATGTTTACCCATAATGCAAAGCAACATATCTGAAAAAAACTAACACAAACATCTCATGATAACTTTGGGCATGGCGTTGGAAGGGTGATGATTTGGGTTTGTTTGCTGTAGCAGGACCTGGACACCTTTGAGTCACTGCGTAAACCATGAACTCTTCTGTATACTAAAATATTATAGAGTCAAACACAAGGTCATCTAAAGCTTGATGATCCCAAACCAACAGAAAATCTGAATCAAGATCCTGCAGTGACTCCGTCTAAGTTCAGACCTCAGCACATCTGAAATGCTGAGATGGCAAAGTTACATTTAAATACTTTTGGAACTTTGTAAAAACCAGATAATTTTTAATAAACTGAAGTAAAATAAAGTCAGCTTTCTTGTTCCCATGACTGTAAGTTCCCCAAAAAGCCAGAACTGTTTACTAAACAACTGTTTATAAAACATGACTGATATAAGCTCCACATGCTGACCCTTTCCTATCATTCATTTTGTAGTAAGCTGAATCCGGTTCCATACAAACACCCTGCAGCCACTAAGATATGGGACTTTTGTCTGTTATGAAGAGAAAGATATATTACAGGTGTTTCATCAGGTGACTCAGATATTAAACACATCAGAGTCAAATGAGAGAATCTTCAATCCCAATCATCAGCAGAGGTGTAGTCTATGTTTTACTTACGCAGTCCTCTAAATACATCTCCCTCTGCATCAGCTAGGGTTTTGCCCTGCTCCAGAGTGATAACTTTAGCCAATTCTTTCTGAAATTTCACAGTGAAAAACAGAGGAGAGTTAATTCAGCAGATCAGTGATCAGTTACATGAACTACAAACGTCAGAGGCCGATTTCCTACAATATTATCCTTGATGAGCTGCTGGTAGCGCAGGAAGATCTGCTGCCTGCTGAGGATGGAGGTCTCGGACCAGGACCGGAAAGCTCTGGAGCAGGAATCCACAGCCGCCAGCATCTCTTTCTGTGTGGCTTTGGGTACGCGTCCCACCACTTCATTGGTGGCCTGAGGAGAACAAGATCCAACCGGGCGGCACATTAACACAAGAATTTAAAGACAAAATGTGTGGAGGAATATTTTAAAACTCCTATAATCTCTAATCAGTTGTGATTCTTAAACAGGAGCTCTAAACTTCTCATATTTAAATTTATTTTGTTTTGGGGAACTAATGTTTTGTCGTGTCGTGGACTTATTTTTGTGTTTCTACAGCAATTTGACGACCCATGACAGAACTGATAAAATGCAAAGAGGAAAATATTAAAGGTGGTAAAGACGATTTTGCCCCAAATTAGAAGCTTAACAGTTGTTTGTTGTTTCTTGAGTAGTGCATATGCGTTGTAGCCCCCCTCCCTCCCTCAACAGCAGAAATGCCTCCGTGAATCGTGAATTGTGTAGTTTTGTTTACTATCGGCATCGCTGGAGTTTTTTGTGGAAAAACTACAACTTTGTTTCTTCAAACATCTCGGAGTCATCAATGGTAAAAGGCTGTTTATTGTTACTCAGTACAAGTGCTGCTAATGATGAAATGCTAGCTAGCGTGGATCACTGAAGCCTGATGCTGCACATTGCTCAACTTTTCCCCAGTTCATGTCAGATGCACCTTTCTCCGCGCCGGTCCACAAGAGTTTCTGCTCCTCTGTTCATTCAGAGCAATTTTTTCACCATGTGTAAGTAAATAACAAAAAAATAATTGAAGAGAGCTTGTTTTAGTTACTCCTGCTTTTAATTTGACATCATTCATCTTGTCTTCAACTCTTTCTCTCTCTCTTTCCCCGTTTGTTTAGACACCCAAAAACCCCACCCCCTCAACGTAGTCAGCACACTGCGTTGCACTGTGTGTATGTGTTTGTGTAGGTGTGTGTGTTGTGTTTATTTTCATCTCTATAATCTGTTAAGATACACAATTCTGATCGTATTTGTAAATCGCGGCATTTTATTTTGAAGAATTGCTATTACTTTTGACCGGATTGTCTCGTGTGTCTTGGTGTTATTTTCTGCCAGAATTGATGCGGAACGCTTGCGGCTCGTGCAAAAAAATAGACCAGATGCCGAAATGATCACTTCACAGCTCCATGTCTGGTGTGAACCACACCATATAGGTTAACAAGGGCACCAAATGGAAGCGGTCTCGGTTCCGCTCCGCGGCGCTTCCACGTGCAGTAGTACTGAGGCCTAAGCAAACTACTTAGTACGTATAGAAGTGTTATTGACAACCTATTAGCCAATAGATAAAGAAACAGGTTCGTTATCTATTGGCTACTTTATTTCAAGCCTCACCAGGTCTATGATTTATGAATATTATAACTTTTTCTTTTGGAAACCATAAGTACAAGAAAAATAGAAAGGATGGTGTAAACCCTTAACTTTTTACTTAAAGTTTTCTCATATTTCTAAAAGCAGTTAAACATAACACATTTAATTTTAGTGGAGCAAGGCTGGGCGGCCCTTATTCCCCCAGAGGGGAGCTCGACCTGAAAGGTTTAACAACCACTGAGCTAGAGGCTCCTTTTTGACTGATTCTACAGCCGATTAGACTTTAGAAAATAATAAACATGGCAGGTTAAGTGGAATGAATTTTTTCTCTCACTTAATTTATCAAACGATTAGAAACGGACAGAGATTGTTGCCCCACAGAAAAGTTCACACATGACCACAAAACCACAGGAATATTTACAGCCAAATAATGAATGGATATTATATATTTATCAATACTCACAGGGTTGTGAATGTCCAGCCATTCAGATGAGCTGGACTCCACAAACTTCCCATCAATAAATAGCTTGGTGGTGGGCTAAAAAAAAACACATGATTAAAATTTTCTTCTTGTTCAGCTACACAGATACTAATCTACTGACAAAACATGATAGTTAATATAATGTTTGAAGGCACAAATTACAGATGGATTTCCTTTGGTGAATGAATGTTTCTGTGAACTATTAAAAAACAGCCAGATTGCAAAATGTATTTATTTTTTTTCCCTTTTAAGTTGATTGACACTAATTAAAACTTTTATTACAGTCAGTTCAGCAAATCTGCTCCAACTTCTCTGACAAGACAGAGATAAATGATCATCTTCACATTAAGGTCAGACTCAGGACTAATGGACTGATGCTGAAAAGAAGCCATGACCCCACGATTGTCCTTTTCCAATTAAATATGCATTTTACAAACTAAAAATAATGCTCATGCAACTGGTTTTAATTAGAAAAGGAAGTCTCACAGGATTTCTAAACACACTGTAGTTTTATGCAAAAGAAAAAAACGTAAACTCATCTAGTCAAATTTGATTTATTTAAGCCACAAAATATGTAACAACTGTTAACTGAAACTGTTTGTAATAATTATAAATTACTCAAGTAATAAGAGACTGAATGTATTATTAATTAACTGCAGTTTATCTCCAAAATCCTAACTGACAGGAAGTTTTGCAGACAATAAAATATCTGCCTGTGCTCCAACAGTCTAATAACAAATTACAAAATCTGCAGCAAAATTAAAACTTATCAACAGACAATTTCCAGCACCAAAACATCCACCTTCAACCTCATAAAAACAACAACCATCCCTGTACTTGTTATTATTTTAAACTGAAAATCTTGGAGTTAGAGAAACATGTTAATTTGACATTTCACTGACCAAATAATTCAGGTATTTGAAAACCTGCTAAATTTTGAATCAGGATTAATTAAACTCAAAGACATGTTCAAATAAATTTACAATGTAATGACCCACTAACGCTTTGCTTAACTTAAAGTTTCATGGATCATCAACAGTAGACCAAAAATTTTTAAAATATAGAACTTTCCAAAAGTACAGTGATGTTCTATTGTTTGCAATCTTGAAATCCAGGTATGGGATAACTTCCAAGTCCTAAAAATATGACTGACACCTGCTACATTGGCTTACTGTTAAGTTATAATAAATATTGCTGGTTCTTACCACTGAAGAGGAGGAATAACACATGCGCCCCAGCTGGACAGGGACCTGAAAGCAAAACAACAACAAGACAGCAAATTATTCGGAAGAAACACATTAATCTACTTTAGGTCTAACGAACAAGAGTCTTGTTTGGATGCTTTCGTCAAATAATAATAATTTTAAATGCAAATAATAACAAAATCTGCATTAAAATACATTAAATAGTTGTAAGTGAGGTGCATAAAGTCTAACGTGGGTGACTTTGTTAGCCACGAGCAGCGTAGATTCTTAGCATAAGCATCAAACGATGCCCACACTTTGATAAAAACAAGTATTGATAGCTTCACCTTCATGTTTAACAGTGGACGGAGGAGGAGTGCTGCCATTTTGGTGAGTCAGTGGTTTGATTAAAAAGCTGTGAAACCCTTCGGCCGACCCACAAAACGCAAAGAACTTCAGCTACCAACGGTTCCGAGGGACAGGACGGCCGCGTGCATTGCTACGCTGTCATTCGATCTATAAATTCACAACATAGTTTAGCTTAGTAAGTTGGATTGGTGCAGATGATATGTGGATCTGTGAAAACGATGCGTTGGCTGTTTCTGCTTGTAGTGGGCGGGACATATACTTTTAACAGCCAATCAATAAACGCTATCTGCAATACGTCTCAAATAATGAGTCGAAGACAGACAGAAAACTCAAGCGATATTTTTTTTTTTCTAAACATTTTTAAGGAATTTTAGTTTAAATTGTGTTTTTCTAATAATTGAATTAACAACACCAACTTGGACACTCATTCGTAACTGGTTTTAGTTAAAATTGGCTAGTTTGTACTCTTGAAGGCTTGAGTGGCTAACCGTTTCTATAGCAACGTGCTTACAGAAAACATGGACGTCCTACGGTGGAATTGTCATGATGTTGCGAGATGGATTGAGTCTTTAGGATATCCGCATTACAAAGTAGGCCAGGCCAGTACTGTTCTAATTAAACCCACGTAACATCATTTTATGATGATAAATTCCCGTCAGGCCTCAGTCTTGTTTTTCATCTCTGTTACAGGCTTGTTTCACGGATAATTTCATCACAGGCAGAAAGCTCATTTATGTAAACTGTAATTACTTGCCAAGACTCGGAATAACAGATTTTAAAGACATGCAGGTAATAAGGAGATGCACAAACTGTGGATTTGAAATCTAAAGAACTTTTCTGAAGGTTCAACAAGCCAAAGCAGCACCAACTGAAAATAAATGAAGTTTCTACACTGTTGCTTATATATAACTTGATCATTAGATGCAGACACATCAGGGTATTTGAAGTAAGTTTGCACTGTAGTGGTCTTTAAACCAGTTGTCTTCAGTGGTCTGCAGACAAAAAAATATGCCAGCTCACTGTCGCACTTCCTGTTTTGCACTCTTTCTTTGAATGGTGTGATATCCAATTAAAGCTGTTTGTTATAACCAACGTCACTGTCGACAATCACCTCCAATCACACACTAATTACTGTATAATGTCTACCTTTTTTATCTTTCCCTGAGGTCACAGCTACAGTGCTTTTCAGCTGGTTAGGTAAACTTGGTCAACGAAGGAAGTCAGAAGTTTCATTCTTTGATTTGTTTGTTGTGAGAAGCAGAATTTTCCAGCCTGTTTTTAAAGGGATACAAAAATCCTGATGAGATTTGAACTGGATCATCTCTGTGTCAGTGTGAAGACATTTAGTTGGTGTTGATCCATTAAAACCCTCTTCCCTGCTGTGTGTTCTGCAGGTCATCTCTGCTTGTGTACGCAAGCTGCTGGGGATCACTGAGACTGCGTGGAATCGCAGCATCGCTGAGCCTCGATGTGACACTCTGGCCCTGTTTCTGGAAAGAAAGAGCTGCACAGGCGTGAATGCAGACGGCCTCACATACCTCCAGTTCCTGGATGAATTGCAACAGAGAACCCAATGTGAATCACAACAGAAGCTGTGAAAAAGAAAACTATCCATGTCTGTGTCATTTCAAATCACCCGCTGTCAGCTGGTGATGATGCTGATGAGACACTCACAGAATAGGTCACAAGAAAATCTTGACATTAACATGAAACTTCTTGTTTCTGTTGCTGGTAAACGAACAAACTAATAAAATATTTGACATATTCTCTGCTGGCTGCTTTCTTCATATCACTTCAAAAGCAGATGTGTTTGATGAAAACCTAAAACAGTTTTTCTGATCAGTTTGGGCACGTTTAAAATCAGTTTTTCTACAAAGCCTGTGCTGCTCCAGTTCTGGATGAATGCTTAAGCCACCTGCTTTTTCTATTGATCACAAGTGGATGTGTTGTAACTGGATTGAGTTATTGATTTTGTACTGGTAATCCTTGGGGTAATTTTCTGGATGACAACAAACAACTATTTCAAAGGGAAGCCTCAAGAGGGGTCCCAGTCATTGTTCTCAGAAATTAAAAAGAGGGGGGGGGGGAAGGGGGGAGACAGAACAAGATATCTATAAAAATGCACTTATGCACATCTGCTTGTCTTTGCAAACTTGCACATAAGGATTAGTCATCAGATAATGATGGTTCTGGTGCCAAGTTGATCCAGAGGGAGTCAAGTCTTTCTGTTTCAGTCAACTCAACACTTTCTTACCAAAAAAATCTCTCTAATACATGAGGGAATGTTCAGCTAGAGGTTGCTATTTTTGGCTTCTCCTAGGCCAGATGCAGGCTCATGCCGCAGAGGTTTCACTCAAAGGAGTGGATGGATTTTCAATGTTGCTCGGCTCATTTTTCATCTCTGTGTGTCTAAATCTGATCAACATTCCGGCTTTTAGTTCAACAATATTATAGGTCCACTGCATTTTCGTGCAATAGAGTTGAGTCTGCATGAATAAATTATGATGCCAGCCTGTGAGATAGGCTGGGAGGCACTGCCTCTGCCTGCGCACACAAATGGTCTCTGTGCAGCTCAGAGCGCACCGATTACCATTCCGAGCACAACACTTCTGGTCAGGAATGGAGCCGGGTCGGTGGTTGACAGCAGTCCGGAGGCAAACAGGAGAGGATGCAGCCTCCAATGGCAGCAAGTCACACAGTCAGGATTAACTCACGCTGACTGAGCTCTGCGTCTCCGACGAAAAGCCCCGTGAAAGCGAGACGAACATCTGGTCGGATTCAGCGCAACACCAGTCGCTCACAGCAGCGCTGAGTGTTAAAGCAGCCTGTCGCTACAAAGGCGTTTTCTCCTCCTCAGGAGGTGCACACGGGCGGATGCGCAATAGAGGCAATCCCGCACAGCTGCAAACTCAAAACCGCACCGGGACCCTTCGGGCTGCGCTTCTTTTACTCCCCCCACCCCACCCGAATGAAGAAATCTGAGTAACATTTCTAAGAGGGGGTCGCAGAAGGAATCGTTCCTCATCTGGTGGTTATGGATTTCTTGAAGGGCATCGCCGGTTTCGCAGGCCGTTAACACATCACGGGAGCCAAGACGCGCGTTTCGGGACACCTGAATTATTTCTAAGACTCGCCGTCGGTCCCATTTTAGGAGGGTCGCTCTCAGTATGCTGTCAGACCTCCTGGGAGGAAATGAGCTCAGAGACACTCACCTTATATTGATGTTTCATCTGCAAGGTAAGTTAAATATTTTATAACGTGAATTGCATCTCTGTGCTGTTTGACGGAGGTGGGGGGTGTTTGTTTGTGAAATGGGCTTCTGACTTGAAGTAGTTCTCTCTGGACCATTTCTGAGTGGGCTCATACCCCCCCCCCCTTCCTCCCCCCTTGACAGGGATTGTCAGCTCATGACTTGCACCGCAAGGTCAAAAAAAATCTCTTCATTCTTCGAGGCTCGCCGTGAGAGAGCGCTTTTATTTTTAGGATCCTCTTGGCTGCATTTTGTGTAGCTTTCTCTCTCACAGGTGAAACTGAGAATGATGATGACCGATGTGCTCATTATATGTATAGTCTTCTCCAAAAAGCCTGACTTCAAACATGTCTGTGGATTTCTTTTATTCGTGTGTGTGTTCAGATGCATAGAGATCTGCTGCTGATGTGTAAATTACACACCAGTCATTAAATAATTGAGACTAAAAAACAAAATTGATAATAAGTGTGAGGAAAGAGGGGGACGTTGCCAGGTGACTGGAAAGGACAGTCAGAAAATATGCTTATCACTGACAGATAAGGGTCTTCTGTGGAGTGTTAGTTATCAGTCTCTTATTATTCATGAGTGCCCGAGGCACCATTGTAACTGCTACCCTGGTGAAACCAAGCCCACGCCTCATTTTGCTGCTTCTATTTGCTCTTGCTGCTGTGTGTGTGAGTGTTTGGAGCTCCTTCCACTCAATGCAGACCATTTCTGCACACCAGCCTCACATTCACTGACCTAAATTTACACTTCTCTCTCTAAGAGCTTGGCTATTTTGTTCTCTTTGCTGAAAAAGGATTTTTTATGAAGATTTCAATCCTGGTGCACTTGCATTGCACATGGACCTGCTACACGTGAGAAATGCTTTATGATTACAGCAGGATAGGAGAAGAGATGTGTGTAAATTATTTAGCCATTTTGTCGCTGCATGATGTAGAAACCCTCGTATCTCTAAGGTCTTTGACACAGAGAAAATTGAGTCTAGCTGCAGAGATAATAAATTTCATTTTTGGCTGTTTTCCCACATATAAACAATAACATGATGAAGGCTTCATCCAGTGTTTTGAACTTCCTCCTCAAAGTTGCACACAATAACTGACAAAATCTTTCATTTTTGGAATCCTTTTCCGTCATCTTTCTGAAAAATCACCTAGATGAACCTTACAGAAATATCACATTTCCATTTCTGCTTTCATGTTTGCAGCATTCGCTCTCCTGTCTCCTGCTTCGGTTTAATGGCACCAACTGTTTATCTTGAGGCGTTCAGCTTCAAATATTAATCTGAATGCATTCCGATGGGTATCTGCTGACATTTACTTCACAGCAACGTTGTGTTCTCATCTGGGGGATTTAAGGCAAATGCAAAAGGAGAGCCTGGTAACTTAGAGGCAATTTATTATTAGTCCCACATGAGTTTGACATGCATGGGTTTCAAAATGGAGGAAGCAAATGAGGTCTGTTTGGGTTAGAAAATATGAATGAAGAAACACACTTATGGAAGTCTGGTTAAAACCCACAGGGGCTTTTCATACTGGGACAATTCCATATGGGGCAAATTTCAAATCTATTAATCACTAATGTGAATCTTGCATTAATTTATAGCGTTAAGAACCCCAAACCACTAATCTGAAACATAAAATGCACCACAATAAAACAAATATAACATAAAAATGTGATGTTCATAGATTCTACAGCCCTCGTCCTGGAAGATAATTCACATATTGCAGATGTGCAAGAATTGTGTGAAAAAGAAGACGTGAGACAGATTTGCCGTAAGAACAGAGTGTTAATTTCTCTCCAGCTCAAACTCAAGAACATAAAATGCATTTTGACCCGTATTTCAGCTGAAAGATATCGAGCAGATCAAGCTATCACAGAATATCTCATGTTACTGTGTGAAGTGAAACTCTTGGAATTACAAGGAGGAAATGTAGATTCTAATGAACAGCACTTCTATTGATGCAGTGGGCTCTGCTTAGTATGCAATCCCCCAAACACACACACGTTTTTCTGCCTGCAAAATCATTTCAACTGCATCAGGTTTCCCACTGAGACGTTTAGGTTTGTAATGGTTCAAAGTGGGAAAAGCAATTTAAACATTACACATCTGATACAAAGTTAGCTGCACATGCAGCCTTCTGTGTCACAGACGGGTCTGACACGGCCTTCAACTATAACCTTTGTTCCAGATCTTATTAGGTTGTTTGAAAAGGCAGTCACTGATTACATTGCACCCAAAAACTGACGTTTTCTGTGTTGCCATGGCATCAAGGCTGTCACCCAAGTGTTATCACACTCTAACACTGGCAGACTTTGCAGGAAAATGGTGTCACAGCACATCCACACATTTACAAAAATCAAAGTGTTAGATGCTCCAGAAGAGCTCCAGCGTTTGGTCAGCAGGAGGATGTTTGGACTTGGACTATACAAGCATCTGCTTGAGGAAATAGAATTTCCACCATCTCAGTGAAAATACGATCCACTTCATGACACACAGCAGCTCCATTTGGCAACATAAAGCAGGCAGGAGACCCGTTTCACTGCTTTGTCGATACCATTTTGCCATCATGTTTCAGCATCAGTTTACCTCCTTGACACACAACGTAGCTTATTTTTGGCAGCGGCAGACGTTCGGCTGATTTTCCCAGAGAATTCCAGGCGAGATGCCGCCGAGACGCCGTCATTCTGACCTGCGTGGAGCCACAATCAGATCTCATTAACTTTCCTACACGAGGAGCTACATTCCCTGATTTCCTGCCCAGGCACAGATAGCAGAGGCTTTCTCACATGATCGCCACCATAAGTTGGACCATCTGAAAACATATCCCCCCATGACCTCACAGACTGATCAGCATGAGGCGTGCCGCACAAGGATTTTCATGGCAAGCACTACCCCAGGGGAGACCACAGATATCTTCTCCTCAAATCTTCCGCTGCTGCACACGAATGTGTCGCTGAAGCTGAAGGTTTGTTGTGTGGTGAGCTATCTTTAATAGGCACAAATCCACCCACCAGTGTGGATGTGTGGGTGTGGGCTGCCAGTCTCTTCTGTTCTCTAAGGGTAGAAGTACCTGCTAGGAGGTAGTGAACGCAAGTTTGAATGACTAGATTGGAGATTGTGGTTGATGCATCAACAATATTGTCTGCTGTCTTGTTTGTCCTCAGTTCCCCCCGTGTTGCTGCACTGAAATGAGCTCTGCAACCTGGATGATAATGAATTTCTGGGGGGGGTTGACATTTAAAGATCAAGTGTGTGATTGATGAATGTATTAATTGATTATCTACTTATTTGTCCATGTACCTGATGAGTGCAACCTGTTATGCAAATCTCTGTGGAGCACCCATAATTAAATGCAAATTAAGAAGATGGTAACAGATATTTCCTGGCCAGGGAGATGGAGGGGCGGAGGGATGTCCTTTTGTCCTCACAGGACAAATTTCTAAAGGATTACCATTTCCACTGTTCTCTCCACCTTTGGCTGAGTTTTCAGCAGCGTAAAAAAGAGCCATTTGAGTCTGGAAGTAGCAGGTCCTTTCTGCCTCATTGCACAATCAGAAGCATTAAGTCAGAGCAGGAGGTGGTTGGTACATCGACCTGCACACACTAGTGAACCTCAGCTGCTGTAGCTTTTTCTTGGATGCACATATATATTAGAGGAGATGCTAAGTTGTGACACGGGTAATTGGCAACAACTAGCTGTTCATCCCTGTTTGAGACTGAAAACTGGGTGTATCTTTAAGAAGAATCATGGCAGCATTCAGTAACTACACACTCCATTTCTCTCTAACTCAGGTCCATGCACCATCACACCTCTGAATAAAGATCCACAAATCTTGTGCAATTTGGTGAAGTTGTCCCACATAAAAATGGGTCAGGAAAAGACATTTATTCATCGCCGCTTCATCTGCAGCCCTGATAAAAATGTCAGCTTGCTCTCTCTAATAATATTCCTCCCCATCGCTATTATGGACCACTTTAAAGACGACCTCATTCCTGCCTGCTTGTCAGGATGCGATACTTTTTACCCAGCTGTCTAAATGCAACTGCTGTGAGCGATCATGCCACTAGGCCTCCTTCGCTCCCAGACTCATAAAAAAAAGTGCCCCCTCTTGGCAGTGTGTCACTGCTGTCCAGTCTGCTGTTTGCTTTATGAGGTTTTCACACACTCAGAGGGGCGAGTTTATTACACAATGAGCTGTGTGTCGCTGCTCAGGTGCAGAAGATGCTTTCGAAGCACGAAAGTTCTCAGTTGACAGCTTTTTTTGCTGAAGCTAGTTTTTTTATTCGTATTATCCACAAACCAACATTGGGAACGGGGGCGTTGCAGACAAGACGATCTAACCATAAATCAGCTGCTTTTGCCTGTTTTGAAAGTTTGACATTTGTATTTTTTTTACAATTGCATGATCGAATCCCTAGTTCTCTGTCTTTGATTTGATTTTTGTACCTTTCTATGAGATGAAATGGGACACCCAAAGGGCTTGAAAATTGCATAATATAATCACATCTAATGTCACTCCTGCCCTGATTCATTGTGCAGTGCACCTGCAGAGCTGTGATCTGATCTCCAGGGTTTTAGTTTTTATGACATTCTACATCCCTGACAATGTCTCAGGATTCATCAGATGGATCTCATCTTATCCCCCATCTCAACTGTGTCATAAGTAAAAGAAGCAGCAGAGAGAACAGAGAGAAAATCAATAGCACATCCTCACTGAGGCACCAGGCCCAATCATCCCTTCCTATTGGCGATGTGATCCTGAGAGATATCCATCTAATTCTTATGAGGCTCCGAACTGCCAGTCTAGACTTTCATCCTTGTGTACACAAACATAAAAGGACGTGTATTATCATATCAAAAAGTCAGATCAGGGGAGCAGGAGCTTGAAGCGAAAGCTGCCACAAAAGTCATACAAGATTACAGAGGACGTTTCACTCTCAAGTCTGCAGGTGACTAATTAGTTTCATGTCTAATTGCACAGCTTTTATTGTTTGCTCAGGCTTTGACTTGCTTAGCTTCCTGCCCACAACTTGGATTCTCTAAGCTTTGAGTTGGCAAGGTTAATGTTACAAATCTAGTGGAAAGGCTTTAACTTCCAGGCAGAATCCCCCAGTTTCTCATTTAAAAGGAGTTTTCTCACTGTGTGGGTGATAACCCAGCCACAAATATTATACTGTGCTTTCTTAAGGATGATGCACATTAAACATTTTTATGTCTTTTATAAATTGTTTACCCTTCTCTTTTGTCTTTGTCTGGTTGTTTTCAGGTCTGTGAACTTGATTCAAGGCCAAATGGAGTCCCTCCTGGTGTACCTGATCGTCCTCGGTGCAGCTGTGAAAGCTCACAAAGTTCAAATCTGCCCCAAACGCTGCGTCTGCCAAGTGCTTAACCCCAATCTGGCAACTTTGTGTGATAAGAAAGGGCTCCTGTTTGTGCCACCTAACATTGACAGGCACACTGTGGAGATGCGGCTCGGGGACAATTTCGTGACCAGCATTAAACGGAAAGACTTTGCGAACATGACCAAGCTGGTAGACCTGACCCTCTCTCGTAACACAATTGGATCCATCGCACCATATGCCTTCAAAGACCTGGAGAACCTACGAGCCCTTCACCTAGACAGCAACCGGCTGACCCGCATCACCAACGACACCTTCAGCGGGATGTCCAAGCTGCACCACCTCATCCTAAACAACAACCAGCTCACCCACATCCATATTGGGGCCTTTAATGACTTAACAGCACTAGAAGAGCTGGATTTATCCTACAACAACTTGGAGAGTGTCCCATGGGTAGCCATTCAGCGGATGTCCAATCTCCATACGCTCAATTTAGACCACAACATGCTCAGCCTCATCCCTGAGGGAACATTTTCTGGACTGCAAAAGCTTAAGAGGCTAGATGTGACCTCCAACAAGCTCCAGAAGCTTCCTCCTGACCCCGTTTTCCAAAGGGCCGGGGTCCTGGCTACCTCTGGGATAATGGGACCTTCATCATTTGCACTGAGCTTTGGTGGGAACCCGCTGAGGTGTAACTGTGAGCTGCTGTGGCTGCGGAGGCTGCAGAGGGAGGATGATCTGGAGACATGTGCTTCACCACAACATCTTGCTGGACGTTATTTCTGGACTGTTTCTGAGGAAGAGTTCCTGTGTGAGCCTCCTCTCATCACTAGGCACTCTCAGGTAAAACCTCTGACAAATATTTAAAGTACCTTTTAAGTTCACAGAACTTGCAATTAATTACTGGCCAGTGTTAAAGCTTTTAGACAAATTCTTTTGCGGAATATTGTCTCATTTTTAAGATAAAGTAATAAATTATGTGCATGTTTATGATGTTTTGCACCAATTTATTCCTACAGCCACACATCCAAACAGAATTATTCAATCAAGTCTTTGCCAAATAACTATAGCAACATCAGCTCATTCACATTCAGCTGACCTGTTCTGCAGAACTGCAGAAAAAGTTACTTCCAAATATAGACGTTAATGTTTTGTCATGTTGATTAATTTGTTGCTATGGAAATCCTGACAATGATTCATTTTACAAGGAAAATATTGTAAACTGTAACATCATCGATAAGGACATGATCAGTGTTTACAGCCTGTGTTGTTTATAGGACTGAGCTCTGTGGATTATCTAATCAGTGAGCAACAGTATGTGAAACATTCCTCTCTCTCTCTCTGAATCCCTCCCCTCTCTCTGCCTTAGGAACTGCGAGCTTTAGAGGGTCAGAGCGTGACTTTGCGTTGTAAAGCCAGGGGTGACCCTGACCCCATTATCCACTGGATCGCACCCGATGGACGCCTTATGTCCAACTCCTCCAGGGCCATGGTCCACACGGACGGCACGCTGGAGATCCTCATCAGCACCGTCAAGGACTCGGGTCTGTTTACATGCTGTTGGCTCTGCTTGTGATGTTGACTGAGCAGAATTAGTTGTTTCCTTGTGCACACAGAAGCCTAAAGAGTCAAGCATTTGTCCACACGAGGCAATTAAGTGGGAACGTACAAGCTAAAGTCAGAAGAAGATGAAAACGGACTTTTATTTACTCTGATTTGTTTGTTTGTTCTCACATCGTAAATTTAAATTACTACACATTTCTCAAATCCTGCATATCAGATTTTTTCAGGTTTCCCCTGTCTTTAATCTGTTATATTGTATTATTAAAAATTCTAAAGTCTGAACAGAAGGAGATAATCTCTCCTTCTTCTGTTCAGCTGCCTTAAAGTCCGGACTTGTCACATCACATTGTATCACAGTTTTAGAGTATCTGCCTTGTAGATATTCTTGCTGGCTTCACAAAACACTGTAGTAGCTGTCAGGCATGTTTGAGCCAATTAGCTGACCAATCAGAGCAGACTTGGCAGTACGGGTTGGGAGGCATTAAAGAGACGGTCATTTCAGACAGAATGTGAAGAGCTGAAGCAAAATAATGTGGTATTCAATAAAAGAGCAGCAACATTTACATTCACTGGCCACTTTATTAGGTACACCTTGCTAGTACCAGGTTGGACTGCCTTTTACCTTAATTCTTCGTGGCATAGATTCCACAAGGAAACAATCCTCAGAGATTTTGGTCCATATTGACATGATGGCATCACGCAGTTGTCGCAGATTTGTCTGCTGCACATCCATGATGTGAATCTCCCGTTCCACCACATCCCAAAGATGCTCTGTTGGATTGAGATCTGGTGACTGTGGAGGCCATTTGAGTTGAGTGAACTCATCGGCATGTTCCAGAAACCAGTCTGAGATTAATTCCAGCTTTATGACATGGTGCTTCTGCTGAAGTAGATGTCAGAAGATGGTACACTGTGGTCATAAAGGGATGGACATGGTCAGAAACAATACTCAGGTTGTGGCGTTGCAATGATGATCAATTGGTAAGGGGGTCCAAATGTGCCAGGAAACTGTCCCCCACACCATTACACCACCAGCCTGAGCCGTTGATACGAGGCAGGGTGGATCCATGCTTTCATGTTGTTGACGCCAAATTCTGACCCTACCATCCGATTGTCTCATCAGACCAGGAAACATTTTTCCATCTTCTATTGTATAATTTTGGGGAGCCTGTGCTGATTGTAGCCTCAGTTTCCAGTTCTTAGCTGACAGGAGTGGCACCCGGCGTGGTCTTCTGCTGCTGTAGCCCATCTGTCTCAAGGTTTGACGTGTTGTGTGTTCAGAGATGCTCTTCTGCCTACCTTGGTTGTAACAAGTAGTTATTTGAGTTACTGTTCCCTTTCTATGAGCTCGAACCCGTCTGGCCATTCTCCTCTGACCTCTGGCATCAACAGAACTGCCGCTCTCTGGATATTTTTTCTTTTTCGGACCATTCTCTGTAAACCCTAGAGACGGTTGTGTGTGCAAATCCCAGCAGATCAACAGTTTCTTAAATACTTAGACCAGTCCATCTGGGACCAGCAACATGCCACATTTAAAGTCACTTAAATCACCGTTCTTCTCCATTCTGATGCTGGTTTGAACTGCAGCAGATCATCTTGACCATTCCTAAATGCGTAAATGCATTGAGTTGCCACCATGTGATTGGCTGATTAGAAATTTGCATTAACAAGCAGTTGGACAGGTGTACCTAATAAAGTAGCCAGTTATTGTATTTTAATGATTAAAAAAAGTGAAGTAAGACCAACAGGCCTTGAAAAAATCCTCATAAATTTAATGTGTAAGATTTTAGAAAAACATTGAACAATGTTCTGAATCCACCATGTATCTAAACAAGCCAGGAAACATAGTCAGAAAAACTCCTGCTAAAACTATTTCTATTTAAAAATGTCTCTAATAAGAAGAAACACATCTGGTAACAATCAGTTCTTTCCTTCTCCTTAACTGCCACAACACAGAAAAAAAAAAGTGAAGAATTTAGATTGTGCATGAAAAAGAGCTTCATACTTAAAGAATAAAGAACTCTGTTCATCACATAATCCTTTATTGTGTTCAGTTTTTATTAAAATGTCCAAAGAAATATCCACAATGAGCTATAAAACTGTTGATAAGCAGGACAATATTTTAAATGCCAAGATTAAAATTGACTAATAGGACAAAGGAATAAATATTCTTTAATCCATGATGTTCAGTATTTGCAGATTAACCCTGTCATCTAAAAAAAACAGATTTTTTTTTTTAAATTACGCGAATTAAAACTAAAATAATGCAGCCGGCAACTTTCCGCATATTTATTTCTAGTGACTCGATCTAATTCCATAAACTCAACGTCATCAGGTTTTCCTCTGGCGCTGGTTCTGAGTTGGTTGCAATCTCACACAAAATCATGATTTTTGTTTTTTAAACAAAACTGTTCTTCAGTAGACATGTAAAAAACAAAACTGTGTGTCAGAGTTGAAGTTTCATTCTTACGTTTGAAAAAACAGCTCTTATTCTCAAATATAAAAAAATATATATTTATATTCATATTTGGCCTTTAAATCAAGAGATGTATATTCTGTAACAATATAGAGTGAAAAAAAATCATCATCAAGTCTGTGTGGAAATGCTCTGTGGTACTATGATTGTAGAGGTTTTTAAACATAAACAAATGATATAACAAATCTTTATTATATCCATTTGTGTTAATATCATCCTTAAACTCTGCAAGTTAACACAAGTGAAATTGAAAATGTTTGAATGGACACTTTAAGACTTGACTTCATTTTCCGTACATTAAGTTTTAAGCCCAAAACAGTCACCACTTTGATTTTTAAAAGATAAGAGCTTCTCAGTGATTAATATTTAAGCTAAAATGTCGACAAAACAAGTTATTAAACTCAAACTGAGGCTATGGATTAGCCTCTGGATTTTAATCCTGCATTCAGAACTCTTAAACGTGTTTAAAAAATCATCATTTTCAAGGAAAAGCAGCCGAGAACAATGTTAAATGATCACGATTGGAGATTATTCACTCATTTTGTTAAATCTAATTAGAAAATCAGCAGTAGAACTAATGGAGATATTTAACAGGAAATGTTAGAATCATGTGAATAGAACATGAGGTAATAAGATTACACAGATGTTAGCCTAAAGAAAACCACATAAAAATAAAATTAATACAATATTTTGATAAAAAGAAAATGTCTAGATGTCAGTAATTGATCTGACGAGTCCAGATCTATCCAGTTCTAGACTGGTTCATTAAAATATCAACAAATAAAGCAATGCTCTGATTGCCTGTTTGCTTCAGCTGGTTAAGTTTAGGTTTAGCTGCATATTTCAGAACAAACATTCGGATGAGAAAGAGCAGAAAAAAAGACAGTTGCATCAATGAGGGTCTTCATATGACACAAATTCACAGCTGCAGAAGTTTAACCCTCAGTTTTACATCTGTTTCCTACAGTTTCAATGTAAAGTGTTTGCTGTGGAATAGGCAGTAAGCTAATAACGTAAATAAACTAACAGACTTGTTCTTCTATGCAGGAATGGTCATGCCCCAATATAATATTGCTAGAATTGTTTAGGGATTGCAGCCATGACAGGAAAACTAGAATTGTTGAGGAGAAACTTCACTTTCTGAGACTCAAAGAGTTGAAAACATAACAGACTGAAATTCATCAGCTGAAAATGTAATTAAAACTATTGCAAATCCACAATTAAATAAACGCTGTAACGCGGCCTTGTCACTGAATATCCATCCATCTGTTTTCTATATCTTGTTACTGTTAGGGGAGCAGGTGTCCATCTTCAGCTGTCATTAGACAAGAGGCGGGGCTACACCTGGACAGAGACACACAACCACTCACACCTAGAGCCAATTCAGAGTTGCCAACTAACCTAACATGCATGTGTCTGTTCTGTGGGAAGAAACCAGAGAGTCATCAGAAGAAACGCAGAAAAACTGTTTCCTGGCTAATGCATGTCATCATCAAATCTGTAGGTGCTTCAACCAAAAATCTGGATTTAGGATTATATTAGTTTGACAGTCAGAATCTGAACAACTCTAGATTAACCAGAAGACTTGCTGTTTGTGCACAATAAGCAATGAAACTCTGACTTGGGTTTTAAGAGAATGGGCATATTTTAAAGAGGCCCTTCCATTAAAAACGGTTTTTCTGAGGTTTCTGTTGAATATTTTAGCTCCACTGGTGTTCTTACCTTCATAGTGGGTTTGAAAACAGATCAACAACTTCTCTTTCAGTTTTTATCTCTCAAACTACCCAGGTGGCGATAAAACCCGAGTTCTCCCGAGTCTGAACGGCCTGTATCTGTTTCATCACAACTCCTTTGTTTGTTAGTATTCGGCAGCTCCCGCAGTTGAAACCACGCCTAGCATGCTGCTGGCTAAAAGCTGTTAGCATAAACACGTATCAACCGGAAGATACTCGGTGCGTTGTTGCCATGTGCAGCGGGGCAGGAAACAGTATACTTTGCTCTCATAGGCTAGTTTGTTAGCCAATCAGAGTCCAGCAAGTAATGAATATTAATGAGTTGCAGCCCGAAAGCCTGACGAAACCAGCCAAATCTTGACACAGATAGATTGAAAGGTCTGTTAATCAGTGTTTCCTAATTTTTTTTAGATATATAATGTTTCATATTACAGGTAAATACTTAAGAAATAACCACAAAGTCCTGAAATTTGTGTGAAATAGCCTCTTTAAAGTGTCTCTGTCTTTTGGATGGTAACATTTCCATCAATCATCCTAAACCAAACAATAATTTATTGCATTAAAAACTGAAAATCTGCCAAACTGCTAAGCTAACCACCTAAAACAGCCAAACATGTTTCTCTGTTGTTCATTTCAATGCACTTCCTAATTTTTGCATCATATTTTATGTTTTAGGTTCCTTCACCTGTGTGGCGTCCAACCCGGCTGGAGAAGCCCAACAGACGGTGGATCTGGTTATTGCTAAACTCCCTCATATCACAAACAACACATATGAAGAACAGGAACCCGACCCCGGGTCATCGGATATCGCCACAGCCTCGAAGACAGGGACAGAGGCAGGAGGGGTTCCTCTGGGAAACGCAAAGACGAGCCAAGAGAAAAAAGTAGTCATAGCTGAGGCCACTTCTTCCTCAGCTTTGGTCAAGTTCAACTTCCACAGAAGTATTCCTGGAATCAGGATGTTTCAGATCCAGTATAATGGAACTTATGATGACTCATTGGTCTACAGGTAAGCTATACAGATAGTATAAAAATGATAACAAAAGTAGTGAATCTAAAAAAAGAAAAACATTATCAACCCGTGGCTTTTGTTTCCTTTACATTGAATTTTTAAATCTTCCTGGAAGTTTAGTCATTAGCAGCTGGACCTGACTGTCGGCATGATTTGTGATATCTGTTAATCCCATCAGGAAGACAGACTAATGCACCGTGCATGAATTCTTATCCTTCTACTCATAATCCCCCCTTGTGTATTATTTACTATGTGCAGGGCCTTGATAATGCCTAATCAACAAAATCAAAACACAGTGTCAGCACTAAGCCGTGGACCCACAGGAAGATGAAAGAGCCGTCTTCCTGTGTTTCACAAAAAGCATCAGGGGTTTCAACACATGCGTATCTGAAGAAGGCGCTGCATGGAGCAGTCTTTTATTCCTGCCTGCTTCACCACAGTGTTAATCACCTTGATCGCTGCACAGTTTTTTTGTTAAATGAACTCTGAGGTCAGCGGCACATATGGTTTGTCTGCAGCAGCTTCAGAACAAACGGAGACTCCCCGTGTTTCCAAGTAACCTCTTCTCAGTGATATTGTTGAAAGGAGAAATGTCAGAGCTGATTGTGTGTAGACAGATCTTAAGTAGCCCCCCCCACCACCCCTGAGAGATAAATGATTGTCCCGTCATTTTATCCCAACAACAGTAAGCTGGGTAATCTGTTTTGTTTCAGTTTCTTTTCTTTCACTAATCTATGTCCCAACTCACAAAGCCTCTCTGTCTCTGTAGAATGATTCCCCCTACCAGTAAGGACATCCTGGTAAACAACCTGGCAGCTGGTGCGCACTATGATTTGTGTGTCCTGGCCATCTATGACGACCAGGTGACTTCGTTGACTGCCACCAGGGTGATCGGTTGCATCCACTTCACCACGGAGCCGCAGTACCTGAGATGCCGCTTCATGCAGTCACAGTTTCTTGGCGGGACCATTGTTGTCATCATTGGAGGGATTATTGTGGCATCTGTGCTAGCTTTCATTATCTTCCTCATTGTGCGCTACCGGGTGTGTAACCAAGGTGATGCAGATAAGGTCAGTAAGATGTGAGTCATTCAGTTTTATTTTTATTGGCTTTAGATGAAGGATGTGTGATGGATTCTTCATCCTTCTTCTCTCTTGTCACATCAGGCTCTGGAGATGGGGGATATCCGATCGCTGAGCAGTGATGGACAGCTACAAGGCTGTGGGATTCCCAAGTCCCTGTCCAAGCAGGTTCTGCATCCAGAGAAGAATGACAAGGACTGCCTCAGAGTTGCGCTCCCGCCCCCAGAGCCGACTAAGACGCGGGCGCCTGTCCCTGTACCTCCTACAAAACCGTCTGTTCCTGACTGCACGGTCTCTACCTCTGCTGGCAGTCACAGCTGGCACCCGGCTTCTCCGGGGGCTCCGAGGCCCAAACACTCTGGAGCTCAACCCAAACCCTCAGAGGTTCGACGAGCCGAAGCTCAGGCAGACATCGAGCTCAATAACGTGAATCGAAATAACTCATCGGAGGTTAAACAGGCCACCACCGTCGCTCTTCCCGTACCTGGTCAGCCCACCAAATGGACAGCTGCTCCGAGGGGTCACCGACCCCACCAAGCTTCTCGACATTACATGACTGTGCCTGCAGGGGGAGGGAGAGTGAACCGCAGGCACTCGCTTAACGCAGACTCCTACAAGGAGCGCTGCTACGTGGCCTACCCAAAACCTGGGGCTAGCCTACGCTCCAAACGCAGCCTGTCAATGAGCGGGGAGCTGCCACAGCTAGAGAGCACAACAAACATACACCGGGCCCGGGACAAACTCTCCAGGTCCGAGTGGCTGTTGGAGAGCACGTTATGATTTCAGATGAACGACTTCATGTTTTCGTGGATCGGATTGAAGGCCTGATCCGGAGCACGCAGGAATTTTATGCCTCGCTTTGAGGTTTTGTGCTCTTTACTGAGGAACCTGTGGACGACAGGCACACAGGGTCGTGGGAAAAGTTTCACTTTTTTACCTTATAACCTATCAAAGTCTTCTTTATAGGAACATTTGGTCAAACTTTGATGAAAGGCACAATGGTGTATAAAACATTGCCATGTACAAAAATGTTTAGTTGTGTGAGATACTATATATCTCAGTGCAACCATAAGTGTTCATGTGGTATTGAATGCAGTAACCTGATCATACTGTATTATAACACGAAAAGCATCACACAGGGGGTGGAGTTAAACTTATAGTTGCTGATAGTTAAGGTGATACAGTCTTGGAAGACTTTGAACAAGGCCTTTTGTCTTTAGCTCTACAGACAGATGGTGACATGTCTTAATTACCACAGTGGTGATTTGGAGAGATTAAGAATGTGCGTTAACATCCCAGAGGTGCAGGAACAGAATGTAAAGGCAGATATTGCGCCTGCTCTTCACCCCAACACTCCCAGACGCAGCACAATGCAGCATTTTTTTGTGGCACAAGTCGACTCAGCCTAATACTGCCCTCCGGTTTGAATCGATACATTTTTATCACATAATTACATAAAGACTCAGCTCTGATAGGATTCCTGTCACGACTGATTTGAGCAGCAATTGAACCAGCACCGATGGCATGACAGGTGCAGCAAGTAATCTGATATTATGTACGGATGAGATCCAGAGGAATGGTTCATTTTCATATTTTTTACTTAACGGACGTTATCATGCCACACTGAAAACAACCATTGTAAATTAACTTGTGGATGTAAGAGAAATGATAATCATAAGGATGAGGAGGACATTCGCTCTTGATTTTGCTGTTGTTTCTGTTTGATGTTTACCAGTATAAATAAACCAGTGATGAAAAAGGGAAAGATTTATCTCATTTTCAACTTCCTGGGCTGCACCACCTCTAAGATTAGCAAGGAGCCCTCCCTGCTGCAAAACAAAAGCAGCATCCCTTCTTTTAGCCAAAGTAGTAAGAAATTTAAGGTTTCAGTAGTCTTGCAGCAGCTTAATTCCCCTTTCTCTGCAAGTGGTGGACCTCTGACAGATCCCTCAGCTCTTGTGTTTGTTCTAAGAGAGGAGGGAGGCAGATGATGAAAAGAGGCCTCGCCAGTCACTGGGGGACGCCTTGCGCTTGCAGATCTCCTTGCTCATCTAACAGCGGCGTGCCTGTTTTCTCTGAAGTCAGCCACTGCAGCAGAAGAGGTTAAACACGACCTCTGCAGTGGGAACCCATGCAAAACTAATTGTACAGTTACAGTCGCGGGATTGACGTGATATTTATTCATGTTCCTGGGGGGTTTTGGTGGCAGGTGGCTGTCCGATTGATTTTTACATTTAAAAAAGCTACAGAACAAATGCTGTGAAAACCTGTTAGGATGACAGTGTATGACAAATTAATTTATGTCATCTAAACAGGCTTCATTCAAGCATGTTTATATAGCAGGTCTTGCTCATTATAGGTGATTAAAATGCTAAGGTGCTTGGCCTGTACCTTGGTTCAGTTGATGGCGAGAGCCAGAGGTGTAAGTTAATAATAGATGCATTTCTGGAGCGAGACGTGGCGGAGAAGGGAGGAGGAGAGAGGTGAAGAAGAGACGAGTAAATGGGAGGTTTTGTGAAACAAATACAGTCAGGAGGGTGGGAGGAAAGCAGGCAGGGGTGAGGATGGAAAAAATACAGGTGCAGAGACGAAATGCCTTCGAGATGCAGGGAGAGACGAGAGAGAAAGGGGGCATAGGGAGCTCAGAGTGAGAGAAAATTTAGAGTGGCGCACAAGGAGTGTAGGAGAGAGAGAAAAGAGCATCCTTTGTAAGCCAGCCATGCAGCCTCTGGCTCTTCTGTATTCTGCTCACCTCCACAGAGCTGGTGAGGATGGAGGGGAGGAGGGAGCAGAAAGGCGAGTGTGGGTGATTGACCTCAGCTGGAGGTCAGGAGACAAGGCCAGCAGACTAAAACCCTGTGGCCACATCAGAACCACACGGTTCCCTTCACAAAATTGCAGGAGTCTGACCCACTTCCCAACCTCATTAATATGTTTCCTGGCCTTCTTCTGGCCTTCCTCCCGCTGGCTCTGACCTCTTCTCCTCATCCAGTCTACTGTGTGGTATCATGACCACCTGATCTCACATGTCCTGCCATGCTTTTGAGGAACCCTAAAATTCCCACCAACATGACCTCTGAGACCACAACTGCTATTAATGACAGTAATATGTGGGAAATTACTGCAGCTATGTCCAGTTTGTGTCTTTTTTTAAACAGACGATCGTTCTTAGAGCTTCTTAGCATTTCAAGTTAAAGAGGAGGAATAAGAAGGCTTCTTCAACAAGCGTGTTAGCACCTTTCACTCTCTGTGCTGCAGCTCAGCGTTTCATTATCTTCACACAGCAGGTGGCGTTAGTCAAAGTCACACATGAGACATCGTTTCTCTGGCAGAGATTGTTCCTGGGAGAACACGTAAAAAGAGCCATGAGCTCAAACCAGACACCATCGCTACCAATTTGGAGAATACACAGAGGAGGAGGAGGTGGCGCTGTGTAAAAAATGCAAAAGCAATTCCAAAGGGTATACATTATTGAGAGGAGTAAATGGGTCTGGAACGAACATCAAGGCTCATTAATAGTGAATGTGATTACTGTTTCTGGGAACGCGGCGGCCCAGACGAGAAGAAAAGATGACTGAAACAGTCAAACCTGAAACAGAAGATCAGCTTGTTTACTCCTCACCAACTGTCAAATCAAAGTCAAAGCTGAAAACTGTCGCTGCCAAGTGTCCGATCATGACCGCAAAGCGCTCTCCCTGTAAACTACTGTAGCAGTTTCTCCATTTTTTATTTAAACTTGATTATCAGCCAGATTTTTGACAGAACTGACAGAAAAATGATGAACAAAAATTCATTTAAATCCCTTTGAGGTTGAGTGAAGGTCACACACAAGGAGAAGTGTTGGGGGGTCTTCGGCAGAGTGACATCCACTGATTGACAAACTGTTACAGTGACACAGTATAATCTGGTGGCACAAACAGGAGATTTGATTTGACGTGAACCCAAATCATCGCTGTGGCTTCTCCCCGAGGGGTTCCCACGCTCAGCGAGCAGACGCCGCCTCCTCTTTCCCTCCTGTCTCTCTCACAGATTCCCTTCATTCTGTTACACATGCTTCAGGGTGATGGACGACCAAGACGCTGGCTGCAGTTTACACCAGACGTGCCAGGCACCATTAGGAACCATTTTCTGCCCATTTGCCTGATAGCTGTTATCTCTTATAGAAGTGATTTGCTCTCTTTTTCTGAACTCTGCCCCCCCCCCTCCACCCTCCTCGTCTCAATGATGGATCTCACATTGATTTGCCAGAGTTGGAGATCTCTAAAAGAGCTGTGCAGCAGCAGCTAGGCAGATGTGCCAGTCAGCTCTCAATTATTTCTCAATTGCTGGTGAACGGGGACATTTATCGCTTCAATCCTACTGATTTACTCAAACTGCTAATCTTGTTATCACTTCAGGCTTCTGGTAACAGAGCACAAGGAGCTGCTGGGAGGTCGTGACCCACATTATTTTTATCTTATCTCTAAGTAGCCTCAAACATTTAGATGTTACTCTGTGTCTATCTTTTTTCTTGAATAATTTCACCATCTGCTGACAGAGTGTCTTCAGGCCGTCCAGCTCAAAGAGGGATTATTAAAACAGCAACATGTTTCTGTGTGTTAATCTGATTTGTTGCTCAGCATGGTGCAAGAGTGCTTTTTAAAATACCACTGACTGCATGGCCCTACGAGTCTCACATGTCGGTAAAGAACATTGTGCAGGAATTTTCTGATCTGATCTGCAGGAGGTAAAATGGAGAATATCATACAAAGTCAGTGAAAGCAACTTCGTTTAACTGTGACCACATTTGAATTGCAGAAGCTGCAGGCCGATCACATCTCCACAGAGCCATGCAGCCAGTGATTTGAAATTTAGATGCAGTGGCTCGTTGGCTTTTTGGACGTGAGTTCACCTTCAGTGACTGGGTGGAGCGAGAGCGTGGCGAGGAAGCTGATGCGGAATCAAACTACGGTCGGACTGTGATTGGTGGCTGATGTTAAAAAGACTGATGCAGATGGGAGAAAAGCAAAACTGGGGCTTTGAATTTCCAGTTCAACACTGACTTCACACAATGTGGAGGAACAAGTGTAGAAAATACCAGAAAATGTTTGTACATCTGCTATAAAAGGATAACATAGTTCCGTGCCACTGATGGCAGCAGATAATTATAGGCAGGTTGCAGGAACCGAAAGTGGAATACAAACAAATACAACCTGGCGCAGATTCTTCCTGTTATTGTCATAAAATTTCAGAATGTGGATTCACAACTACACTCTCAGAAATAGAGGTACGAGACAAGGACATTTTTGTACCTATAGGTAAATTGTTTTAAAATGTTCCCTCAAAAGTACAATATTGGTCTTTAAAAGGCCAGAAATGCCCCTCTGAGGGTTCAAATTGATATAAAGTACAAATTTGGACTATTTCAACTGCACCTGCAACCCTGGTCAAGGCTGGTTAATCTCCATTTCATATTGTACTTTTAAGGGAACATTTAAAAAAAATTTACCTATAGGTACAAAAATGTTCTTGTCTCGTACCTCTATTTCTGTCTGCTAAATGCAAAAAATAGAAGAAAATAACACTGAGATTAAATGTTGCTGCCGTTTGAAACACCAGGGGACTCAAAATCCAAATCAGCAAAGTTTTCACGAATTACACAGAAAATCAATGGAAGTAAATATACACTCACCGGCAACTTTATTAGGTACACCATGCTAGTAACGGGTTGGACCCCCTTTTGCCTTCAGAACTGCCTCAATTCTTCGTGGCATAGATTCAACAAGGTGCTGGAATCATTCCTCAGAAAGTTTGGTCCATATTGACATGATGGCATCGCACAGTTGGCGCAGATTTGTCGGCTGCACATCCATGATGCGAATCTCCCGTTCCAACACATCTCAAAGATGCTCTATTGGATTGAGATCTGGTGACTGTGGAGGCCATTTGAATACAGTGAACTCATTGTCATGTTCAAGAAACCAGTCCGAGATGATTCCAGCTTTATGACATGGCGCATTATCCTGCTGAAAGTAGCCATCAGAAGTTGGGTACATTGTGGTCATAAAGGGATGGACATGGTCAGCAACAATACTCAGGTAGGCTGTGGCGTTGTAACGATGCTCAATTGGTACCAAGGGGCCCAAAGAGTGCCAAGAAAATATTCCCCACACCATTACACCACCACCAACAGCCTGAACCGTTGATACAAGGCAGGATGGATCCATGCTTTCATGTTGTTGATGCCAAATTCTGACCCTACCATCCGAATGTCGCAGCAGAAATCGAGACTCATCAGACCAGGCAACGTTTTTCCAATCTTCTATTGTCCAATTTCGATGAGCTTGTGCAAATTGTAGCCTCAGTTTCCTGTTCTTAGCTGAAAGGAGTGGCACCCGGCGTGGTCTTCTGCTGCTGTAGCCCATCTGCCTCAAAGTTGGACGTACTGTGCGTTCAGAGATGCTCTTCTGCCTCTCTTGGTTGTAACGAGTGGTTATTTGAGTCACTGTTGCCTTTCTATCAGCTCGAACCAGTCTGGCCATTCTCCTCTGACCTCTGGCATCAACAAGGCATTTCCGCCCACAGAACTGCCGCTCACTGGATATTTTTTCTTTTTCGAACCATTCTCTGTAAACCCTAGAGATGGTTGTGCGTGAAAATCCCAGTAGATCAGCAGTTTCTGAAATACTCAGACCAGCCATTCTGGCACCAACAACCATGCCACGTTCAAAGTCACTCAAATCACCTTTCTTCCCCATACCGATGCTCGGTTTGAACTGCAGGAGATTGTCTTGACCATGTGTACATGCCTAAATGCACTGAGTTACCGCCATGTGATTGGCTGATTAGAAATTAAGTGTTAACGAGCAGTTGGACAGGTGTACCTAATAAAGTGGCCGGTGAGTGTATTTGTTGTTATTAAGCGTCATTATGTAAATGAGATTTTCATTTCTGATTATTCCTGATAGGCAAAACAATATAGTTTTCTAAATTGTGATATTACAACTAAAGTTCTGCTTTTGAGATTAAACCTGTGTAATGATACAACAGGTTGAATTTGTGAAGGTCGTTAACAGAAAGACACTGTGGCCTTTTTTATGGAGCATTAGTGAAAAAGATCTCTCAAATCATCCCATTCACACAGAGAATATAATTCCCAACCTATAATTTTGTTACTTTCCTTCAGTCATCTCCACAGCTGCTACTGACATCAGGGCCGGTTCTGAGCATAGGCGGTTTAGGCCATTGCCTAGGGCGCCCTCTGCTGGAGGGGGCATCAAATTACCTTTTTTTGTGTGTTGGACACACCATTCATCTCATGTAAAGAGCAAAATAAGTAATAATTAAATATATATCTGTATTTATCTAGCATCTCTACCATTCATTTTAGTATAAATAAATATTTTTTGCAATGTAATCCAGTTATTGAGTTACATTGTTTCTATTCTGGGCAGTAGGGGGCGCCAAAATCCTTTTTTCGCCTCAGGCACCATGCAGCTCAGGGCCGGCCCTGACTGACATTACAACAAACAAGCTCTTGTCTGAAGGAAAGTGACAAGGACTAAAATATGTATTTTTACTAAATAAAAATATATAATGAAATTAATTATTTTTTCTTAATATCTGACTTTTTGTGGTAAATCGTGTTTTTTAACTTAAATATAAATTTTAAGCCACTTGAGGAGGTTTCGGTCCAAATACTCTATCAAATGACTGCTGGGACTTTAAGCTAGTATCAATGACAAATCTACCTATAACACCAAGTCAATGAGCAATTTTTGGTCACAAATACACAAACAACTTCTAAATTCTTATAAAAATCTTCACTAAAATTGGACTACATTAGATATAAAAGTGAATGTTTGTTGATAAAACTAGATTGAGGGATCATCAGTGGTATTAACCATCATTTAGCTCAACTAGTTAATTAGTGTTACATTTTTCTGCACTAGCTGAATAAAAACACTAGTAACAGGTTTTTGGCCAAATAGTGTCGCTTACATCTCAGTAGGTAGAGTCATATTAGACACCCAAAAATGCTGCTTTAGTTACTCAGAACTTACAAGTTACTCGTCAGATGTTTCACACAAACCAAACTAGTCCTTGACTAACTAGTGGTCATTGAAACCCCTTACAGGTTTACAATTCAACACAAATCCTGCTGAGATACTGTCAAACTTGTGCACTAGTCAACTAGCTGTGACTAGTTGTTCTTGGAGTTTTGGGTGTGGCTGCTTGTTAGGGCCTGGTGCTTCCAGGCTTGATAGAGTCCCTGTTGGTGGATAGGGTCCCCTTGGGCCTCAGGTGTCCAGATCTGTATCCCCGTCTTCTCAAGTGTAGCTGGTTACTATCAGGGCCTGCAGGCTTGTTGCTACATCCCCTGGGGCATCTGTACTGTGGATGCAGGGCAGTCACCCAAGGGTCACTGCTGATCTCATCTGGATGGGGGTCTTGGTTGCCCCTGTGGTGGTCCTCTTGGGACTCTCTCGGAGCCTGGAATTCCCTTGTGGTCTGTTTATGGGACTGGGTGGCGAGGCTGGGACTTACAGCACAAACTGCCAGATGACGCATCCAACTGACCGAGTCGGACACCAGATGAGCACTATCATGGTTATGTGACGTTTTGAGTTACCATGGCAATGAAATTCACAAAAAATACTCCCCTCATTAAAAATGAATGGTAAGAATAAAAAAAAAAAGGTCCTACAGACGTCATTCTAATTTTAATCTGGTCAATGAAATTGGTCTATAAAAACAGTAAACATCTTTTAAATACCATTTTTTGTATTACCATGGCAACGCTATTCACAATGAAACACATCTGGTGAGGTCACAGCTGAGAAGGTGAACCCTGTGTCAACATGTGATACATCAAACAACTCAGCTTGGTCAGGAAAACTATACTATGATATGTACATGAAACTTCAGGTTACCGTGGCAACAGAATCCACACCTACACCGTAATCTAAAAATCCCCAATACGCTCCCATATCAGTTTCACTCTTTTAGCTCTTTGATTTCAATTACAGCAGCTGTCAGCTGTGACAGTCACTCCATGTGAGTGAAAGGAAATGCAGCTTTCTCATTGGCTGAGGTTTTCTCATTCACAAACCAGGTGGCAGATATCTAAAGTTTCTCCAAGAACTTTTCTAGTTCCAAAATATGAATTAAATTATTATTATTATTATTATGTAGTGAAAACTAAGGTCAATCATGAATTGTGTGTCTTTGCTTCTGTGTATAAACAGTGTTTTAGAACCAATTTATAAAAGCTCGATAATGTTTTTAAGATATTTGCAGAGTAATAAACATGTATAAAACATTACTTACATTTTGTAAAGTGGTACCAGAGTATGAATCAATCATTTTGTAAAATGAAAACAATTCTTTGAGTAGATTTGTTTTATTTTTGGTCATCTTGAGGAAGTGACATTAATTAGAGTGAATTGTAAGTTCTGAAATAGCGAGTATGAAAACTGAAATGTGGTCCAGGTATCAATACAGGTGTTCCAGTTGATTTAGACTACAGAATCTAGTATTTCTTAAATCTTAAAGAGAAATTTACCCCCCTCTAAATTATGATCTTACATCTAAAATATATCATACTACCTGTATTTAAACATTGGAATGATATTCATTATTAAATAGAGTATAGTGGAAATACTTTATGGTTAATTTCTGACATTCTGAATGTTTGGACTTGCCTTGTAAATGACTTCCAGCATGCATCACCACCAGGGTAGATAATAATGACAAACATCTGTGACTTAAAATCTGAACCTGGAAAGGACGAAAGGAAAGACATGCGCATAATACTGGGAAAAGACGGATACCGAAGCAGAAACACAGAAAAAGGGTCTCTATATTTAGATGGAGGCAGAGTCAGGAAGAATTGATGAGGTGACTAGAGAGTGAGACGCAGGCAGAGCAGAAAAATTAAGTGTGAATTACCACCTATTCTGTTTTGTGCATTGTGAAACTTAAGCAGGAAAGAAAAAAAAGACGATGTAACATCTGATCATATTGACATTTAAAGCCATTAAAGACCGACCCTGAAATGTGTGTGCATGTTGGTGGGGTGGAGTGGTGCGGTCTAACATCTGCAGCAGCCATCCTGGTGTTCAGGGGGGTATACCAACCTTTTTCTATCCCTCATGCTCTCACTCTCTCCTCTGTTACCTTGGCAACATATTTTCTGCATAGAAATAGCATCTCTTGCTGTGTCTGCCACACATGCACACATACAAAGACACTTCAAGAGATTTAAATGTGTCCCAAACAGATTTGACCTACAGATTGGATGGAACGGAGTGACTGTGTAAATGCTGAGTTTACACTGTTTCTTTTTAATGTTAATATAATAGTTTCTGCACATTTTTGGCACATATCTGCAATTTATTCCCCATACTTTCACTGTTCAAATATCATACTGTGCAGCTTATTTAGGACATGACAGCATCAATATCTTTCTTTTTTAAAGATATTTAGCTTTTTTCTGCACGTTACTTTAGGTTCAATTATCTCCTGCAACCTGTAACTTCTTCATTTTACTTTAGCTTTTAAACAAGTCGCACACAATTTTTGGGCCATTTATAAATGATTATTTCAAACACAGAAGAATTACAAGAGCAGACAGATTTAACGTGGCATCCAGGACAAGTCCACCTGGATGGAGACAGCTATCGAGCCTGAGAGACTCCAACACGAGAGGGACGTAAAGCTGCAGGAGCATAAACTCCATCTCAACAAGCTGAGAGACCTGACTGACAGGTTTTATAAAAAGCAGGAATAAATTGCTGTAGAAAGATTTCAAGCCACCAAATTAAAGAGTCCCTTCCATTAAAAACAGTTTTTCTGAGGTTTCTGTTAAATATTTTAGCTCCACAGGTGTTCTTACCTTCATAGTGGGTGAAAACAGGTCAACAACTTCTCTTTCAGTTTTTATCTCTCAAACTACGCAGGTGGTGATAACACCCGAGTTCTCCCGAGTTCTAATGGCATGTATCTGTTTCGTCACAACTCCTTTGTTTGTTAGTATTCATCAGCTCCTGCAGTTGAAACCACGCCTAGCATGCTGCTGGCTAAAAGCTGTTAGCATAACGCCTAGCATGCTGCTGGCTAAAAGCTGTTAGCATAAGACGCAGCAAACAGGAAGAGACTCGATGCGCTGTTACCATGCACAGCGGGGCAGGAAACAGTATACCTTGCTCTCATAGACTAACCAGCCTAATTTTAATGCAGACAGATTGAAAGGTCTGTTAATCAGTGTTTCCTGGCGTTTTTTTATATATAAAATGTTTCATACTACTGGTTAATACTTAAGAAATAACCACAAAGTCATGTAATTTGTGTAAAATGGCCTCATGTTTTATAAGTGATTATTGCTTGAACTGGAAAAAGTAGATTTAAGCAATCTCCAAAAAACTGTTCAGGAATTAAAACAATTGAAAAATCATCAAAAATCAATGTTCCTGAATTTAAGGAAAAAAGAAATGGATTTAACTGAATGGTTGTTTGTCCTTTTTACAGATCTGATAGTTCTCTGGCTTCTAATATACTAGTTGTTGCTCATGGTCTATTGGTTTTAAACTGGCTTGTGCACAAATGAACCTCACTGATTTGCTCATTTCAGCACTTTCATTTAGCTGTTGGGCAGAATTCAGCGAACGTACTGCAAACTCAGCATTCACACTGTTTCTTTAGTTACTATTTGACTTCTATCACCAGCAATTTAGCTGCATAACGAAGCCGTTTAAGAGTTAAACATGACAGTCAGTGACAGGAACTAGGATGCAGCACAAGGTTTAACCTATAAATGTTCCTTTGTAAAAGTCTGACGTTCCTAATTAAAGATTAAACTCAACTAATTAAATATTCAAACCCATTTAAAGAAATAAAGATTTTAAAAAATCATACATTTTTAAAATCTACCATAATGTGACTGAGATTCTGCTTTGCAAGGTCCTTGCAGGAGTTTTGTTAAAATAAAACGTAACTCTAAAAGAGCTGCAGCTGATTTGTTTAGTTTTCAGGGCTGAGACTGTGTTTAAAACCTTTGCTTCACTTTCACAAAACACACAAACTAATAAGAGAAAAATAAAGCTCAGAGATTGTGGGTGAGATTCTACCCAGGTGCAAAAAGAAAAGCCAAAACTTTGCCAGATCAGGGAGGTCGAGAAAACGATGGAGAGAGAATGAGAAAGTAAATAACATCCAGGTAAACATGCGGGACAAGATTTAAAATTTAAAAGGGAAGATCTGAAAGAGAGCAGGTGTTGAAGGCTTGACAGACTTCAGCTGCATAACAAGTAGTGCATTCACTCTCCCCTGCCTTTGTCAATCAAAACAGCCAGTGCTGTAAATAAACGCTCCCTTAGAAGAAGAAGAAGAGAGACAGCTATCCCCAAGTGGAATCATGCCTGAATCAGCCTTACGTACTCTGACTCTCTTTTTTCCCCACTCACACATAAAAACAAAGGCAAAGGGGGGGTGGGCTCGTACGTCACTCCCGTCTAAGTTGGTGTGAGGTTGAAGAAAAGTGAACCTCGCTGTGAATTTAAAGCAGAAGCTGTTTGGATCTGGGGAGGGGGAGCCAATAAGACATCAAGAATGCACTCAGACTGAATCAATTGATTTCTGCATTGAGCAGACAGTGAGGACAGGAGTTTTCAAGAGGGAAGACTCAAGAGAAAACTCTATAAACACACACACATTCACAGGGTCTGTGGTTTTACATGAAGTGGCTGCAGATCAGCACCATGGATAGCACTGCTACTTGGCTGCTACCGTTTGCTGCCTGAGGGAGGCAATAAGAGGCTGGTGTGGAGACTGCAGCAGGGGGGATCAGGACAAACGGGGGCTCTTAGCAGGACATTGACACACACACTTGAGCTAATCCTGTTGGCTAAACAGAAACAGGAATAAACTTATGAGTAAACTCAGAAAACTGCCAGCGGATACCCGAGAGAAAGATGGAACTCCTACTGAAGTGATGCTTTAATGTCATCCTGAAGTAAATATGAATTTAAACTGACAGGATGTCCTCGTGGACGCTTATTTAGTTTGGTTTGATTTGTTCACATTCGTCTCAGAAGACCTGTGGTTTGTTTCTTATCAACAGGATCAAAGATTCAGAAAGTGAATCTTGCAGTCAGATAAAACAAAATCTGATAAAAAATAATAACTCCTTTTTATTATGATACATCCCAACATTCTAAATTCAGATTTGGTCTCATTCCATCTCTGTTTGGGGACTCCTAAACAAATACTGGACACCAACAGACAGTCTAATGCATCAGCAACATTCTCCAACTTCTCCTGCAGGGATATTAAAGCATCCCCAGACTTTAGAGAGTTCTGGGTCCATCCAGGGGTTTCAACCCTGCAGGATGTACCAGAAACCAGGACCCCCTCCTGGTCTGACACCTGTACCTGTGCTGTATTTATGGTCCTTTTACCAGATTATTAGTTTATCTTGTTTCTGAAAGTTGCTGAATATATTAAAAATGACATAATATTTTAAGTTTAAAGGGGATTTATGAAAAAAATTTTGAGTACATTTTAGCAGATAGTTAAAAAGATTGTGTAATTTGAAAAACAACCACAGGATGGCGCTGCTACTCTGGGGGGGAGGGGGGTGACTGCATTAATGTATCTGCTTGTCCGACACCATTATGTGGCATTTCAACGCGTTTTTTGTTTTGTAAAAAGACGAGCTTGTTTTTTGATGCTGTTTCTACTTCTTGTATTATTCTAATTTTAAAACTTCACCTCACTGGGCCTAATAGTATCTCAGTTAAGAAGTCAACTTGAAGGAATCCAGACTTTGGACTTTTAAATATGACTAGATTAAAATAGAAATTTGTTCCAGTTTATTTGGAGTAATAAAAAATTAATAATAGATCCATTCACACTTTTTGTCTGACGTTATATAGATGCATCATCACAGGTTTGCTGAATAAAGAAATATTTTTATTTGGTTCTGAATCATGTGAATGTGAGTTTTATTTCAGATTTCACAGCCAGATGTTTGAGCCACACGTCAGCATCTCACTGTCCAACCTGAAACTGACTCAGTTAGACCTTCAACTTTCTGAAACACCATCCCTCGTTCTCTGAATGAGAGAGTATCTCTGAGTGTTTTTAATTTTAAAACATATTCATGAGCTGCAGCTGTAGTTTATCTGAAGGTTTTCTGAAACTGTTGAGGGATTAGATTCAGAGCTGCATTAAAGGTTGTTGAGAGCTGAAATCAAACATTCCCTCCTTTGTATAAACAGTCTCTTTTTTCTGTCCTCATAAGTGTCTTCTATCCTTCAGATGCAAGTGGACAACAGAGTCTTGACATGACAAGTTGGTTCTCTGGTGCTGTGCCATGTGTTTGATTTCTTTTTTGATATGGAGGAGCAGTGACTCCTCTGAAGGCTCTTCAGGTTGATCCCAAGCACCATAGAGGAGGAAGCTCACGTCAGCCACATGTATTTATATTATTAACTAACTACGAGTTCAAATTAAAATTCTATTTCCAATTATTCCATTTTTTAGACTTTAAACAAGCCCTTCCATTAAAAACTGTTTTTCTGAGGTTTCTGCTGAATATTTTAGCTCCACAGGTGTTCTTACCTGTATCTGTACCTGTATGTATTGCCTGTATCTGTTTCATCACAACTCCTTTGTTTGTTAGTATTCATCAGCTCCTGCAGTTGAAACCACGCCTAGCATGCTGCTGGCTAAAAGCTGTTAGCATAAGACGTAGCAAACAGGAAGAGACTACGTCGGCTGTTGCCATGCGCAGCAGGGCAGGAAACAGTATACCTTGCTCTCATAGGCTAGTTTGTTAGCCAATCAGAGTCCAGCAAATTCATATAATGAATATTAATTAGTTGCAGCCTGAAGCCTGACAAATCTTCACGCAGATAGAATGAAAGGTCTGTTAATCAGTGTTTTCTAAAGCTTTTTAAATATAAAATGTTTCATATTACAGGTTATTACTTCAGAAATAACCACAAAGTCCTGAAATTTGTATGAAATGGCCCCTTTAAAGTCTTGGTGCAATCTGATGAAACAAAAAGAGTTGAAAGAACTTGTTTAAGTAAAGCTAATGGACAGATTGAATCTAGAACTTCAGGATATTTATTAATGATATCGATCCAAAAAAGATGGACGTAATAAAACTTTGAACAAAGTTAAGAGTTGGAATGACCCATTTTATTGTGGGCAGTTGCGATACATGTGTGTCAATTTCAACAAAGGAAATGAATGTTAACTTCTGTACATTACATTCTAACAAAGAAGTGATGGTCTCGCTGTTATTTCAGTGAACAATTCAGATACTTTAACTGTGACAGGCTCCAAATATGTTTCCATTACTCATTCATCTGTGTTAAGACAGTTAATAAAAATTATAAAGCAACTCATGACTAAAAGTTTAACTGGTTAACACTTTAAATCACACCTCTATCTATGTCTACATAATTTTAATACAGCCATACAATACAAGTATACAAGGTTATTGTGTGGTTAGAGAAAAACACAACCAAAGGAGGTGCAGAATACAAACAAACAGCTGTTTTTTTACTGTTCGTACTTGTGAATCGGGTCAAACGAGGCTGAGGCCTTTCTTTTGTTTCATGGTATGATTTCAGAATGCAGGAGAAGAAAAGAGAAACAATTACTCTAAACACAGCCTGAGACAAGTGTACAATATGCACACTCAGAGGGGAACTTAAATCAACATGTCAAAATAAAAATACTAATATTTACCGCTTTTTTCCTGATTTCTCAAGTAAAAATAAATCTCTGATGTTTGTCCATGGGTTCCATCTTCTGGTAGCAAAGTGCCAATAGGGAAACAGGACTAATAGCCTGGCCTTTCGGGGGGTGGGGGTAATCACTGTGTCCCTCGTCCAATGCGACAGCAGATAGAAGAAATGGGGTCTCAGGAAAACCAGCTGAATTTCAGTGTTTTATGTCTTTTAATCCATCAGATTTCATATATAAATCAATAAGTCTAGAGTTTTTCATTACGTCTTCAGAAGAGGTTTCATGTGGAATGCCGCGTTTCCGTCTCTTCCACAGAGGATGGGTTCTCACTGGTTATTTTTGGCTTTGGCGTGTGTGAGAATGTGAGACTTTAGGTTGGTGGACTGGGCGAATTTCTTATTGCAGCCGTCAAAAGGGCAAACGTAGGGTCGGTCTCCAGTGTGGATCCGCACGTGCGTGCGCAAGTTGAAGTCCAGTGAAAACCTTTTCCCGCAGCCTTCAAAGGTACACTGGAAGAACAGAAACACGTCAAAAACAGAAAACGATGTACTTTAAACAGAGTGATTCTCAGGTCATTATGTGTAAATGTGCAAGAGATGGCGGTCTGGATGCAAACCTGGAAAGGTTTCTCCCCCGTGTGAACGAGTTGGTGACGTTTGAGCTTGGAACTCTCGACAAAGGCCTTCCCACACTCTGCACAGACATGTACACGAGGTCCGTGGGTGTGGAGATGCTTCCTCATGGCAGAGTTATCCCTGAACATCTTCGTGCAGCCCTGAATAAAACATCACAAGATGTCAATACTTTGTTTGGCAGGAAAGAGTTTTTCACTATGTTTTTACCTAAATGACTCACTTTATGAGGACAAGCTATCGTCCGGGGAGCATCATCTTCCTTCACCTTCCTGGGCTTCATTCTGTTTGGAGAAAAAAAGACGAGGTCAGCTGAGGCAATTTTTTTCTTTTATAAAGACAAACTTCTCAAAGGTCAGTGGATGGTCAGATGTACAAACACAACAGAAACTCTTCCAGAACATTTGTTGCAGACAAAGTCAAATGCGATAAGCTATAATGATGACATCATTGTTTACATATTCAAATAAATGAGGTGCTGATGTCAACACAAACAAACACTTCCTCCATCATTCTTTACAAGCCTTTAATGCAAATAAAGTATGTAGTGTTGTAATATAAGGAAGAGCAGTAAGTGTGTTGGATCTTACTTCATGAAAAACCCTTTTCAGTGTGTACGAAAATAAAAGCATGCATATTTCTCCCCAGCAGGTTCTGTGTTAATAGTGTAAACAAGGAGCAATGAGGCAGAAAAACACTCACCTGGCAAATTCAGCCAGCTGTTTAGGGTCCGACAGGTCGATTCCCGGGATGCCTCCAGGGGGCAGCTTCTTCCCTGTCATGTATTCGGAGTAATCTGGAGGGGAGTTCTCCCCCACGATCTGCTCCTCCACCACTGACTCATGGTCAATGTCTTTATTATCATCTAGGAAGACATTACAGAAACTGAACCGATAACATACTGGTGGCACCCTGGAAACAAGCGTCAGGGGGCTGAAAACATCCGCTATAGCACTGCTTCTCAAATTAAATCAAATGCAATTTACTGTGGTATCATTACATGAATGTATGTATCTACGTTTCTGATTTTAAATAATAATGATAAAAAAAAAAAAAGATGGGTGTGATTTTGCATGTAAAGTGTAGAAGACTCTCATTCTAAAGTCTATTTTAATACCAGTTATTTTTATCACATTACATCACAGGTAAATAAAGCTTCTTGCATATTTAAGTATAAAACAAAGTACTGAGCGGCTGATCAAAGTACAACTGGATTACAAGTGGATTAATCAATTAATCAGCTGAGATGAATTACTATTGTTTTCTAAGCAATCAACAGATTAAAAGAGAAAGGGTAAATTTAATTAAAGGTATAAAGCTAAAATAAACTCAAGAATATAATACACATTCTCCTTATAATAACCATAATTTTAAAAAGTCGACCGTTACAGAGAAAATTGGTAAAATTACTTTCATTTTAAGACAGAATCTTTGTGCAAATGTTTCCTACAAACGTGCACATTTTATTTCACGTTTATTTTTCCAACGGTGAAATTACCGTTAAACAACCAGCAGAGGGCAGTAAACACACAGCGCGCTTTCGGTTACCAACCAGATAAACTAGTTGTACGAAACTGTAAATTTAACACACTGTTTCGGTTGCGATTGTCAGATTTAACATAATTTATTTTTACGAAATAAAACAGTGTCGCTGTTAACTGCGAATTCAAAGACTCGCATGTGCGACGCAAAGTCTTCTGTTTAATTAAAAGCCAAAGCTAACGGCTACATATCTAAGTAAATAAATAGTATTTTTATCTGTTTTTTACTTGCATTAAATATATAAACATATAACGTAACCCCTCAGAGCTACGCTTGTTATAACTGTGCAGTAAACACGCCACAATGTGGAGGCCTGTATTTATACGGGACCCAGATGCCTCCCCAACCGAAGCACCGCCGCCATCTCTGCCTGGCCGCCTCTATCGCCATTTTTTCGGGGCCGCCGCCATACTTACTACTCTGGGGGAATATGGCGGCGCCCAGCAACACCTAAAACATGGCCTCCTTTCAAAACAAAAACATTTCGACATGCCACAGAAAGGTTTTGTCTCGAAAAATGGCAATAAACGTCGCTTCTCACCACGGACCTTTCCAGGAAATAGTCTGGTGCGGCAGGACAACGCCCTGGTAATGAGGCCTCGTGCAGCTTGACAAAACACAGTTAAGGCAGACGATACTCACCCGATGCCCACATTGTAACAGAAAATTCCCCCTCCAGTGTCTTTATTTGCACCTGCTTTTGTTCCCATTTTCTTCCACCGGTCTCGTTGCCGGTTAAATAGCTCTTTTTGCCCGATTTCTTCCCACCAGTGCCGCCTCCCCGTTTCACTCGACCCACTGAGCTCTTCCCAGCCACAGTCACTAAAGTCTGCTCGATATACTCGTCCTCAACGCCCGGAGCCGGCACCGGGATAAGGATCTGGTCCTCGAATCCACCGCCACCGTCCGTATGTAGGTCCGAATCATCCCCACCGACCACCTCCTCCCGAGTCTGGACCAGAATCACCTCCTGGTGGTGGTGAATCGAGCTGGGGTCGTCGGTAACAAGCGGCTGGAGCGCGATCATGGGCTGCCCGTCATCGTCCTCATCATCGTCGTCGTCGTCGTCCCCACCGACCACCGTGGTCTCGATAGTTTCCACCGGTATGGTTTCTACTTCTATTTCATGGAGCTCCACGATCTCGGCGGGCATCTCCGAGCCGTCTGTCTCGATGTACAGCGTATCTCCGGATGCCATACTGAAATTCGCCAGTTTGCCTGTTTCATTCACGCCGTGTTGTGCTCCTTATTCGAACCTGACAAACACAGTCACACACCCCCTGTCTGCTCCTCCTGCTCCGTCTCTGCTCCCTGTTCTTCGATAACAACTCCTCACCCTGTCCCACGCCACTTCTCGTCGGCCCTATGCTCTGTCATATGCAACTATCGCGAGATTACGTTAATCTCAGCAGTGCTGCTGCTAGGGATCCAAACATAGATATTAATAAAAATAATTAAAAAATATTATTAATGTCAGTCATTTTTTGTAGCTGCTTATTCCTGTTCAGGGTCACGGGGTGCTGGTGTTTATCTCCAGCTGTCAATAGCCGAGAGGCATGGCTACACCTGGACTGGTTGTCAGACCATCACAGGGCCACACAGAGACACCAATAATTACTCTAATCTTTTAGTGCGTGTGAGGAAGCTAAAACACCTGGAGAAAACCCGTACATGCACAGGGAGAGCATGCAAACTCCATGCAGAAAGGCCAAGGCTGGTTTTGATCCCTGGACTTTCTTGCTGCAATGCAACAGCACTACCAGCTGCACCACCCTGCAGCCTGCTCACACATCAAGAAAGAGAAAATCTGGCTGTTTTCTTACACATCAAACAATCAAATTCAGGATTTGTTTATTCTAAAAATGTTTATTAAAGTATCAACTGATAATAACAGATATACCTGAGGTGGTGCCACTGATAACAACTCAGAAGCAGAAGCAGTGAATCTAAACATATTAATCTAAAATTGTAAAAATATAAGTTTATTCTCTGAATCATGATTAAAACAACATGTTGGTCCCAGTCAAAGTCATCAGTGTTTTATTCTTAAATAAAAGCCTCATAATTATATGTGAATAGACTAAATAAAAATATGCATTTTTTTATATTAGAAAAGATCCGATTTACCTCTTATAAACGACATACAGTAGCTGCAAATCTTGACCTAAAGTGAGATATATCACCATCATTCACACTTTTATTGGCAATAAACGTTTGTATTTTTGCTGCTGGGACAAAACTATTTCACCCAGGGGATCAATAAAGCATCTAGTTGAAACTGACGTCAAATACCTTGATATTTTGGGGCAATTGCTTCTGCAGCATCCCACACAGTGTGGAACACTTTAAATAAACACAATAAGCCTATCAATAACAGCTCAGATGGTACATACAATACTGCTGCACCAGCTGTAATTTATGAAGTCTGTTTAAAAAGAACAATAACCCAAGGCAGGAATAAAAACACACACCAGACGCCTTCATTTATCTAAGACATTGTTCACAGTTTTATTTGAATTCATTTTAAACTCAGTGTTTCTTTTTTCTTCTTCTCTCAGACCAGGAAGCACTTTGTCATAAAAGGAGACATTAAAATGAACAATACTTTACCATATCCTGCAGCCAATAAACATTTTTATTAACAATGTGATCACAAATACTCTTGTGTGTTGATCATATTCTCGTTTTTGTTTAGATTAGAAAATTGCAACATCCAAATAAGTTTATTTCATCTTGATTTCAGGTTAAAACCTGTTTCCTTCTTTTTTACTCCTGCCATCATTCCACACATCACTGTGTTGGTGAAAAGGGTAAAAAAAATAATGTCTCAGGTGAGGTGATGAGCAAAAAAGAAATGGAAATTGTTTAAAAAGTGTAAACAAAACAAAATAAAGCAACAAATATATAAAATACGTCAATCTCCAATAAAAGTAAAATTATCATTACTATCATGTTCTTATAATTATTTCCCCAATATGACCACCGCACTTACTACACTACCACAACTCATGACATTACACTGACAATCATAAGAGTGATAGTAATAATAATTAAAATTATAATCATAATAAAAATCAGTCAAACAAACTTGGAAAAAAATAACAAATTAATCAAAGAAATTGTGATTGTTCATTTATTCCTTCGGGCTACAGACAGCAGGGAGAACTGGGCTGACAGACAGACAGAAATGTGAACAAAAGCGAAGACGAGCACCGTCCACGTCTCTCTGTCGAAACTAACAAACCAAATGCTACACACAAACGTCTGAGGCGTTACAGTAACGTCGTCACGTTGCTTCAACGCCACAGCTGAACACGATGAGTGGATGTCACAGTTTGGGCCTCCGTTCTGGGCTTCTGCTCCTCCTCTTCCTCCTCCTCTTCAGGGCCTCGGCAGCTGCTGCAGGGGTAACGGGCTGAAAAAAGGGTTTCTCCTCTTAAAAATTATGTCGTGCTAACTCGACTGAGTTCAAGTCTAAGAGCTGTCAGAGAAGAAAAGGTGGGAAAGAGGTTAAAGGTCATTCAGAACGTACAGATTTTAAAAGCATTACAATGATCTATAAGTAATTAAAAATAATTAAATTATTAGTGTCTAAAAATTCTGAACAAATAATTCCAACATGAGACATTTAGTTCATTCAGTCATCTGCATTGTCATATTTACATTAACAAAACTAATTTAGATATGTTGTTTTTATCATTATAAACAAAATAAAAATATTTTTTTATCTAAATAAAGATGATTTCATAATTTTTCCTTTACAACTAACAACTTTTTATTCCATCTTCCACTATTTGATTATAAACAGTCATATGGAAACAAATCTGGACTGTTCTATATTTTAGATTTACAAAGATAAAGAAATATGTTTATTTATTATTTTACAACATTATACAATCTCATAATCAAATATTAAATAACACTTTATCACATCACATAAATATATGCATGTACACACATCTTTAAACAGACATGTTTAAACATACACATATGCACCCAGATGTTTTGATAGTTTATACATTTTTCCTCCTTGCAGAACATTTGCAGTTCAAATGTTTTTGTTTTTAAAAATATTTATTTATTTTGTTTTAGTTAAAACTGGAAAATCTTTTGATGTTCTTATCCATACGCGTATTTCAAGGTTTAAGCCCATAAATATATAAAAAACGCAAAAAAATCAGTTTTCAACTTATGTGCTATGAATGTGAAGCATTAAGTAAAAATTACATTTTAAATGTGCAAGTTAATAAATAGTTTTTTTTTTTTATCTTTGGACATTAAAAATGACATTATTGAAGTGCTTTTAACATGCACTAAGTAATCAGGGTTTTAAAAAGTGTTGCAATTAGTTTTAAAACATAATTTTACAGAAAATGCAACAAAATTGACTCTCTTTCTACTTCTGGGTGGCAAATTGAAAAACTCTTTAAGGATAATAAGCGCTGACAATGATAGATTAGCGCCCCCTGGTGGTTACACTGTTTATAACTGGCTGACTGGGTCCAAATGAAAATAGTTCTGCATTTCTGCGTTCATAGATGCTGTTTGATCATCAGTGTCAAAGAAAAAAATCAAACTTACCATCAATTATTTCGTCTTTCACTTTGTGTAATTCTCGAAACATCTCATCCAAGATTTCCTACCAGAAAACATATAAATAACAAAAAGATCTTTAAAACCATAGTCTGTCTTCCTATTAGACATATCTGTTTGCATGAAATAAATATTATTAATCAAGATAAACAGTCAACTGTCTTTTACCATTAATACAAGCTTTGGGAAAACAACTATTTTTTTGTATGATCCTAAAATGAAACAGCATTCAGATTTAAATGTTAAATGTTAGATTTACCTGTTTCATTCTATCGAGGTCTAACGAATCTGTGTCGCCTCCACTCCCTGCAGGTCGTACCCTGCAGGATACAAGAAACATTTAAAACAATCTTTATTTGCAGAATCCTTTAATCTGACATGTTATTTTAAAAACACAGACATATCCAATGACTTGTAGCGCTCTCACCTTGAAACCATTGACCTGTCTGCAGAGTTAGCTCGATCCCAGGGCTTCTTCGCACCATCTATAACATAAAGGTACATGATTGGATAGAATATCTGTCTCAGATGTCACCTGTGTAGTTGAATGACATGTTTAGTTTTTTACCTGTTGAATTCTGTCCGCGTGTGCTGGGTGATGAAGAATTTGGATCCTCCTAAAAAAATGAAACAGCTCAGGTTTGTAATAAATGTTACAGCATCAGAGAATGAGCAGTGGCTTCATAAATGGAAATCTATATTTCGGTCCACTCACGTTTTGGCCGTCCTCGGGCTTCTCTGAAGCTGCTTTCCTTCTGAAGGAAAAGAAAGAGCCTTAAATATGAATTTCTTCAAAATCTGTTTAATGTTTGTGATTATAAATATAATTTATTTGGATGTTAGCTTGAGCAGCAGAAGGCTACGTTGAGGTTTGTTTTAAAGTGCTCTGACCTTCGTGCCAACAGGGCGTTCATCTCCTCCATCAGCCCTCCGCTGCCACCACTTGTTCGATTGGCTTCATTTTTGGGGCCTGAAGAGTTTTCCTCAGGCTGGGGAGCAGAAAGGAAAGTCCACGATCACATGTTACTTTCAAATGTAAAAAAAAAAAAGGTGAAACCTCGAACAACAAAGTTTCATCAGATCTTACTCTTTGGACACGGCGTAGTTTGGCTCCAGCGATCATAGCAGCAAGACCCGTTGGTGCAGAAGCCTCATCCCCCTGGGAGCCTCCTCCAATGGGCAGAGGAGGGGGAAGGTGAGGTTGAGGAGCTCCAGCTGATGGTGGCGGCGGGCCCGGTGGTGGTGGAGGAGGTGGAGGGCCGCCCATGTTCACTGGAGGAGGTACTACTGGTGGGGCCACGGAAAGCACAGCAGGGTGGCCTTGGAAAGGAGAACCTGAAAACAAGAAAACAAGTTCTTTTACCTCCACTTGGTTTTGGAGGATGTTAAAGATGATCCAGTTTGTTTTAACGTGTAAATGAGAGCTGCAGCCCTTTGGGTGGATACCTGAGTTGGAGGATCGTCGCTCCCGCTCCATGTGCGCCTGCATCTGCTGCTGCTGTTCCATCATTTGCCTTAAAGACAAAAAAGGACATATAGCTACTCAGTTAGCATCACAAAAATCACAACTATAACTACTTGATTGTTTTCACTGACAGAAGCACATCAGACAAACATAAACAGATAATCTACACAAAGCAGCTCAAACACCTGAGTAGCTTTTAGACTTTCTTCACTTCTTTACAAACAAGTCACAAGGTGATATGATCTTACTGCAGGTAATAACTTCACAGAAACTGACTTTAATAAGTCTGAATCAACCTTTTTTTTAAAAAAAGGAAAAAGAAAACAAGTAACACTTGGCAGTTTTTGCAATTTTTAACATTGAAAATCTTGAATCCCCAAAAAGACAAGAACGTGCTCCGGCTTTGGAATATTTAATGAAGAATCCAAACAACAGGGTCATTGCTGTTTAATAATATTTGATGTGAAACTGCAGTGGAATATAAATAGACAGGGGAATTGTCACCACCCGGACCCTTCATCCTCCCTTTTGTGCTCTTTCAAACTTTTTTTTACATCTTCTTTTCACGTCTTTTGGTGATGCAGGAAGCATATGTGTGTCACAACCCAGAAGAGCAGGGAAAGAGACAGGTCATGGAGATGGAGGCAGAGTTTTCCAGCTGCGAGTTGCATGTAGAAATGCTGAGACAGCAGCCTCGCTGATGTGGCAGCAGCGTGCACAGCGGGAGCAGAGCTGCTGAGAAACACTGCCTCGCTACCGGAGAGAGTAAAATACAGCCACACAACGTACAAACACACGTACACACAATCTCATGTCGCAGTCACAGCATTAATCCTAGAAACAGTTTAGAGGACATGGGATCAGGCTGAGCCACATCTCACATCATATTTGTTCTCTTAAGCCCTGACGTTTGGCATTTGGATGAGCCAATAGATGAGAGGTTTAAAAATGGCAACAAAGACCTATTTGAGCCTCTCTGTGTAGCAAAGGAAGAAAAAAACACAGTAATAGAAATAACTGATTAATATTCATCCAATTTACCCTTATGATTGAAGGAGTTGAAGTTGCTGTTTGGTATTTATAAAGAGGACTGGTGGACATGTCTCACACATTAGGCTGGATTTATACTCTTAATGAATTTCCCACCAACAATCTGATTTTAAGGGTCTCAAACAGACTCATTAAACTATAATCTCATTGTTTCTGTCCAACATTAATCAACATTTTGAGATTACTGATCAGCAGCTGCTTTTCTGAGAGCTGGTCATTGATTAGATCATTAATTCTTTAGATAAAATGCAACACAAAAACACAAAAAAATCCCTCCTACAGTGTAACACCTGTATTTCGAACTGTTCATTTAATGATAATATGCTAAAAAAAATATATATTTATAGAGGGTAGATTTTCTGTTGTTTGTGTCCTAAATATGCTCATATAGCTAAATAAAAAAGTACTATAGTGCCAGAAATTTTTTTTTATAGATAATATTTGTAGAATCGTTAATTTAACCTGCCATGAACATCTCAGGCTCAAATCATGAGCTTTTAGGTTGTAATGTGACAGTGTTTACCGCTTCACCACCGTGCTGCTATTTGTTTAATCTCAGGAAAGTCTTTCACCTTGCTCTTTGAGCTTCTATCTCTTCGGATGTCGGGCCGTTCTGGACTTGACGCTGGAGAGCTGGACCTAAATGATAGAAGAATAAACAAAATGAATTGGTCTTTATTTATCAATTATTAATGCTTAATATTAAAAGGATAGTTCAGATTATCTGAAGTGGGTTTCAGTTGAAAGGTTATAAAGAATTTATCCTTTATTTGCAGTGAAAAGCTCTTTGAATGACCTCAGATTGGAAAAACAGAGATCAGCTTTGAACTAATTTACATACAACCAGTCAGAGCGGGACCAAGTTGCAGATTACTGTCATTTAAAAACAATTCCAGTCTTACAATTCTCATATTGTTTCATGCAAAAAATAATTTCTAAACCTTTACAACGCTTTACGTTTCACATTAAGTGGCTTTTAGATTTGCAGTAAAGCTAGCTGCTCTATCTGTGACACTTCAAGTTGAAGTATAATGTTTCTGGTGGAATAACTGTGACATTTGTTTTTCATTAAATGTAATAATTTGTTTATTTTAAAGTGCAGTAATCATCTGTGGACTTGGCCATGCTGTGATAAACTGTTTATAAATTAGGTTACACTGTAAATTACTGTAAATCTTTTATTAAAGGACTTATTGTCCCAGATGTTCCTAACAGAACTCTTTACTCTCAGACTGCAGGTCTGCTTCTGGTTCTTAGAAGAGGAAGAGCTTTCAGTTATCAGGCTCCTCTCCTGTGGAATCAGCTTCCACTTTTAATTCATGAGGCAGACACACTGTGTACATTAAAGAATAAACTTTAGTGTTAGAGTAGGTCATTCTGATCCACCCCTTTAGTTATGCTGCTCTAGTCTCAGACTGCTGGAGGACATACTGTCCACATGTCTTCACTCTGCTATCCTTACTCTCTGTGATTGTATTTATTATTGTTGTTGCTATTAACTTTATCTGTTTACGTTTCCCTAGAAAAGACGACTGGTCCAAATCCATCTGTGTTTGTCTGCATCTCTTTCCTCTCAGTGGATCGAGGTAGAACTCCTCCTGGTTCTGGTTCTGCTGAAGGTTTCTCACTGTCTCTTCCTGTTAAAAGAGAGTTGTTTCTTTCCACTGTCACCTGCTGAGGATGTGGGATTGTGTTGAATTTGGCTGCTTTCATTAGATAGTAAACATGACATTTCTGTACATTGAAATGACTTTATTATGACCTGCTTTATGAATAAAAATAAAAAAATACATTTATTACAACCAACAAGAACTAGAATCTCTATTTTTCTAACTTAAGGCGGTTCAAAGAGCTTTACAACAGACAGAATATGAATGTCCATAACCTTTCCACAGAAAGCCTTTTAAAAGATTTAAACTAGTCATTTAAAGCTATAGTGCGTAACTTTTACATGTCCGTGAATGTCCGTTTCAGCCAAGCCACTATTAGAGGAGATGACACGATGCAGATTAAGCCGATCGGCTCCTCAAACATCTCACGGTATTTTTCAATATATATCATTTTTACTTTGCGTGTCAACCAGCGACATTGCCGCGCTGGCGCGCAGGAAATTCCGTCTTTTACATCACAACAAGAAGGGAGGGGGAGGACGAGCGGAGAGTCTCGTAGCAGGAGATCATTCACTAACCTGTCAGTTACAAATTAGCAGGAACCTTGTCTCCTGTTTGTAATAAGCTATTTGCGTTTCAGCGGAAAATAAATAAAAAATACATCAAATCTTTTCGCAGAGTTCATCTTTTTTCAACAGCTGTCCTTATTCAAACAGAATAAAAATGTTGTGGAATCGTGAATCACAGCGGCAGAGGGATAGCGGTTGGGGGAAGGGGGGGGGGGGGGGGGGGGGGGGGGGGGGGGGGACAGGTGGGCGTACGTCATATGGAAGCACCAGCTTCATTGTTGTAATAACGCAAAATTCCGCTAGGGGGCGACAGAAGTTACGCACTATAGCTTTAACTAAAAGTGGTGATGAAAACATAAATACATTAAATAAATTTAGTTTACACAAAAATATAAATGAGTAAAAATGCTCTAATAAATGTAATTTAGAGACTCATAATGACTGTTTCCTTAGCTGACAGATTTAAAATGCAAAAATAAAAATAAATAGACAACATCTGCTCTTGGTGTCAAAGTTCACTAACTAAAGAGATTTTTTTATTTTCATAACACACTGAGCTGCATTTAACATAACACAAAATATTAGACATAATTTAATAATTGTCCAAAAATGATCGAACAGGCTTTAAAGTGTTTTCCAAAAGTTTCCCTTTAGACTCTCCATCTTTATGTGCTACAGGTTACAGAGAGCGTGCAATGTAATCTGTTTAACACTATTAGTGATGAGTAGATGAAGGCCAGATAGGACGTGTGATTAATTCATGACGTGATAAGACGAGGGCAACAATGTTCCTTCAATAACCACTTTAAAAGACACAATCGTTCAAAAACAAATCTTAAATAAAAAGTTTTAGGATAATTGGAACAGATTGCAGTTTCTTGCACTTTTACTTTAGAATTTTTTGGTGTAAACGAAACCTGAAACAGAAGCTGCACCACATAATCGTGTATACAGCTACATAGTCAGGCTGTTTTCCTGCTGATGAGACTCTGCACGGCTTACGTCTCTGATGAAAAGAGCTAACGGCGCTAACTGCTGCCATTTAATCAAGTAGCAGAGATCCAAAAATAACACTGGATGACAAAAGCCAGGACTCGTCCCCACTATCAGATACCTGATACTCATCCAGACACAATGTGTAAACAAATTACTTCTAAATCAATACAAATATTTACTCATTTCTGTTTGATGTAAAACAAAAAAGCAGAAAGTTTTACTAAATCTTCTAAATATAATTTATACTGAGACATAAAATCTACTTGATATGAACTTAACAAGGAGAAGTTGTGGGAATTTACAGGTAAACAAATAAGCCCAAGAAACTTCATGCATTTATTATAAAAATTATGATGTTAAAATGGAACTTTTTACTGTTGTGAATTTAAATATAGACATTTCTCATATTCTTATTAGAGCTACAAGGAGCTGTTTAGTCTGTTTGGCACTTCAGTCTTAAATCAACTCTTCTACTTTATAATTAAGGAACTCCATGCAAACGGCAGCTTTTTGATTAGCTAGAGTGTTTTCAGTTGCTGAGTCCAAGGAATACACTTTAACACAGCTTTTTAAATTAAAATTTAAAGTAAATTCTTTAGGTTTGTTGAGGTTGGTTAAATTAAATGCAAACACATTTACAAATCCCTGTCATGCAGGATTTAAACACAAACAGACACACAGGAGGTTTTTGTTGTTGTTTTTTTACCTACACGACATGCTGAAGAAGAGAAAGCGGCTGTAGCAGACACAAAGCCACTGACAGATGCACTCCCTCCTGACCATCTCTCACTTGAAGCTATGTTTCCTCCTCCTCCCAGTCCATAACTCTCCCTCTCTATGTTTCTCTCTCTCCTCACCTGCCCGCCTCACATCCTCCACTCAGCCTCAGTATCATCTGTCATCTTCATGTAACTCACACCAGCAGCAGCACAGCGAGCATCTCTGGTTAATGTTTCAAACGCTGTGTTTGTCCGTAGGGCTGCACAGCGTTGATGCTGCTCAGGTACACGGATATGACAGAGAGACGATCTGCATGCACTTCACGCATGAGGCGATGCATTAAAATGCCTCGTTGTATGTTGGAAGTTGTTGCACACAGCTGAAATTTAACCTTGAGAAAATCAGGATTACATTTTGTATTGACTGCTGTTTTTGTTTTTGTCAAAAATCAATAACTAACCTTCAGTTTTAATCAGTAAAACAGAAGAATTTATGTCTATAATGAGAACAAATACTGGTTTTCTTTTGTTTACTTACACTGGCAAAACAGCAAAATCATCTACACGCCTGGAAAAAGTTAAAAAGATGTTAAGGAGTCTTTATCTGTATATTGAGAAAAAACAGCAAAATGATTCTATTTTACATTTGTTCATTTTCAATCTATATTTTTACACTTCTGAGACTATAAAACTAGGGTTGCTTTGCTGGTATTTTGTGGATTTATTTAGATTTTTTAAAGTAAATCTATGATTAACTGTGTTTATAATCAACCTCACAGCCACGAGGACAAAAGGTCAAGTGTTAACCTACATACCACTAGAGGGAGTCAAAACTTCTACTTACACACCAAGAAAACCAGCAATTTTCTTTTTAGAGATAAAAAATGTTACTTTTTTATTCAAATATTAATTTCTGTATTCTGTCCTTCATGTATAAAACAACAGCCGTAAATCCTGCCGATTCATTTGATGATTCTGTGATCGTTCTGCAGGATGAGCAGATATACTGACGTGCATCCTCCTCTTGTGTATCACTGCCCTCCCAGTCAGATAAAAAGGTCTGCTCTCAGCATATGAGGCAGGGGAAATCATCTTAATGACTCAGATGGGGGGATGGGGGGGGGGGGGGGGGG
>SSNP01000039.1:1286615-1324333 GCA_006937955.1 Pachypanchax playfairii | reverse complement strand
GGGGGGGGGGGGGGGGGGGGGGGGGGGTTAGGAGGGTGTGTTGTGTGTGTGTTTGTGCATGAGGGGGGCATTCCTACCCCTGATGCTGCAGGGTGAATGAGAAGTAACGTGTACATTAAGTACATAATACATAAACATAAAATAATCATCTAACATAATACAACTAAATGAACAATTTGCAATATTTGATCAGACTATACAAACTTTACACACACACTCTCTTTTTATAGTTATTTAAAACGGGTATATTTATTATTATCAATAATATTACTGCTTTTTCACCTTCATAGAGCTTGTTGTTATTTGTTGTTTGTGTGGTTAATTTGTTTGGATGCTGTGTGGTGAAGTGGCCAGCAGTGGGGAGTAAGTGAAAGCCTCACAATCTTTAGATGGGAAATTACAGAGGAGGTAAGGAACAGAAAAATGTAAAAAAAAACAAAAAAAAACAGGAGCATTACTGCTTTTCACAATAAAAGCTGCTTAACATTTGGAGCTTTAAAGCTCTCCATAAGCTTTTAAACTGAAGAATGTTCAGAAATCACAAAGGATGAAGGACCAACTTTATAAAAGTAGAAAAGTTAACAGAGGAAAACATGGTTGAAAGGAGTTTTCAACTCTCTCTCTGTGAAACTTTTAGATTATATAAATATTTAACCTGCTATTAATACAAAAAAAAAAAAACATGAGGAAATACATTTATTGAATGAAATACATTTATTGAACAATTTTAAATAATTCCACCAAGGTATTTAAAAATAAACCACAATTTTAACACATTATGCATCAATGAAATGTTGATATTTCAAAATAAAAGATTGGCGTTTATGCAGATTACGTTGTCTGGGCTACATTCACACATCCAGATCAGAGGCCTGGTTGTCAGGGCTCACAGTCCTGACTACTTTATAACACCAACCTTGATGATCTTTGCAGGAAAAGCAAACATAAAAAACTAGTTATTTATTTCTTATGAAAAAACAGGTGGTGCTAACTGTCAGTGTGTGAGTGAGGGTCATTAATTTGCTTCAGTAGGTCTGTGAGGAAAAGCCTTACCTCCATCCTGAGCGCTGAGGACGTTAAGAGCAAAGAGCATGGCGTTGGAGAAGGTGGTGGCCTCCTCCTTACTGGCAAAGTTGAGGCCATAGACCTGCCTGGCATCTCGCCACTGGTGAAAAGTTGGGGTGGCTTGGTTGTACTTGAGACCCTTCACTATGGAGTAGTTGATAACCACCTGTGAAGAATCAAAAGGAGGAAGTAAATAAGAAAAAGAAAAAGCTTTCATCTTTCTGCTTCACCTGAAAGATGATCTGCTACTAACCCAAATTCTCATAATGTAACATGTTACAGGCAGAAACATACTTTTTTCTTTACCTGAGAACTTGCAACTCTGACAGAATAGAGGATTTTTTCCAATAAATTATTTTCTTAATACCACTCTGAAGCTTAAATTGGGACATTTTCATACCAGCATTACAACATATAATAACATTTGTGTATCATATGTGGCAGATTTTAGCTATCATCATAAATTGTAGCACAAAAGTAAAATAAAATTAAATATCGGCATTGATTTCTTTTTAATAATGTGCATTGAGATTAGCAGGATAAGAGGCAGGAAACTTTTGGGTAATTAGACATAAAACCAGAGTCTTTTATTCTGAAATCAGATGTTTTAATATCACAAAGGGCAAAATACCATTTTAACTGTTGAAACAATTAAAAAATTATAATATCTTTAATGAAATAAAGAAAGTGCAGATATAGTGTCAAAATTTGAGGTGACATAATAAAAGGTCATAAAAAAAATCACAAGATTTACAACACTGAATTTCTAATCTTTAATCAGTGTTAGTATCAATGTGTGTTCCTTCAAAATAAAAGTCTTAATCTGAATCTAGGGCAGCCTGGTTGTGCAGCAACGCTCTGAGAACTTTACACTCATCACATTCTCTCCGTTACCTGCTGGTCCTGCAGTTTCACCCCCACCACTCTGAAGGTGTTGTTGGCAGTGTTGTGGTAGATGTTGATGCGGCTGAATCCCTGCTGTCCCGGCTTGATGGGCACCCACTTCTTGCTGGTGTCATCGTAGACCATGACCGAGGCCCGGGCCTGGCAGATACTCTGCTCACTGAAAGGAGAAAGAAGAAGAAATCACTCATTATTTAAAGCTTGTTAGGTGAAGATGTTCTTCAACCAGCCTTCTAACATTTCTAAGCTCTCAGACTTTAACAGATTATTTGGTCTTATTCACAACCAGAGTCATGAAACAACGTGATGCAACATCGTCCCTGAGACACGAAATCACTTCTGCTCTCTCTAAGCAACAAGATAAAAGTTTGGCTATAAAAACAAGCAAGTGCAAATTAACAAATTAAAATTCTCTGCGTTTCCTTTCAGAAATCACTCATTCACAAATACTGAAATGTGTAACGCCAACAGGAAAGGAAAAAAAATCAAAGTGCTGGTGTAAGATGATTAAGTAGAAACGTACATCTGAAAACAGTAGAGAGACAATTTGAAATGGTAAATGGGATTAACTGGAGGAGTCCCATCTGCGCCTCGGCTTCCCTGCCAAGCTGAAATTAGTGGATCAGACCTCGCAGCTGAGAGAAAGAGCTGCGTCAGAAAGATGGATGCATAAGAAGAAACATGCCTCGTTTCTGAGCTCTGTGCACGTATTATAGCTCCACATCGCTAATGGATCAATTATAGAAGATATTATCAAAATAACTGTATTTTTTGTTTAGATTAATTGCCAGGAAAAAGAAGAACATTCGTTAAGGAGTAAGTGAAACACTCTAAAGTCTAATTATTGTCATGATTACTTCAAACTTTGATTTCTTCAAAGGATGGAATAGATCTCTGACGAATCTCTAACAGCTGCTTTTACAGAATAATGTTTGTTACATTTATTTTTTTTAAAACAGGGGAGACGTTATACCAACAACAGCCTTACGTTTCAGTCAAATCAAAATTTTCTTGTCTTCATTTTTTACTTAACACTAAATTTAACTAAATATCAGGGAGTTTATGAAAGACCTGTGTATATGTTTAATTCTCTGATAGCAGTGGCAACCTTGACCTTAAAAAATAAAATAACTTGTACTGGACGAGAGAAAAACAGATAAGAAATTACAACAACAACAACAATAATAATAATAATAATAATAATAATAATAATAATAATAATAATAATAATAATAATAATAATAATAATAATGATAAAAATGATAATACTAAGATGTTGTTAGCAGTATTCAGTCAAATCATTTTTAATGAAATGCATGTTGCTGATTCTTTGACTCGATTCCAAAATGGAAGAAACAACCTAATTTTAACACAGAATTTATTTAAAATACATCAGTGAGACCGACATGATGAAATGCTTCAAACTCACTTGACTTTTATTTATATATATATATATTAAAGAAAAAAGCACCAGAGAAACGTCATCATGCTGCAGTTTAACTTAAACAGTATAACTTCTGGTTTAGATAAGCAGAGCAATGGTGTGTTTAATTTATTTTGTTAACGTGTCAGCTGTTAAATTTTAAAACTGCCTTCTCAGCAGCTGGCTAAAAATGGCACTGCAGGCCCAGAAGCATGAATAAATGAGGCTGTTGTGCTAAAACAGACTCAAGCAGACAGGCAGAAGGTGATTGAGTGGGAGAAGGAAAAAGAGACGAAGCAGAAGAAGAAGGGTTTATTCTGACTGACAGTTATGGGACACAAACACTCATATAGATACAGAAACATCTAGAACCATTTCAGTTGAAAATTTATCAACTGCTGAGCAGAGCATGAATAAATTAGATGCTTCTGAATTTACCATGAAGACTCTCGCTTGTGAAGGCGTATATATGCATGCAAATGAACTCGCGTACTCTTTTAATATTATCATCGAAGCTCTGCAGACAAATGCAACAGTACAATCAAACCAACAGGGACAAGGAGGAAAACCTCAAAGAGCTGATGAGGAATCTGTTCCTCCGGTCACAGCCTCAGAAATATTCAATACAGTCTGGTGGTTTAATAAAAAAAAAAATCCACTTGGTATTAAAATGAATCTGGATAATCCCTGAATACTATAACCTTGACAATGCAACAACAATGACAACACAACATAAACAACAACAACTATAACACTGCACAATGTGCAAAAACTACCAGGCCTGAGATGAACTGCTACAAATAAATATATAAATGTTTTTTTTTTGGCATGTCAAACAGCAGATTGGAACATAACATGTAAAAACAACTGGCCCTTTAAGGAAATGATGAAAACATGAATCCCATGAGGCCAATAAAATTAGATTTGTAGCTTAAATTACTTCAACACAACAGTAAACTGCTCAATGAGTTATTGTTTTCACTGGGTTTTTGGAATAACCAAGTCTGGAAGAAACATTTAGAGATAATTTTCTGACTCTTCTGTCACATATGAAGCATTAAAGGGTAAAACTTTACCAGCGTTCCACCTGGTCTCGTCACATTCGTTCACCTTAACCTGCAATGTCAAAGCGTTACGTTCTTCTCTCTGTTCCTGGAACCGAACTTCCTGTCTACTGGCAGTAAATTTACTCCTCTTGCGTCATTCTCCTGATTTGAAATGAACTGTGTAATTAAAAGCTGTCAGAGTAACAGGATACGCCGTTGACTCAGAAGAATCTCAGGAAAGCGAGAGAGAGAAAAACACAAACAGAGGGCAGACATTTTTTTTTAAAGACAACCCTGAAGCATGAATCACAATTAGTACTTTGATCTTCTGCACATGATTTAGCAGAACAGGGACGGGGGAACGGGGGGGGTTAAATCTGTACAATAACTGCTTTATAATGGTGTTTGGTATCACAGCTTGTGCTAACACTCTCACATTTCCACTATATTGCTGCCTCGCATGGCATATTCATCTTTAGATCATTTAAAGCTTTGAAGATTTAACTTACTGATCAGTTTTCATTCACTGTCAGTGAGTTTGCTTCAAGCAGTTCTGTCAATCATGTCTCCTGCTGTAATCTGTGTTGTGGGAGGAGTTTAGATTCCAGCCTCCATCCAGAGGAAGCTGCAGTGATCAGTGCACCAGCCTGCAGACTCTCACATCAAAGCTCGTACGAAGCTCCACTTTGCTGCTCAAGGCTTCAACACACCAAGAAACAGGGACAAAATCTGCCTGAAACAGCCACACACACACACGCAGCTTTACACTAATCTCCGTGTTCAAGCAGTACAGATTCATATCGGTGAACGGTGTCGTACCTGATCCGAAAGTCATGTGCATCTCGAAGATCAAGGCGCAACATGTCCTGATTATGACAACTTGCAGGGATGTGAGTGCAACTACTGGGTTGCCATTTCATACACATTTCAGGACTTTGTGGTTATTTCTAAAGTATTAACCAGTAATATAAAACATTTTATATCTAAAAAAACGTCAGGAAACACTGATTAACAGACCTTTCAATCTGTCTGCATCAGAATTCGTCTGTTTCCGTCAGGCTTCGGGCAGCAGCCCGTTCATATTCATTATTCGAATTTGCTGGACTCTGATTGGCTAACAAACTAGCCTATGAGAGCAAGGTATACTGCTTCCTGCCCCGCTGCACATGGAAAAAAACCAGATTTCTCTCTTCAGGTTTGTTACGTCTTATGCTAACAGCTTTTAGCCAGCAGCATGCTGGGCGTGGTTTCAACTGCAGGAGCTGATGAATACTAACAAACAAAGGAGTTGTGATGAAACAGATACAGGCCGTTCGGACTCGGGAGAACTCGGGTGTTATCACCACCTGCGTAGTTTGAGAGATTAAAACTGAAAGAGAAGTTGTTGACCTGTTTTCACACCCACTATGAAGGTAAGAACACCTGTGGAGCTAAAATATTTAACAGAAACCTCAGAAAAACTGTTTTTAATGGATGGGCCTCTTTAAAACAACAAAAACCAAGTCCTGATTATGAATAACTCTTTATGAGGCCATAAATTTAAGATTAATGGTAAAAAAGAACGTTACGGTAAAACACAAACCAAATAAATGGATGTGAGTGTAACATTCCCAATGGTGTAGAGGCACAGCTGAAGCTCCAATTCATGGTGGACATTCAACTTTATTGCTAAACTCTCTTTAGCAACACTTTTCATAAACACAGATCTGGAGGACGGATCAAAGAAAGGGTCTTTGTGTCCAGCGGTCAGCTGCTTGGAGGGAACAGACAGATCTCCAGAGTACATTGGCAGAACAGTCACCAGGTCTCTTTATTTAAATCCTTCTGCTTTAACGAGATGTCGTAAATGTGGAAGTAAGAACAGGTAACAAGAGAAAATACAGTAAACGGTGTTAAATTGTCTCTAGAGTTCAGCTTTAATTTAAATCCTCCTTCATTCTGATGGAACAAACACAAACACACATCTGTGGAGAAGCAGCTAAAACAAACAGGTTTTAATTTTGTGAAAATAGATCACGCTGTCTTGGATGTCGCTCTGCAGAAAAGCGCTTCCCTTCTGAGCCCGTCTTAAAGTGATCCCAGATTTCTCTGTGAAAATTTACGAGGTAGAAAATGTCAAAACGCAGCAACATTCACAAGTTTATGAGTCGATGCTGCAGTCTGACAAAGCAAAAAAAAACACGAGAGCTGCTAAATGTGTACATAAAAGTTTGTTTATATATTCTGTGGCAAAAATTATTGTTTTGTTTATGTGTTAAAGTTCAAAAATGTAAACGATAAGGCTTGAATTGTGGCCGGTAAGCGCTCGCTAGCTTGTCTGTTTGAGGTTTAGATGCTGGAACTGAAACAGAAGGAGTGACGTAGGGAATAAATGTGTCTGAGCTGTCAGCAGACTTTCAAACAGCTCACTAGTTCTGATGCAACACTTATAAAACAAACCAAATAGGTCAACTTGAAGAGGGAATGTCTAAACATAGCCGACCCTGGCTGATCCAGGTTCCAAGTCTAATTTGTACAAATCACATACGGTGCAGCTTAGACTGGAAATATCCCGAAACATGACCAGAGAGCTGTTATGAACTGCCTGATTAAAATAAATCATGACAAAGCTGAAGTGTGTGACTCAGTAAAACTCATTACTGTTCAATATGACGCTGCATATTAGCACCAAATTACAAAAGCAGCTTCTAAAAGTTGTCTCAGTGGAACCAGAGTATTAACTTATCCCTCTCTCTGACCCAGTTCTTTCAGGCTATTGTGGAGACTAATTTAACATCATGTTGCACGGGAATATTTCCTCTAACAAAAATCATTTTATATAGAAAATGTAGACATAAAAAACACATGTTTTAGCTCCATGCTGTTCTGATTTGGAGGACACAGCTATGCTATTGTAGGCTTAAATAAAAAAAGATGTACTCTCAGCGTGTGTGTATTTAAATGCATGACAGAGCGTAAAAAGAAAGGAAACACTCAGAGCATCACATCCACGCAGCGTCACACGCTCCCTGAATCTGCTGCTGACTGCGAGGAGAACGCCGATGCATGCTAATCTGCTGGCTTGATAACTGGAGTGGAACATTTGCTTGGCCTAGAAAATATGGCTTTGACGAAAAGATGAATGAGCAGCGAGATACGAATTTTTAAAAAAAAGAAGAAGAAAAGAAAAAGAGCAACATAAGCCCTCAGACAGCCCGCGCTTTAATTACAGAACTCACTATCGCTGCCACAAGACTTCACAATATCCTGTCTCATCGAATGAGTGCATCTACACCCCGCCGCTGCAGATTTGCATGGTTGTGTGCATTTGTTTGAGTAAGTGGGAGTGTCTCTGTGTCATGACAAGCAATAATACATGACTTCTATCTGCTGTCCTAAAAGAAAAGACTCCGACCTGTCTTCTGTGTTTCATATTTTAGAACAGACCCATTAATATCACAGTCCACAGAGGTCAGCTGGGACGACCAAAAGGGATAAAGCTATTCATTTATGGTTTAATTCCTGTTGAAATCTATGAGGAGGGGTGAGGTGACTTTTACGGGTGCTCTAATTGATCACATAAAGCATTTAATTCTTGATTCCAAGAATGAATGTTGAGCCTCTGACAAGCAGGAGACGTTTACTGTAGAGAAATCACAGGAAGTTTCATTTCAGATTAGATTCTTTCTACTCATGTTTGGCCAATATGCATGTTTTATTTATTCTGATGGAGGCAAAAGTCTCGCTATTTATGACTGGGGATAATCTTGTTGCTTAATCCTTCCTCGTTTTTGCAAGACATCCGGTGGAACAGTAGAAATAATAATAATAATAATAATAATAATAATAATAATAATAATAATAATAATAATAATAATAATAATAATAATAATAATAATAACTGCATTTGAAAAGTGATTTCAATCAAAGCGCTGAACAGCAATGGCATGAAATTTTACACAATTTAAGATAGTATAAAACAATGATTGAGTAGCAATCAAAACAAACAATAATATAATAATATAAATAATAATAATATATAATATATATAATAATATATAAAGGTTTGTCTGGATCTGCTCCTGCTCTGCTAATATTTAGTTTTCATCACACTATTTTTGGTTTGCAAAGAAACCCTAAATCCTCTGACATAACAGACGTGTGCAGATAATTTCAAATGCAGGTCAGGAAAAAAAATTTGATCTGCTGTGTAATCCATATCAATCCAAACATACAATGTCACAGAGGCAAAGGAAATGTTTTGTTATTTAAAAAAAAAGACTGTCAGAGTATTTTCACGTTGTCGCTGCAGGACTTTGAAAGAGTTTGCAGCTGCTCGTGGATTTTAATGAAAACCTTTTCCATCTATCTTCATCTCCACTTCACTCTCACATTCACTGACGCAGACAAATCTCCTGGCGAACAGATACAGCTGTTTGATTGCAGGGACGGTAATAATGAGCCGGGTCTCAGTTTTTGTTTCAACATGTCAGATTTTGCTTCTTGTGATGCAGAAAATTTTAACATTAACAGAGGTTCTGTCTGATAAAGTTTGTGTTTCTGTGAGATTTCTGCAACATCGAAAAAGAACTTTGTTTCATGAAACCAGAACCAAAGCTCTAATGGTTCCAACATTTATTAAATATGAAGGCTGGTACATGTTTAGTAACTTGTAAAATCAGATATTTTCTTGTGATGTTTCTCAGATTTGGGTCGTAACAGAACTCTGTCTCACAGATCTGAGGATAAGAACTTACTGTATGTAGACAGGCAGATGTTTTCTTACTTATGTTGTTTATTTCCAGTTAATTTACTTATTAGAATGCCTCATTAATAAAAGCAGATTTGTGTTTTTAGGACACCTCTGCATATAAATCAAGATGCTCAGATTTCCAGTAATAAGGTCTCAAATATGCATGTTTATTGAGCCTCGCTGCACAATTTCAAGGAAGGTGCATTTACTGAAAGTAAAGTGCAGGAATGGGAGATGTAAGCAAAGTGATTACTATGGTAGTAAATGGAGAATCAGATTCAGAATCTGTTGTTTCTGAGAGTTTTTCTTATTCTGAACTAGAAATCGACTCAGGAGAAGAAACAATGTGAAGAGAACCAGTTTTGATGCTCAGAGCTGAATACTGTATAATTGAGCTCAAATCGGTCCCTTCAAGTTCTGCTGATCAAACACAGTCAGTCTCAGTGTCATTGTTGATGTAAATGAATGTTACAGATAAATAGTGAGATCAGAGCAGAAGAAAGAGAGAAAGTTTGTGTTTATGCTTCTGTGGTGACAGCTATGAAAATCATTCTGATTTCACAGAAAGATCCTGTTGACCTGCAGCTGCAGCTCATTTAAAACTCCACTCCCTTTTTATTTAGAACATTCATGTTTCTCAGCTCAGAACTCTGCATGTTGAGAGTGAGACATTCAGAAAATAGGGTTTTCACATTGTTCTTTCTGCATATTCTGATATACAGAGTTTCACTGTTTTATCAATGAAAACACCAGCTCACTAATGCTTTTCAATGTATGATGCATTTCATCACTTCCTGTTTCAAACTGAGACTGAAGCTCATTAAAACATTCAGATTTGCCTTCAATCTATCTGTATCAAAATTCAGGTGGTTCCTGCTCGTGTTGTCAGGCTTCGGCATTAGCTCGATCATATTCATTATTCAAATTTGCTGGACTCAGATTGGCTAACAAACTAGCCAATGACAGCAAGGTATACTGTTTCCTGCCCCGCTGTGCATGGCAACGTCACACGTACTCTCTTCCTGTTTGCTACGTCTTATGCTAACAGCTTTTAGCTAGCAGCATGCTAGGCGTGGTTTCAACTGCAGGAGCTGCCGAATACTAACAAATAAAGGAGTTGTGATGAAACAGATACAGGCCGTTCGAACTCGGGAGAACTCGGATTTTATCACCACCTGCGTAGTTTGAGAGATTAAAACTGAAAGAGAAGTTGTTGACCTGTTTTCACCCACTATGAAGGTAAGAACACCTGTGGAGCTAAAATATTCAACAGAAACCTCAGAAAAACAGTTTTTAATGGATGGGACTCTTTAAGAGTTTGAATATAAACAACATGTGGATAATCTGAAAGACTCTGATAAGTTATGACAAAAAGTTGAATTACAATCCTTAGAGACAGAGAAAAATGAATTATTTATATTTAAACTGAATTATTTTTCACATTATCAACGTTTTCATGGAAAAAGAGGAAAAAAGAAAAGCTTGCAAGTATTTTTTAAGGTCAGAATGTCAAACTATACTTATAAACACATTTTGATTTCTTTGTGGCTTGAGCATAAAGCCACGCATTCTTGTGTACTTTTCTGTTTATGGGAATCTTGTTTTAGTGAGTTNGTCTCAGTGTCATTGTTGATGTAAATGAATGTTACAGATAAATAGTGAGATCAGAGCAGAAGAAAGAGAGAAAGTTTGTGTTTATGCTTCTGTGGTGACAGCTATGAAAAAAAATCTGATTTCACAGAAAGATCCTGTTGACCTGCAGCTGCAGCTCATTTAAAACTCCACTCCCTTTTTATTTAGAACATTCATGTTTCTCAGCTCAGAACTCTGCATGTTGAGAGTGAGACATTCAGAAAAGAGGATTTTCACATTGTTCTTTCTGCATATTCTGATATACAGAGTTTCACTGTTTTATCAATGAAAACACCAGCTCACTAATGCTTTTCAATGTATGATGCATTTCATCACTTCCTGTTTCAAACTGAGACTGAAGCTCATTAAAACATTCAGATTTGCCTTATAATTGTCAAACAACACACATGTGCACCACAATTCATTAAACAAAGTTATAATGCTTCTAAATGTTTTATTTAGACTCAAGTGAGTCAGAGACACTTTAAAAATGAACTTATCTTCTAAAAAAAAATGAATATATTGACTCTATTTTAAAGAGGCAAATTCATATAAATTTCAGGACTTTGTGGTTATTTCTTAAGTATTAACCAGTAATATGAAACATTTTAGATCTAAAAAACGTTAGGAAACACTGATTAACAGACCTTTCAATCTATCTGTATCAAAATTCAGGTGGTTCCTGCTCGTTTTGTCAGGCTTTGGCATTAGCTCGATCATATTCATTATTCAAATTTGCTGGACTCAGATTGGCTAACAAACTAGCCAATGACAGCAAGGTATACTGTTTCCTGCCCCGCTGTGCATGGCAACGTCACACGTACTCTCTTCCTGTTTGCTACGTCTTATGCTAATAGCTTTTAGCTAGCAGCATGCTAGGCGTGGTTTCAACTGCAGGAGCTGCCGAATACTAACAAATAAAGGAGTTGTGACGAAACAGATACAGGCCGTTCGGACTCGGGAGAACTCTGGTTTTATCACCACCTGCGTAGTTTGAGAGCTTAAAACTGAAAGAGAAGTTGTTGACCTGTTTTCACCCACTATGAAGGTAAGAACACCTGTGGAGCTAAAATATTCAACAGAAACCTCAGAAAAACAGTTTTTAATGGATGGGACTCTTTAAGAGTTTGAATATAAACAACATGTGGATAATCTAAAAGACTCTGATAAGTTATGACAAAAAGTTACAATCCTTAGAGACAGAGAAAAATTAATTATTTATATTTAAACTGAATTATTTTTCACATTATCAACGTTTTCATGGAAAAAGAGGAAAAAAGAAAAGCTTGCAAGTATTTTTTAAGGTCAGAATGTCAAACTATACTTATAAACACATTTTGATTTCTTTGTGGCTTGAGCATAAAGCCACGCATTCTTGTGTACTTTTCTGTTTATGGGAATCTTGTTTTAGTGAGTTTTTACTGGAATGTTTCATAGTGTGTCCAGAGCCTGAGGCTGTCCTCGTCTGTCTGACTGAAGACATCACCACTGCAGATAGATTAGAGGAAAAACTTTCACCGGTGTGTGTGCACATGCACAGGGGCCTGTCAGGCGCTCCACGTCGACCCAGGCACGAGTTAATGAATCAAACGAATAAGCAGAAATACTCGGACCTCATGCTGAGAGGAAACAGAAACATGGAGAGCAAAAATGGAAAACAGATGATGAGAAGGCACGAGGACTCTGAGATAAATCTAAGATGCAGATGGACACAGAAGAAACGAAGTAAAGCAAAGTGATGCCGTGGCTAAAAATAAATAAACAAACACACAGCTGGAGCAATGACAATTAAACCGTCTAAAAGGAAATAAGAGGAACAATGCATGGAGCCTCATCACACACACACTGCAAATAGATTTACAGGTTTCATTTTAAATTTGAGCTTCTTCACAGCACAATTAGTTTAAGTGCTTCCATTTGCAGACTACAGTAGCACCTTATCGTCTGTAAAAACACACTCAGTTCAACTCATCCTGCTTTAATCTGCAATGGACACGCAATCCTTCCCGTTTGTGTTCCGTGACCCGGAATCTTTCACAGATTTCATACCGTGCTTCTCTATGTTTGACATGTATTTGTGGAAGCTTTCATTTCTAATCTCACAGACAGCACAGCAGAGAGTGAATAATGCAGACATTTGGTCTCTGCTGGGAATCCTGAAAAACCCAAAGCCTCTCCATCACCCCGAGACATAATTCTCATATAGTAACGTACATTACAACCACAATTGGCTTTTATTCATATGAATGAATGGAAAGAACTAAAATCATAATAAGAGATTGTTAAATGTAGCCTTATCTGAGCCTTTAAGGTATTTATTTATTTGATCACAAATAACTGGATGCAGGAATCACTGCAACTCTGTTCTGTAAGGGTTAATATTGTAATGTAGAAGCAGTGTAGCAGTTTGACTGATTCAGTCTGTAAGAGATGTTGTTTCTGTAAATTTACTTGTGGGGTTCAGCAAAACAACACAAATACTGACATGTATAAAATTTATAAAAATTGAGATTATAGGTTTGAATGTTTTTGGCTAATTTTAAATAAAAACCTTGTTCAAAAAGATTCCTTCAGCTAAGCTAACCGATAGAGCTGGTGTTGTAAATCTGTTTTAAGTTCTGACTGGGACTCAGTATTTAAAATACTTTGCAGATATGAAGAACAATTTGTTTGTTTGGGGTCTTATTGTATTTTTTTAACAACTAACTTGCACTTATTGAAAGTTTTCAAGTTAATTCTAACTGATGATGGTTTAACGGGTTTATGTAGGAAGATTCTCTGAAGGTCTCCTGAGGGTTTCTGTATGTGACCGTATGTTTGACAGTGGTCTTGATGATTGGCCAGCTGGTTGTCATGGTAATCAAGCTATCATGTGGTTATTCAATGGTAACCATGGATCCTAGACTGGAGCTGTTAAAGGTCTGCTCAAAGGCAGATGCCTCAGAAAATTCGGTGTTTAAATATCCTTTTTCCCACAGTCAAACTTTTCCTTCTCTAATTTCACCTCCATCCATCTGACACTGTGTTTTACAGTCTATTTTATTTAGCTTTGTTTTAATTTTCCCACCATCTAACCTCTCCCTCTGCCCCCCCCAATCCACCCCCTTCCTCTCATCTCCATCTTCTCTCCCTTCATATTGCTCTTAGTTTTTGTCCTTTTATTTCCTCCATCTCTATTTTCCTCTTTCACTCACCTCTAACAAACGCAACACATGCCATGGGTTTTGGCAGCTTTGTCATTCACTAACTTGTTTACATTTATCTCTGTTCACCAACTTGTGCACCATTTACATTTATCATGATGAAAAATTTCAAAGGATTTGGCTTTGCTAAAAACAGCAAAATATGTGATAACAATGCCCTGCTCAAACATTGTAGAAACTATATCACATAACATTTATATTTTATTAACTCGGACCAGTTTAGATCAGTTCATGACTGATGAAAACACTGAACTGCAGACTGAGCACATCTACGGACTAAAAGTTTCTGAACTGGCTCCAGCTGTGTGAGTGAGTACTTATTTGTATTTGTTTGACTCTGTGATTAACAGGTGACCTGTTCAAGGTGTAACCCCCCCCCCACTCCACTCCACCCCCTAACCCTAACCCACTCCCCCTTTACCCAACAACCATTAAAGAGGCCTTTCCATTAAAAACTGTTTTTTCTGAAGTTTCTGTTGAATATTTTAGCTCCACAGGTGTTCTTACCTTCATAGTGGGTGAAAACAGGTCAACAACTTCTCTTTTAGTTTTAATCTCTCAAACTACGCAGGTGGCGATAAAACCCGAGTTCTCCCGAGTTCGAATGGCCTGTATCTGTTTCATCACAACTCCTTTATTCGTTAGTATTCATCAGCTCCTGCAGTTGAAGCCACACCTAGCATGCTGCTAGCTAAAAACTGTTAGCATAAGACGTAGTAAACAGGAAGAGAGAACGTCTAACGTTGCCATGTGCAGCAGGGCAGGAAACAGTATGCCTTGCTCTCATAGGCTAGTTTGTTAGCCAATCAGAGTCCAGCAAATTCAAATAATGAATATGAAAAGCTGCTACTGAAGCCTGACAGAACCAGTTGAATTTTAATGCAGACAGATTGAAAGGTCTGTTAATCAGTGTTTCCTGATGTTTTTTAGATATAAAATGTTTCATATTACTGGTTAATACTTAAGAAATAACCACAAAGTCCTGGAATTTGTATAAAATGAAAGGTGCCATCCTTCTGCGACCCTGCACAGGAACAAGTGAGATTAAAAAGCTGGGATTGGTGAACTGATCTTCTCAGCTAGATCAGAGAGAATGATGACCAGCATCTCCAAATCTGAGGCCAGTAAAAAGGTGCCTTGCCCTCTCCTGGTTGGTGGAAAGTCTTTGCCCCAAGGGAAAGAGTTCAAGTGTCTTGGGGTCTTGTTCATGTGTGAGGGACAGATGGAGCATGAGATTGACAGAAGGATCGGTACCTTGTGTTGTCACTGTATCGTTCTATTGTGGTGAAGAGAGAGCTGAGCCGAAAGACAAAGGTCTCAATTGATTGGTCGATCTACATTCATACAATCATCATCGGTCATGACCCAAAGCTCAAGACAAGATCCAGGATACGAGGGGTCGAAACGAGTTTCCTCTGCAGGGTGTCTGGGCACTCCTTTAGAGATAGGATGAGGAGCTCAGTCACCAGGGAGGAACTCAGAGTAACATAGTCCTCCATGTCGAGAAGAGCCAGCTGAGGTGTTTCAGGCATCTGTTCCTCCAGGTAGCCTTCCTAGGAAGGTGTTATGGACATGTCCCGCTGGGAGGAGGAGGCCAAAATCCGTTCCGCTGGCTTCAAGTTCTGCTGATCAAACACAGTCAGTCTCAGTGTCATCGTGGATGTAAACAAACGTTCCAGATAAACAGTCTGATCAGAGCAGAAGAAGGGCAGAAAGAGAAAGAAAAGAAACAAAAAATCCACTAAAAATTCTGTCATGAAGTTACTGATGTCAGATTCCGATGTGTTCGACTCCAGTGGCGTTGTAGATGCACACAAGTGTGTGTGTGGGGAGAGGTATGAAAAAGTAAGCGTCATGATGCATATAGAAATGATATTTGATGTTTAACTCGTGTCTCTGCTGAGTGAAAAAGACTCGAGCTGCACAGATGAATCTTTCCATGGATCAAACTCCAACCCACTGAGTCAGAACATCTACATTTGGTCCTCATCAAGTCTTTTATTTCTGTGTGAGTGATGTCATCATTCTCTGGCTCTGATTTAGGGAAATACATTAATGAAGCAGTGTTGCTACAACCAGCTGATATACAGAGTTTCACCATTTAATCAATGAAAACACAAGATCACTAATAATTTTTAATGTCCATGTAAGATGGAAACAAAGAGCTGCTTCCTGTTTCATCACTTCCTGTTTCTTAAATGCCCCTTTAAAATGTTTTTAAGCTCATCAAATAACTCAACAACCCATGTGGGTCTGTGAGCTTTTAAGTGTAGTTAAAGTTTAGTCCCTTTCAAATATCTGTAGTTGTAACGAGTATCAGCTCCAGCTTCTACTGATACTGATGAAAACTAATTTCCATGTGCGCAAACTAATTTTTCAGTGAAAATGCTGGATTGGGCTGCAGCTATAGCACTAATTCTTCTGCCTCACTCGGCAGCTCTGAAACTGACAGCAATAACTCGCAGGTGAAAAGGGGTCGTGTGTCTGCTCACACCCTGCACAGCTCACTCTGTCTCACTCTCAGTCCTGTTCTGCTGGGCTTCCAGGCTTCAGCCAACAATAAAAAAAACTAAATATTTAGAGTTTTGTCTGTCAAAAACTATGAATAACTCAGCCTGCAGGTAAAATGTGTAAAATCTAAAAGGCGTTGTGTGTAGTGGTTTAATGCAGTCAATATCTTTTTATAACTTGTGGCTAAATTCCTGCCAAAACCTTCAAATATCAACAATTATTCTATTAAAGAAAAAAAAACTCAAATAAATTTAAAATGATTAAGAAAAAAGGCTCATAGAATTCTGAGTTTAGTGTGTATGTGCTGTAAATATTCTATGCTTAGCATGAGTATCCATTGCATAAAATCGGATTTGTGAGAGATGATTGCTTGAATTAGTTTTGTAAAAAAAGATACTTTTAATCTCTGCATTGGCACACAGATTTGTTGATGTGTCTTTGTGTGCAGCGCTGAAAAACCTAACAGTCAGAGCAGGAAAACGGAGCGAGACTGTGGTCTTTTATTCAGATTCTCATCTATTTTCTGACTTTAAACACAGATTTTTGTTGAAATTCTTTATCGCTCACGAATCTTAATAATCACAGATGAGAAAATGTTGTCAGACTCAAACATCATGACATAAAGGAAGTGAAATCCTGGCTCGGTTCTTTACATTTATCTCTTTATTTATAATGGAGTGGTACACCGACACCTTTGCTGCTGGTTCAGTCCAGCTGTGAACAACCTCAGACTACCGCGGCGCCATCAGGGAGCTTCGCCAGGCTGTGATAGTGACACGCTGTAACCCAAAATAGCTGTTCTACCAGCGTGGCAGCCTGGTCTACCGAAAAGCTGCTTAGTGTAGCAAAACTCTGGCTGAGTCTCTTAAAGCTGCACTAATCAGAGCTGTTAAAGGAGAAATTGTCTAATGTATCGCACGTGAGATCGTGAGGACAATCTCAAGCAAAGATTGTTGACTTGATGGACTTTGTCAGACACAAAGACAAGTGATTCAAACCAGTGAATGCATTTCCTAAAAATAAACATGTATATTTTAAAATATTTTTTTGATCACTGTTATAAAACTTGATGGCTGAATTCTTGCACTCTTGAGTGCAACAGCTCCACGCAGTCCAATTACACCTCAACAAGACAAAGAACAGGGAAGCTGTTGCATTTCTGAGCATGCATGTTCACGATCATTGCAAGCATGACGCCATGCAGTCGTCGGCTGTGGATGCAACAAGCCTCCTAAACACTTTCAGCGCTGATTGGAGAGAACTAGCGACAAAAGGAAAAGAAGAAGTGCACACATAGAGAACAAAAGAACCATGGAGGCTCCTAATAAGAAGACCCCAGATTCCTGACTGGCAATTATAACACGACTGTAGCACTATCAGCCCCTCTGTCTAAACTTGGCAAGATCCTTCATCAGCCATCAATGCCCCCTGGTTCTTCCAGCATCCAAAGCACTTTTCTGCACAGCTAGCTGATACATTAGCATCCAGCCCCATCCCCCTGCAAGGGCAGCAAGCCACTCACGGCAGCACTCATCACACACAGAATGGCTTTATTTGCTGCAGCAGCAGCTGGAAAGTAAAATCATGAGACTATAACAACAATTTGGCACCCAGTTACTAATTAATGACAGATTTCTCATTCATTTTTAGATCCACTCTGAGCATCTTTCCCTGATTTGCATCCTACCTGACTTTGAACTCAGCAAGCTGTGGCTGCATTCCCGGTTCAGCACAGTAGATCTGAGGGAAGTAGAATCGATGCGATTGAAGGTTGATGTCCATGGTGTCTGTACAAAGCAGGTATGCAGCTCAGCCTCTCTTCTGTGACAACAACAAAAAATCAAAAGAAATGTCTTTATTTGTCCACTCAGGTGTCTTTTTCTTTGTCTCTGCTGAAATTAGTCACTGACACTCCCGCTAAAGGTTGGACTTGAGTAGGAGCATTCCAGCCACCTTCTCCAGGGATGGACACAAGGCTAAAGAACGCTACCACAGAGAAGGCATCCTCTTCCTCTTCATCTCCTCTGTACGCTGTACATGCAGTTACCTCTGATGTCTGACACCGAACAGGCACACTAACCTACTTCCCCACTAGCAGCTACTGTACACTCAGCAGCTGTGAGCACAAGAACAAAGATGAGTCCAGTATCCCAGTGAATGAAGATAAAAAAATCCAGTCACCAGTTCATCCTTCAGCTGGAAGGGAAGCAGGTTTAGATAAAAAAAAGAAAGGAAATTTTAGAATTTTTGGGAGAAAAAAGATTGAAATGGACAAGGACACTCCTTACATGAAGAGGACGAAATGAGAGTCCTTTGGTTTTTACGCTTTAGAGGTAGAAGAAAGAGAAAGGTGGGGGGTTAGAGAGACAGAGATGGTGAGAGATTCTCGATGCTGAGGCGTTGCCCTCACACTGCCTCTCCCCTCTGTGTCTCATTGGATTACCTCCTCCCTCTTAAAGCCCCCACCCTTCTCTCTTTCTCTCCCTCCCTCTATCCTTTCCACTTCCCCCTCCCAGCTGTGACGAGATGGGCTGCCGGCCCTGGAGGCTGCTGCCCCGCCTTCTGCTACCCACAGTTCCCCTTTCTGTGCTTCCTGATTGGCCGAGGCGGGGATGCGTAAGTGTGCATGGATGGAAGAGAGGCGAACAGGACGAGCAACAGATTTTAATTCATCTGATGGCCCCCGTCTTTTCCTCATGTATGATGTGACGTGGCATACTAGGCTTGGGTGGAACTTAAAATGCAACACACACATTATGGCATTTACACACTCAGATCTGGCAGCTTATACTTGATGTTCATTAAGCTAAAGTAATGCAGGTGCAGAAAGAAAAATAAATACAACCATCTGCTCTTGATGGCTTAGTCAAATGTGAACACAGTAAATATAAACACCAAAAGCATGTTGGGTATATCTGCAAAATATCTACAATAAAATAAAATGCAATACTGAAAAAGAAGAAACTTAATCTAAAGCTCAGATATTTGTGCCTTTAATATTTAGTATCTCCTCAATCCAGATGCACATAGATTATAAATCATGTACAGAAAGCAATATGAGATCATAATCCCTGCAGTAGGTTCAACATAAAAGCAGTTTGCCAGCAAATCCTGACAGCCCAGAAAATAGACCCATCCACAGTCTCTTCCTCTGACAGCTCTGCCAGCTCACATCATCAACATCTGTGCTGCAGTTCAGGCTGTGCATGGATTGTGCCTTAATGTTATAGAACTGCTAGTTGACATAGTTTGGTCTGTAATCAATGTAAATATCAGGTGTTTTAAACATTTCCAATAGTTCTCGCTATCTTGTACAGCACATGAAAAAGTTCTTTCGCACTAAAGAGATTATTAGCGAAGATTTTAAGCAGCATTACTGGACTTTGCTTTGAGGAAGTTAGATAAATTATAAAAGTTTAAACTTAGTTTTTTTTTAATTTAAGCTGCTTCAACCGAGATGGAAGGAAACTCTTGCCTTAATGTTTCCACTAATGAAGCAGAACACGGTATCTTAAACTGATTTAACATCCTGTTATAATCTGAAGTCATATACAGCGTGCATAAGAAGAAATCCTGTTTTCCTGATTTCTGTCAGTAACTTGCAAAATCCAACATGTCTGATTAAACATAACCGGTAAGAGTGGGAGGAATCTTTAATTAAAGTTAATTGAAGTAGTAGCTGTTGTGAGTGTGTTTTTGTAAGAGTCGTGTGTCCATACTGAGGATCATTAAACCCAAAAAGGAAGTAGGGATCAATGTAAAAATCCCAAGTGATAATGAGAACAAGAAGAAGGAACATGAGAAGCTCAAATGCCAAAACATGAAAGAGGAAAAAGAGAAGTTTTGGAAAGTCAAAGCCTCCGTGGTACCACTCGGGGCTGTGAACCCTCAAAATAGATAAGTGACTCCAACAGATCCCAAAACGTCAAGAATCTCTATCCAAAAGAACGTTCAGGAAATGAAATGAAGGATTTTCTGTGCATAATGTGCACGAACTGCAGAGGAGCGTGACACAAACTTCAAAAGATACAACATATTCTGGATGTCACAGATGGGATTAGAATGATGTCACAAAGAAATGATGAAGGAGGGTGTAATAAACACTGAAGTGATGTCATGAAGGGCAAAAAGAAAAGAACAGAAGGGTGAAGTAGTTGTGAGTTTAACACCTGTGTAGGTGGAAATAAGCCACCTGGACGGAAACAGCAAGGAGAAAAGAAATCAGCAGAAAAAAGAGAGAAACAACAAGAGGAAGGTGGAAAGGACACCCATCCCCCATCACGCTCTGTCAGGTCAAACCCAGCAGCAAAATATATTCTAATATGAAACTACATAACTTCCTGTCCTGAGTAAATACAGGCAGGTGTCGCTGTAGCAGCCAGGCTATTAGCGCACAGCAGGAGGGTTGGCCTTGTGTCTGACACACAGCATCAGTCAGAACATCACACAACATGACGCGACGACATGGAGAGACAGCAATATGGAACTGTGGGTAAAAATACAAAATAAAAATAAACAAATACAAGTTTGAGTGAATAAAACACATACTGTCATACCTAAAATAATACCATACATTTCAACACCAGTTTTTACCATAGATTTTTTTTTCTATTATTCTATATGTTCATAATAAATAAAATTCTTTTATCGTACACATTTTTGAATTGGGTCAAAATTGTTATTTTATAAAATCATTTATGTTTCCTGGAGACCTCCTACTTCAAAAACCCAGACATGGAAGATGGTCAGACTACCAGGAGGGACAACAAAGTTCCCTCATCTAACAGAGTATTAAATGTTTACTAAAGATCTCACTGTTAGTGAGTCATGAAAAAATATACAGATAAAAAGGTTCTTATTTATGTCTATATTTTTCCACAGATTAGTATTTAATTTGCAATTAGAACGCCAACTAAGTTTTATCAAACTTCTCGCTCTCACGACTCAGAACAACCTATTTACTGAGAAAATTGCTGAAGACTATAAACACGAGCAGATAGAGAAGAGATACATTGAGTCCAACATCCCCAATGGTAAACCGCAAAACCCAAAAAATGAAGAAAAAAAATGACACATTTAGTTTTGCATCATGTGACTCTGTATAATTCTGTCGTGATGAAGGAAAATAAGGATTAAAGGAGTGTGAGACGTGTGCAAGAGAGAAGGTAAAATACATGTTTCCTGTGTTTTTTGGGAACAAACAGCATCTCATCCACAAAAGCCTGAAACACACACACACACACATACATGCACACACATATACACACTCCCATGCACGAGCAGCATGAACACTGCATCTGACTCAGATGAGCTGCACCACAGGAGGATGGGCGAGAAGTGGGTTGTTTTACTCTCATTCACAAACATTATATTATCCTTCTTTCATGCGAACACACACACAGACACACAAGAACACACACGCACACACACGTGTTGTGTTGATCCTCCTGTGAATACATAAGTGTGGATAATTATGAGTCATAAACAAGACTGCTATCACCCAACATGAACTGCTCTTATTCAGATTCAGAACAGCACAGAGACACATGTCCTCCCACCTGACGCATCATCATCATCAGCTGCACCATCCTTCTCTGTTATTTTATGTAGGTCAGAATGAATTTTGTGAAAGTGGTTGTAATCACACACACAATCTGTTGTTGTTTGACTTTTAGTGTTTGGTTCATAATTTCCTCTCTATTTGATTTATTTGTTTGTGATTGTTTAATTTTTCTACTCACATCTTTATTTTGTGTTTCTGCTGTTTCCTCTTTTATTTTGAAGGAGTGCTTTCTCGTTTTTCTAAATTTCTGCTCTTACTTTTGATTTCCAATAGTTTATAGTTTACTTAGTTCTTCTCTTGCTCAACTTAAACCACTTTGCTTTTGTTTTACATTTTATATTCTTAAATTAACCTGCCCAGGTGTAGCCCCGCCTCTTGCTGAATGACCACTGGAGATAGTTTTTTTCTTTCGAATCAGCTCATGTGTCAGCGCCAGGAAAAGAAGACATTAATATATCAGTTAGTAATCAAGTTTTTTTTATAATGTTTTTTAATTTAACATTAAGTCCCAAACTCTTCTGTAAAATTTAAACTTACACCTGTTCAGAATAAAATCACACAGCTGTGTACAGAGAACAATGGACTGAGGGTGAATCTGACCTCCTGACCTACAACAGCAGGACATAATCCACAACAATTTCATGATTTACATCCAGTTCAAACACCAGAGGCCCCAGAGATCCATTTACAGTCTCAGGATAGGGTTAAAAAAGCACATTGTCATCACCAACAGCCTCTTTGAAATGTAATGCCCATCTTTCACAACAATCCATCCACTGTGCGCTGAGCGGCCTGTCAGTAAATACAGGCTTGTACAGTCTATTTGCCCTAATTCAGCTTACTGTTACTATTAAAGCTATTGTACAGTAGGTCACACACTTATCAACAACCGCCCTCATCAATACGCACCCGGCAACACTGTTAACAGGATCAATAGATTTCCCACTTTAAAACAATCCAGTTCAAACATCTGGAGCTGTTAGAGGACATCATGGGTGAGTTCAGACAAACGGCTGAACTACATATCACTTTACATGTAGATACACAGCTGTGTAAAATATGATTCATGTTAATATCATATATGTTTAAATTCTGTATCTGTCCAACTATAAAAGGATTTTTGAGCTTGTGTAACGACAAATAATATTCCAGTTTTTAAAGTCACGTTAAAACTCTCCAAATCTAACAAAGTAATTTCTTTGAGTAAGAACTACTGTCTGAGATTTAATGACATTTAGTATCAAAGTTGCAGATTGCAACCAAACAAATACATATTAAATAAAATGCTGCTTTTCAGAAAAAAACTGGAGCACTTCTTTAATTTTCGTTAAACTTGTGTTTGTTTGAACCATTGACATATACGAAGATCATATTGGGTCTCTGTCTCATTCTGTTGTACCAAAAGTGAAAAATATCCAAAATATTTCTTTTATAGGTGCTTCCATGTTAAACTTTTGGGATAAGAAACTACAAACTATGTGAAGCTGAAAATTCATCCTACTGGCCCTTCCATTAAAAACGTTTTTTCTGAGGTTTCTGTTGAATATTTTAGCTCCACAGGTGTTCTTACCTTCATAGTGGGTGAAAACAGGTCAACAACTTCTCTTTCAGTTTTTATCTCTCAACCTACGCAGGTGGAGATAACACCCGAATTCTCCCGAGTTCGAACGGCCTGTATCTGTTTCATCACAACTCCTTTGTTCGTTAGTATTCATCAGCTCCTGCAGTTGAAACCACACCTAGCATGCTGCTGGCTAAAAGCTGTTAGCATAAGACGTAGCAAACTGGAAGATACACAGTGCGCTGTTGCCATGCGCAGCGAGGAAGGAAACAGGAAGCCGTGCTCTCATAGGCTAGTTTGTTAGCCAATCAGAGTCCAGCAAATTCGCATAATGAATATTAATGAGTTGCAGCTGAAGCCTGACGAATCGTCACACAGACAGATTGAAAGGTCTGTTAATCAGTAGCTACGTTTACATGCGCCAAATTTCCCCAATCTGATTAAAATCTTGGTCGATCTGAATTCCCAAATCCCTGTTTACATGGACACTAACTGAGATGATCTGATCATGTCATGAGTACACATGCACCAAGCACTCAGTCAGGTTAAATGAGTTGAGCATGCGCACAGCGAGTTGTCTTTCAGGGGGAAGAAAAAAAAAAGTAAACAAACTCCCTCCTTTCTGCACGTCTTTCCCGCCCCATCGTGTGCTCGATCTGACTCACGTTATCCCCAACATGGACCTTCTGCAGGTGATTACCTTTATGTTTGGGTTTTTACTGGTCGCATTAACCAAGCTAGAGGCTGAATACATATTACTACTGCTCCTCCACCACAGGAGAGGAGAGCAGGATGACAGGATGACTGCACCAGCAGACCACTTCTGTTTACTTCCCGCTATGTTTTCTACTTGAGTCTGCGAAAGCAGAAAGACGTCACGCTGAAGTTGTACGCATGCGCAAAGGGCTCTTTTCACCCTTTCTTTCCGAATGGGTGTATACATGCACGTCTATCCGAATGGAGATCGGACAAAACCACCCCTCTCGATCGGAAGTAAATTTCTTTCGGATCAGGCTGCATCGGATCAAAACATTCGGGTTGACATGTTTACGTGACGTCTTTTTTATCCGATTGGGCGTTTATTCCGATTAAATGTGCCCATGTAAACGTAGCTAATGTTTCCTAACGTTGTTTTAGATATAAAATGTTTCATATTACTGGTTAATAAATAACAACAAAGTCATGGATTTGTATGAAATGGCCTTTTTAAAACTTGTTTGCATACAGGATGAATCAGTGTGAGTCAGACTACGATGTCACCTAGAGAACACCTGCATGCAGCACCCAAAACCTTAAATATAATCCAGCTGCAGGTAGCTGCAAGCGAAACACTCAATTAACAAGCATGTTAACTGTATGCATTTTAAAAAGCTTAATTTTTCAGGATGAAGTTGATATTTGAAGGGATTTGTATGGTGGTTTTTGGTTAATGAGAGAAGAGATGAAGCCAAGGACTCGGATGTTTAGGTGATAATAACAGAATTAACAGATTTAGCAAAGAGTTTTTCCACTTCCAAACCTGTTCTGATGATCCAATTCAGTCTCTGACTATATGTATTTCAAAGCCTTTTCTTCTGCTAATGCACATATACCACAAAATAAAGTATCCCAAATCACCCCCAAAGAGTTCAATAAATCTACATTCACCAACAGTTTGATTCCCGTCAGTCCGTCTCTGGCTCGAAGCTCACCCATGTGCTTGTGCCTCACCCACATCTGTGCAGCAGCAGCACTGCAGCTGATTGGATGGAGGATGTGGACAGTAAACTCAGTCTCTGCATCCCAGAGACAGTTGATGGATACTGGGAGCTGATTGGCTCGCAGGCAGGGGGGTGTGAGCAGGTAGCTTTACATTTTTAGTAGCCTATAGTGTCAATGAATCCTACAATTAATGAACGGGTTTTGTATCTTGATTATACAGCTGTGCACGTGCCATCTGGTTTCTATGACAACAACTCTCTTTAATCTGCAGACAACCTCCACGTGACGTTTAATAGGAGTCAGAGATGACAGCCAGAGTCACAGCAAATATGTTTTTGACTTGTGGAAACCTGAATGGGGGTTTAAAAGGTCTTAAACGTGCACACCTGTCTGACCTCTTGCATCACACATGCACCTATTGTGACGCTTGCACGTGCACGTCAGGCCTCTAAATTAAACTACTGAAGTATATTTTTATGTAAATATGCTGCTTTTCATCATCACATTCTCTGATTTCCCAGAAAACTGCGCAGCAGAATTGAAGCGTGCTGCTGTGTTTGTGCAGGAAAAGAGCGAATCATCCTTCTTACCTCATCTCCCTTCGATCCCTATTAACTCAACTTCACTCTCTCCTTTTTCACACTCCTTCTTCTCACAATGAAACGACTGCGATCCCACAAAAACAGCTGGAGTTGCGTTCGAACAGAAGCCACGAGATGTGGCCGACTTGGGTGTGCAGATGTTCAGGCTGGGAGAGATGTGTCAGGGTGTGGAGGAAAGAACACGCTGCACAGAAATTCTTCACTTTCCAGCTCCGTATTTTAGGAATCTCAGCTCTCTGGTGTGTGCCGGGCAGAAGGTGGTTCGGTAGGAGCCATTTCAAAGGGAAACACGCCGGTTTCCGAGGGACAAGAAGCCGGCCGGGGAAGCTGAGAGCGGATTCTGAGATGCCATCTTTCCAACCGCTGGGATGCTGCGTGGAGGGGGGTGGGGGAGGGGGTGTGGGGGGTTCATGTCTGTGATGTTCTGCTGCACGGCAGCGCCCTCAACCCGCTGACGGAGGAACCAGATGATACAGCAGCCATCAGAGTGTTAATAATCCCACAAATACAGTCTGAAAGATACAAATATGTTTCATTGTGTGTAAATCTTTGGCTTCTAAAGCAGAATCAATTATAATAATATTTAATATAAAACACGGTTTTGTTGTTTTCCCAATAATTTACAAACAGTCGCCCGTTACTTAAAGGCTGATTAAGGTTTCTCATAACCACAGGTGTTTTATCTGAACATTTCTGATTTGGTCCTGCGTGGGCTTCCTTAGTTGTACTAGAGATACTGATAGAATAATCAATTAACTGACTGCAGACACTTTATAAACACTCATGCATTATAAGCTCCACAGGACAGGAGAGATCAGATGATTATCTTATTAACGTTTTCTAGTTGTGTTTTATTTTTCTAATGTTTTCTTTCATTTCCTGGAAAGATGATGGATCCAGGTGTCCCAGGTGCTGATGGTGGGAAAAGAGAAATGGTGTGTGGGCTCAGGGCTGGCGAATGCAGAAGTTCCTCAGACTGAGTGTGGTCTGTGCTTCAACAGAGGCTCAGCAAATTTCACAAGGAGTTTGTCATCCATTGGGTCACAAGTTCAGGATAAAAAAACAGACCTCCTTCATACCAGGGACACTCTCCAGCTCCTCCTGGGGGGTCCCAAGACCTTCCCAGACCAGAGAAGATACAAAATCCCCCCAGCGGGTTCCGGGTCTGCCTGGTGTCCTGCAGGACTTCCCCCAAAAAACCTAGGTGATCCTTACCAGAAGCCAGAAACACCTCAGATGAAGAGCAGTGGCTCTACTTCAAGCTCCTCCCCTTTTCTCTAAGGCTGAATCAGTTTCAGTTTTGCTTTAGATTAGAATGTTAAATCTACATGATTTAATAAACTCTACAGAGACAGAACTTGTTACATACACATTGTAGAAATTTTTAAGATAAAATAAAGATTTGACCACTATATTTGATATAAATGTGATGGAGCAAATCCACTTTCATCATTTCATCATTCTTCACAGAAAATTTAAAGTCACTTTACAACTTTTCTTGAAAAAAACAAAATAATTTTGTCGAGATTTTTGTTGAATATAATCTGCTGTAGTTTCATCCTTTTAATTTAACTTTAAATACAACTATCAAAGTAGATTTTGTATTACTCTGACTTTATTTTTTTCAAACCAATTCATCTTTAGAAAGTTTCCTAATGTCACTTTCCAGAAAATTAGAGCTTTTTGTTTTGCGTAAAATCTTTTTGATAGTCATAATCAGATACGTGTTTTACTTTGTTGGCTGAATTTTACTTCTAAACAACATGTCCGATGTTGAAATGTACATAATTTACCATTTTATAGGAAATAATTTGTCATTTTGAATTTTATTGCATCAATATTTCTCCAAAATACTGGAACAGAGGGAACAAAATAGTCACAATTCTGGAACAACTGGAGGAGTTTTAAGAGATTTGAAAATCATTGCATTTAATTTTATTTAGATTTCTTATAGAGGAAAAGACCATTTTGTTTGTGATCACACACTTTTATTGTTTCTATATTTTTCTGATGAAGGATTATCAAACACACAGAGGACCTGGTTGTAAACAGGAAGTGAGACAGACTCAGTGAAACACACATTGAATTGTTTTCAATCTAAATCACACAGACTGATGAAAAACAGACAATCCTGCAGGAGAAAAAACAACATCCAGGTTTCAGTGTAAAGCTAAAAAAATAACCGTAGTTTCTCAAGAAGCAAAACATTATTTTACTATTCTTGAAGTAAAGAAAACAACATTTAAATGAGACAAACATGTCAACAAAACAGGAAAAATATACTATAAATCAGCAGTGGCCTCGGTTTTAGATTTTAGATTTAGAGAATAAGTGATTGAATTTTTGTAAAAGATGAATTTTGTGAAGGAGAATTAAAACATATTTTGTGTTTATTAGTAACAAATTTGAAAGTATTGGCTGGGTGACTTGATGGGGCTCTTGTAACTGGGTGTGTCCTGATGTGACGTCTGGTTGGTGATGGTTTTCTGGAGGTTTAAGGTGAATGATGGGGTGGATTTCTTCACTTCTGGTTTGCTGCCCCCCTTCATTAGCATTTGGCTTGGAGTCGCTGCAGGCCTGCTGTCAGTGGACATCGAAGACGCCGACGTGGCTGCTTCAGAAGATCCAGTCTTTCTTGCGAGGGGGCTCAGATAGATCTGCATAGTCACTAAGTGAAGTGGTGAAATGTGGCGGAGGACGGTCGATGGCAGGTCAGGAGAGACGTGGTAGGTCAAAGGCATGAATTAGGGAGAAATGGAGTAACAAAAAAAAAAAGAGAAATGGAGTGCAAGGTGAGATGTAAAAAAATGAAGGACAAAAATCAAAGCTCACATGCAGAGTTCTATGAAGAGAATAATTCAATAAAATCCTTATTTCACTGTCAGGGATGACGCCTACCTTTACAGTGTGTCACACGCCGTGTTCCTTCACAAAGACACAGATTTATTATTAGTTTTAATATTTGTCTTTACTGTGAAATCTTCAAGTAAACAACAGCTGCACATGCTGAGTTCTCTCACCTGCACTTTCTGTTGCCTCCTTAGACTTAATGCTGGTGGATTGAGACACAGAACAAACAGATTCAAATATTTATTGACTGAAACAGAGAATCACCTCTGATTAACAAAAAGTTTGGTGTTGGAGAACGAGCCAGTACGGGATTTTAGGATGTGAGATATTGTGTAATTATAGAATGAAAAGCTGCTTACCTCTCTGGAATCTTCTTACAGACTGAAGCTGCAGAGGAGGGTTGTGTTTTACTGCTCTTACATGGACTTTCCTGCGCGCCTGATGGGCTCCTCACACCACTAAAAGAACATAAAAAGTAACATTCTGACACTGAAAAAGAAGGCAGAGGATAAAACGATATTACAAGCAGAGAAAAGTGGAAAAGAGGACTGAAGTCAGCAGCAGATTGATCGAAGATGTTTGTTTGTTTTCATTCCAATCTGAAAACCTCAAATTCCCAGACACACTGGGAAATTCAGATTCTTTCTAATGTCAGTAACATCTGCAAATTAAAGACAATTTTTGGGATTATTACTGAGAGTGTGCAACATAATGCTGGAATAAAGGAGAATAAAGTCGTGAGTTGTGAGTCGTCTGTTCCGGATTCCACGTGCAGACTGAGCGGTTACCTCCGTGAAGGTGTTGAGCTGTAGTTCTTCATAATGGAGCTAGAGGGCACTGTTGAGCTCTTTTTCAGAGAGGCAGCACTTGGGGTGACTGGGGGAGGTTTGGAGGGCAGAGCCAGAGACACGGGCCTGGCTGTGGAAACACACACAAATAAATCTCTTCCTCATCAGCCGTTCAGTAGATTACAACACAGTGCAAAGGTTTAAAAATTCTCTTAATCAGTGTTTCTACAGGTAATCTGGAGCTTTTTCTTTTCTTTGGCTGATTTTTATACACTTTGAGTCAAACCCTTGTTCCTGTCTATGATGGCATAAGAGGAAAGTGGACATGTGGAGGACCAGAAGAAGAACAGACTATCCACAGCAGAAAAACAATATCTAAAAGTCACAGTCTGGTTTAGAAGCTTCATCCTTCTGCCGTCTAGTTTTCAGCTACAATTCTTCAGGAATCACATTTTTACTGATAAACTAGATTTTTCATGTCAAACTGTCTTATTTTGAGTGTTTTTCATAGATTCAGCTAAATACATTTGGTTAAATTGTGTCTTAATGCTAATAATAAAGTGTCTGAAGATCCAATTAAAAAAAAATATTGAAGTTGTGACAACACTGGTTTATCCTTTGAGTTTAGTGGCCTTTTTACACCCGAGTGTTCTTATTTATAGAGCTAGAAAATCAAACAAAAAGTCTGGAGAAAATCTTTCAAAGGTCTTGAGGAAGTCAGACACTAGAGCTCAACACTCGAGACATTTGCACAGTTTTGCATGTTCATTGAAAGAGAAAATATAAACAATGGCTCTGTGATCATTTTATAAAAGAAGAAATGGGAACCAATTAACTTCAAACATAAGCAAAAAAAGTGCTTCAGCCGGATCCAAAAGAGGAAATAATGTAGTCCCAAATCATCCAAACTCCTTCAAAATAAAATGGTTCATTTATTTGTTCTGAAAATCACTTGTTTTTGACAGAATATTCGATTTTATCTAAACCTGAAATCAAGTTTAACTTGTTGCTTTTGAAACAAAATGATTCACTTCCAGGTGTAACATCAGAAATCTTTGATCTTCACCTTTGACTCCTGGTGTTCTCCTGCCTGCAGCCGCTGCAGCAGCTGCTGCCTGATGCTCCTCTGAGATGTTGAGCCTCTTCAGCACGTCAGCTAGAGCCATCTTCAGCAACTGGATTTCATCTTCCTGCATTTGCATCCTCTGTTCGAGGTAGGTGAGACGATCGGCCACATCCAGGCCGCTGGCTGCTGAGCTGCGGTCGTCTGAAAGAAGAGAAGAAGGTTTGTGTGATAAACAGTCGGGGAGTTGGCGGCAGATTTCAGTGCATTATTAACTCAGTGTTTCCGTGCTTTCCGTTCTTGGACAGAGAGCTTGTGTGGAGTCTTTTGCTTTGGGATGGATTATGTTGTGATCCCTCTCAACTACATTACATAACTTCTGATACTGTAGAGCCTGAAGCGTCGGTTTTAAAACACACCAACAGAAAAGGCAGACTCATAAAAGCACTGACAAAAACTGACATTCACAACATCAAATGTTACAGATCTTTAAGGCTACATTCTGTTTATTGGCTGTTTGGCTAAAATCAAGCTAATGAGGTCACAGCTCAGCTGGAGTCAGCAGATCCTCCACGTTATCATCATACAGAGACATGTAAACAATGGCAGGAAGTAAAACCTCTATAATCTGTCTCTATTTGAGTATCTTTTTCTCCAGAACTGAACAGTGGATCAGAGTCAGGTACCATGTGAGCTGCTGGATGCTGATGAGTAAGCAGGGTATCTCTGCTGGATGCTCGCTCCCTCCTCCAACATCCCAGATATCTTCCTCCTCTTCTTCTCCTCTCGTGAGCACACTCGTTCAGTCCTTGTTCCTCCCCTGGCTCCTGTCAGATAACTCTGCACCCCCTCCATCTCATCCGGCGAGTGTCCACTAAAATCTCATCCCTGTCACAGATGAACTCAGATCCGCTGCTCTGTTTTATATTTAAATATCCACGGTGCACGAGGAGGGTGCTGCTGTCTGGATCTCGGCCGTTTGACACACTCAAGAGCACAAAGATGCGTTTTTCAGAGCTTTAAGCCTTTTGATCTGTGTGTGTGCGTGTGTGTGTGTGTGTGTGTGTGTGTGTGTGTAAAGGTGGGGGTGGGGTGATAATGCTTAAAATCTAAGAAGTCACCCAGTTCAGATGGAATTGTCCCTGCCCATGTATGTGTGTGGAGACTACAATGTTAATCTCAATCCCAATGCTAATCTCTTTGACTCCGCCCACACACATAAACCCCGATGCAGAGTGGACACATCAGAAGTAGACCTGAAACTGCATCATGTTACTGCAGGTCAGGGGAACAAGAAGACGTGAAACGAAAGCAAAAAATAAATAAAAATACAGGGAAAAAAATAAAACAGGAATCAGAAACTTCAGGAAGTAAATAAGCTTAATTTAATTTGATGAATTTGTTGTTTTATTTTTGTTTGTTTCTAACCTCCAGCTGATAATCTGTGGAGACAGTTTCAATATGGTTCAAAAATGCATTAACCAGATGAGTTAGTGGCCTGAACGCGACCGGTTGCTACAGTAGATAGAAGCAGATTAATTCAAATAAAAAGTGCCTAAAAAACTTCAACATCTCAGATAGTTTGTCATGAAAAACAGAATAAAGTAAAATTACATATTGATGTAAAAAATTTTAATCTTAAAGAATTAAATAATTTCTCAAAAATCATAGTTTTTTAGTCTTGTATGTCTGTATTACAAAGAAAAACAGGTTTGTATTGTATTTTCTGTTTATTTGTTAATTTGAACATTAAACAAATATTTAATCTTTAATTAAACTAAATCTGAATTCTGCCTCTTTAACAAGATCAATACTTTATATAAAGTTATCACCCGTCTTCTTCCCTCTAGTGGAGGGTCTAAAAACAACAAGTGGAATGTGCCAATTTTATTATATTATTATTATATTGCTATACAATTACATATATATATAATTATATTTTTAGCCAAAAATAAATAAACAGGTTTGTGTGAAGTCATGAAATAATTGTTGATAAAAATGAAAAACCCTGTAAGAGTTTTTGTTTTATAATAATATAAAATCCATGATGTCTAAATGAGTTTGTGAAGCCTTAAATCTAACTTCAGTTTCTATTCCATGTTTTCGGTCCTGACAGTGATAATCTCCTGTTACTCTGAGTTTAATTATTAAAACATTTAACCAGAGGAGGTAATCTGCATCTCACTGACAGCAGAGCTTTTGTGTAGGACCGTGATCTTGTCCTGGCTGTGACTTCATCCTCGTGCCACCTCCACACACTCCATATGGGATTGGGATTAGAATAGCACATAATCCTAGTGCTGTGAGAGAGAATTAGCAAATCCACCTCTCAGTTTGTACAGCAACGTGAAGAATCAGCAGGCTTTTTAACACACGTGTCAGTCACACAATCAAACATATGTATAAATTTAAAACTGTAAAAATCTAGTTATAGATATAGATTAAAGATATTAAGAGCTTTTTAATCTTCAGTGCTGGACAGACTGTCATATATGTTCAAAAGCAATCCTTCACATGTTGGTGCTCTGACACTAATGTCCACAAGGGGACAGGAAACGTCCTAAACCTTCCAATCTGAGACGTCTGATTGGAGAAATGACCGGAAAAAACATCTGAGTTAATCCTTCTTTGAAAGGTGCAAATTAACTGACATGCAAATTAAAACATTTAAATTAAAATCATGCCAATTTTTTATCTAATGACAGAAAACTACAGGAAGAATTAACTTTTAAGTGTTGACACAAGGACAGTTGGATTTTTATCTGTAGTGTGATGAAAAAATGGTAAAGTTTATCAAACACACCTGTTGAGTCTGATCCAACATACAAGAAGGACTTTTAGTTGAGATTATTTTCCACTTTTTTGATTCAGTCAGTTTCATTTTACTCATGAAAAATCAAAAGAAACTGATTGTGTCCAGATTCTCCTTTAGACTGAAACATTTCTCAAACATTGATGAGTCGTTCAGAAGTTTTTAACTAATAAAATCTGAGCAGCGTTAGATTCATTAACCTGTTTCACTCAGCCGGACTGCTCTGATCCTCAGGTTTACCTGTCATGAAGTCAGTGTCCGGTGCTAACAGAGAGTCACTGTGATAGCGTTCCTTCAGAGAAGGTCTCCTCAGCAGGCCTCGACCCGTCTCCTCCATCCCTGCGCTGTGGTCCAGCAGCTCCTCCATGTGTGCGTCTCCTTCTGTTGTCATGACCCTGATGGAGGAAGTCAGGGTGATCCTGGACGTTTTCCCTGAACCTCACTGCTGACTCTGCTTCCCCTCCCCGGACCAGCTTTCCCTCCCTCCTGGAAGGAGTGTGTGGAAGGTGATGTCACTCAGAGGACAGATTAAAGACATGATAATCCATCTGAAGCTCAAGGGAGGACAAGACAGGGAGTATTTATAAGCAAGTAATGAAGGGAAAGAAGAAAACTTTCACATATAAAACGTGCACAGATGTCGTCTGCAAACATACAGACACTGTTTCAGGGAGGAAACAACACGAGACGTTTAACAATCAGCTGAGAATAAAACACTCACTTTGAAAAAACAACAGCAGGGTGAGACCGAGGAATTTGCAGTTGCATGCAAAGTTTCAGACAAGCAAACAATTACAGTGTCCAAAAGCGCTTACATCAGGCTGCCATCCGGCGTGGCCGGCCCCGCTGTGCTGTAGAGATGATGAGATTCAGAGATTAGGGAGCAGAACTTGATTAATTACAGTCACCAGGAGGACAATAAGCCGGATGTGGTAATTAGACCAACAGGAGAAAGAAGCAGGGCGGGATGAAAAGCTAGTTAGCTGATTGTCTTGGGGTTCCTTCCAGTGTGAGACGGCTTTGTCTATTTTGCAGTTTGTTGGATTGAGTCTCCCTCCAGCAGGTGTGTTTAGTTGCTGATCAATCAAAGGAGGCCTTGTGAATGAAGTGCTTAATCACACAAATGTTTTTGTTTTCTTTTTTAAATTAAGAAAATTTGAGACAAAAATAAAAATTAAAGTAAAACAGCTGGAGATAGAAACAAGCCCCGCCTCCACCTGTGATCCTGAGGAGGAATAAGCAGCTACAGAAGAAGGAAAGATGGATAAAGTGACTAAGGTTTAATAATAAATCACAAATGGTTTCATGCAAAAAAAAAAACAATAATACTCAAACAAAATAACATCAACAAAGGGAAAATACTTTAATTAAAACTTTCTACAGTTCAGTATTATAATGAGAGGCAGAGCAGACCCTGAACGTCAACAGAGGACGGACATCAAGTTCATGAGATTTTCAGTTTGATCCAGTTAAAATTCTTAGCAGCAAATAAAACAACAATGAAATAATCTAAACAAGACAAAATAAAAGCATGAATTATCATCTCTGATCAATGATTGGCCAATATTTCTCAGTTGATATAAAAAATCTGTCCGTCCTTCCGTCCGTTCCGTCTATCTATCTATCTATCTATCTATCTATCTATCTATCTATCTATCTATCTATCTATCTATCTATCTATCTATCTATCTATCTATCTATCTATCTATCTATCTATCTATCTATCTATCTATCTATCTATCTATCTATCTATCTATCTAGTTGGTTTTATGTTTAATGATTTTAAACATTTCATTTTTTTGGTTTGTTTTCTTTATGGTAGTTGTTTCAGGACATGTTGTACGGCACTTCCGTTAGCTGGGTGAAATCATTTATGCCTATTATGTTCTGAAATCCGATCAGTGCTCAGTTCTGCATCTCTTTATTCTCACCTCAGATTATGTGACTCCTAACTACTTCCTGTCCTCCAGTGTTCGATAGGATGGAACCAGTGACTCCAACACCGAGAAAAAAACAAAAACTAAAATATGATTTCATCTCTTTAACCAATCCAGGAGTTTTAACATACGTCAGCATGTCTCAGGTCCGAATATGTACATAGTTTTATTCATTTTCTGATCTGGCTGCTGTTTTTCCAGTGATACAGATGTGTCAGTGTATGTGTGCAGAATATTCCTGATGCCCTGAAGCCAGAACTGGGATAAAGGTCAAAGTCAGATAATGACTCTGCTGGCAGAGAACATGGAGGAGGGACATGAGGAGGTTAAAATGTCTCCTGATTTATTTAAAAAAACAAGATCCCACATCAAGATCAAAACCAAAAAAGGTCAGAAGAAAAATTGACCCTGATCTGACGCTGTTGTCTCACTGTTGACCTCCTGTGGACAATGTGGGGAACTACATCTGTTACCTGCTTCCTGATGTGAGCAGCGACTCTCACTTAATATCAAAATTAACTTTAAAGGCACCTGTTAATCCAAATAAAATATTCATAATGATGAAATCTCATAATCCAAAAGGTAAAAAGAGGCAATATGAAATAAAAGACCCACACACAGAATTTTCACAAATGACTTAAAATTTATAAATATTCTCTCAATGGTACATTAAATCTGTTTGGGATGGTATAATCTTTCAAATTAAACAAACAAAAAGGAAATTCCAAGAGCGTGACAGTGTCAAGAATCTGACACACACATTTCTCTCTACTCCAAAAATATCTAAACCCACATTTTATTCCCCAAGTATATATGAAAATATATGTCAACAATAAGCATCAGTACAGGCCACAGAGAAAGCAGAATCTCACAGGTAGGCTGAGAGCTTTGTGTTTCGTTTAATGGAGCGTGTGCCTCCTGGGAGGTTTTGGTAAAGGTTACTCTGCTTTTCACCTCCACAAAAAATATTCTTTTATCCCCCGAGTGCTGCCCAGCTTTGATATCATAAAAATTAAGGATGCAACTGTGCTCATGCAAAGACGGTGGGTTATCAAGTTATGAAAACATACAATCTGGTCCATGCGTTTTGGAAAGCTGGTCAGCACTTTGAGCTTTTTAACTGCTTCCTGCATCTTTTTCAGTCTCAGGGGAACAAATAGGTCAATGCATGTGTAGAATACGAGCCACTGATATGCATAAAGGGCGGATCAGCTCAGTGTTGTCAAGTCCTGGTCTATGAGAGCCACTAACCTTCATCTATAACAGGTTCTTCTATCTACTGCAACACACCTGATCTGAATCAGTGGGTGATGAACAGGCTTCTGTTCAGGTGTGTTGGAGCAGGAACGTTCCTTCAGAACCAGGACTGGATACTAGTTTCAAGGAGATTATAGAATCCTCTTTTTTTACATTTTAAATTGCTCAATTGAAAACAAAATCGAAATAATTTGTATTAGTTGGAAAATACCCTAAACTGTAAGTCGGTAATACTTTTATAAGGGGGCAATTCTCAACTGAAATCCTTTTCTGCACGTCTCTTTCGGCTCTCCGTACCTGCAGGGGTGTTCTGTGGTCTCATCTCCAACCCCGTAACATTAAAAGTGATAGAATGCTAAACAACAGTTACATTTCTGTCATCAGGGATTCTAAAGATACAAAGAAACAGGAAGTATTTCTATCCTGAAACACAGAGACGCAGGATAAAGTAATCCCAAATAAGTTAAACTGACATTTTCATATATTTTATTGTCTTTACCATTTAAATATTTAGAATTTCTTATTATTTAAATATAATTATTACAGATTTTGTGTACATATTACACTGTGCGCTGGCTGTCTGTTTGTTTAAAGAGTGCCCGGTGCTTCCTGCATTCAGATACCTGTACGCAAGGGAGGCGGTCATGTGATCAAGTCCCCTCCTTTTGTCCCATTTGGTCAAACCTCAATTGACACTGTGACAATTTGAAACTAATCTGAAATTAACTACAAAATAATGCATATTCTCTTCTCGATTGTTAAGTTCATTTGTCAAAAATAGGAAGTCTAAAAAATATATTGCATATGCCATCTTAGGAAATCGACATAATAAAATATTCTTAAGAAGGAAAAGTTGTAAAGTAGAATATTATATTATCTTTGAGGAATCTGGAGATGCTAGAAATAAAAAAACACACCCACTGGTTTAAGATTGGATTAAGATTGGGTTCTTTCATGCTGCTCGAATATAGATGGCTTCCCAAATATCACCGAAAGGGGCGTCTGCTGTGCAGGAAAGCAATCAGGGTTCTCCTTCAATATATATTTTAAGCAACACACTCACACACAC
>SSNP01000039.1:1264205-1280658 GCA_006937955.1 Pachypanchax playfairii | reverse complement strand
CACAGAGTTGCAGTAGGCAGGGTGGGCTAACCCCGAGGGATGGGATACCTGCTGTCCCAGCAGCTTGGAGCCAGTAATACGATTAGGACACAAACTGGAGGAGGTGAAGTTGAGAGGTTGTGAGGTCAAGGTGGAGGAATTGGTACCAGTGTGTGCTGGGTGGGCGATGTGGACGTAATAGCTGGAGAAGCAGTGGTCGGCAGTGCACAGGCATGCATGGGGGCTAAGGGCAAGAGCTGTGTGTGGGTGGGTATGAGTGAGCGACGGTGAGGTAACTAGGCACTCGGGCTTTACAGGGGTCATAGCTGACTTAAGTGACTGGTCCTCTGAGTCTCCATAGGGTTGCTGACCGAGGAAGTAGGCCAGGCGGCGGCAGTATTCCATGGATCCTTCAGTTGGACAGCAGTAGTACGGGCTCAGTTCGGTCTCCAGCTGCTCCTCCTTGACTTGTTTCAGCGGGTACCCCAGCATGCTACGAGACTGATAGCCTGGATTGGTCAGGTGGTGGGTGCAGCTGCCCATCTCCCACTCGACTTTGGGCTCAAAATCAATCTTCTTCTTGCAGGTTGTGCAGCCACCCGGCAGGGGGAGAGATGGTTCCCCCTTCCGTTTAAGTGCACGTCCCTTGTGTTGGAGTTTGACCCTGTGCTGCTGCTTGGGGGTGGAGACTGCAGCTGGAGCCACTGAGTCTGATGTTTTAGCTGCAGAAGGTGTTGCCTTTGATCTCTGTTTACTGGTAGCTGAGGAACTAGTTAACTTCAGTAGCGCTGCAGCGTTGAGTCCAGCTAACCGTCTGGGTGCAGGGGCATCCAAACATTCCTGGCTCATCCAAACACTTTCATCAACTCGCTTAACTCTCTTACTCAGCTTTGAACTTTGGCACAGATCAAGCTTTTCAGATGTGGAGATTTTATTAATGTCTCGTGAAGCCTTCAGATCTCCAGGGACACTAGTTCTGGCAGGATCCAGAGAAACTCCTACATCCACAGATTCCTCCTGTCTCCTGGCCTGTTTGGATGGAAGCTGGGCATCAGTTGGTCTTTCAAGCAGTAGACTGTTCACCGCCTCTGCATTGAGAGAGGCCAGTCTGCGCTTGCGTGGTTGCAGATCTCCAAAACCAATACTCTCAGCATAACTTGGACCTCTTGATTTTGATTTGTTTTTGGGTGACACCTTTACCAGTTTCCTTTTTTTGCATTTCCCTGTTTTGGATTTGGGACCAACTTTTTTGTTCCTTTCTTTAGATTTTATTTTTTTACGTGAGCCTTGTTCCAGTCGGGTAAGGATAGCATGGCAGCTTTGCTCATCTCCATCTGAATTCCCGGCCCGTCCTCGCAAGGGGTACAACTTTCTGTCCCGTTTCTTATCTTGCTTCCTGTCCAGTTTTCGGCTCTTGTCTGATTTTTTTGCTCCTACTCTCCTCTTGTTCATCCTCTTGGTCACAGCGCTCCCTTGCATTAGGATCCCACTTATCTTCTTTGTTCTGCCAAATCGTAACGTCCGCTCAGGCCAGTCCGGACCCATAGCGTCATCATGAGGCCAGGGACTGCTGCTGTCCCACCAGTCAGCACTACTGGGGTTCCGGCTGAGGGAAGCGGTCTGCCTTGCGTGAGTCATCACATGCTTCTCCACAGAACCTAAAGAAAAAGAGTGTGAAGTGATTAAAAAGGAATTATTTAATGTTTGATGATCTTCAGAGGAGACCACCAACCTTCACAGAGACGGAGCTATATGAAGTTTGATACTCAGGCTTATCTTATCTACACTTCATATCAAATACATGATTCTTTTAAGATATTGTCAATTTTATCAGTAAGGTCTTTTAGAGATGTGAAATTTCAAGCTACATTAACTGATCAGACAGGAAGTAGCATCCCCATCATAGTTTAAAGGGATAGTTCAGAATTTTTGAAGTTGGATTCTGTCAAAAGTTTATAAACAATTAAAAGCTTACTTGTCTTAGGTAATTTTTTTTAAACAGCCTCTGCTTGATGTAACAGAGAAAAGTACCAACTAGACTAATAAGCTAATGTAGGCCTGGGCAATATATATTTTTCCATATCATTCGATATCAATTTTTATCCCGATTTATTAAATATTGCCAGTTTAAAGCAGCTAAAAATGTAAAAATAAAGAAACTTAGATATTAGTTAAACCTTTTATTAACATTCTGAGTCTTCTTAATGACAAAGATACAAAATAAACAAATGGTCTGCTCTGGGATTATTAAAGAGGCCATTTCATACAAATTACAGGACTTTGTGATTATTTCTTAAATATTAACCAGTAATATTAAACATTTTATATCTAGAAAACATCTTTTGACAAGAACCCACTTCAAAAGATCTGAACTGTCCCCTAAATATTTCTACTTATTTCAAACACTTGTAGTTGCCACAACTAGATGAAGAAAAAAAGTTTTAAATGATTTTTAGTTGTGACACACTATGAAAATAAAAGCAAAAATAAGAAAACAACAATGTCACATAGTTTCAGTATCTGATCAAACGTCCTTTACTTTATCTGAAGCTTCAGCTTTTGAATCTGTTTGTGATCAATCTGTTAAACAAGTTCATGTCTGGGTATTTTTTTATTGCACTGAAAAAAAAACTGAAAGATCTTGTATCAGACGCTCGTCTTATCACCCAGTGTGCACACAGCACACCAGTAACAGCTTGCTAAGGTCGGTTGTTTAGTCTGAAATGTTGAGTCTGATAAGGAAAAACCCTGAAAAAGAAAAAAAAACTTCCTCTAACAATTTCTCTGAATGAAGATAGATAAGACAAACAAGCAAACTAAACTCATGTTTAAATTTAAAGACATCTTTAATTACTTACAATTAACAGCTTCACAATATTTGTTCCCGTATTCGTCTTACATAGAGAAGAAGAACTGTTACATCCGCAATTCAGAAACTCTGCGTGACATGATTACTAAAGCACACAGTGGAATTATTTAGCAGTTAAACTCAATTAGCAGAAAACAGCTTGAGTGTCTGCTAAAATGCTTAATAAGCTCACAGGGACTGCAGAATAAACAAATAAAGGTTGATCGTCTACCTGCCTAATGAGATGCCTAAAGATGATACCGTCATAAAATGTAACCTTTCTGATTCAAAGAAGTACTAATAACCTGTTTTCTTGATTAGTTTGACATCTGTGATGCGTTTCCTGTCACCTGACAGATCATCTTCTTTGTGTTATTATTTTCTAAATTTGTTTTTATATGAAAATGTGACTGAACAGAAGACAAGTGGGTCGGAGCTGCACTTACAACCGTGACGGTTAATTAGTGTGAATGCTGGAAGGCATTCACACTGTATGTTTTTCTGTTTCCCTTTATTTCTATATTATTATTATTATTATATCTCCGTACGTTTTTTGACATCTAACTCGTTCCGCAATTTTCAACTGATTTTAACAATTTATATATCAAACTGTTCAGCTTGTTCAGGACAATCGAGCTATGACATTTGGTATTTGGTATCTCTTCAACTTTTAAAGTTATTAAACTTTTTGCGCCCTTTTCGGCCCCATTGAATTACATTGAGATATTTTCAAATCATTAAATTTTCTTCAACTTGTTCAACTCTTTTCACTTTTTTAACTACTTCAGCTCTCTTCAACTTGAAGATTCCACCTTTAGATACTGATATGCCTTCAACTTTAAAAAGTATTTAAGTTTGTGAACCCTTTTAGCTCCATGAAATATGTTCAAATCTTTCAACTTGTAACTCTTTTTAACTTTTTTAACTACATCAGCTCTCTTCAGCTTGGAAACTCGACCTTTAGCTATGGCTATACCTTTAACTTTAAAAAGTATTTAAGTTTGTGAACCCTTTTAGCTCCATTGAATTACATTCAAATCTTTCAGCTCCTTTCAACTCATCACCTTTTTTAACTTTTTAACTACTTCAGCTCTCTTAAACTTAGAAACTTCATGCAACTTTTTCAGCTGTATTTAACTCGTTTGTTTCAGCTTCCAGCATTCACACTGCATTTCTGCAGGAAATGCAATTTATCTAGTGTCAACAAGTTATCGTTCAAGCTGAGCACCTGATGTCTAACAAGAGGAGGGTGAAACCTGACATTTATGTTTTTATTCCTGCATGCAATTATAAAAATGAGGGCATCCCTAATGAAGCAACTGTGTAATAAGTGAGACAAGCTTCAAAGTGCCAATCTGTTGTGCTAATTTACAACATCACAACTCTATTCTGGGGGTAAACAGGTTTGTCCGCTACAATGTCTCAGAAAATATTTCTCCTTCTTCTTGCCCATCGCTCGCTAAAAATCTTAAGATTCTGATCTTTGAAATCCTCCTGAAAAAGACAAATCTGCTTTGATTGTTTTAAAACAGAAGCATTATCAGCAGACAATGCAGATGTGATTTGATGATGTCATCAAGTCCAGGAAGAACAATCAGTATTAGTAACAGATGTTTTCTGCAGCTCAGGAGCTGAAGAAGAATGGAGTCTGTATCTCTATGGGATGTGACTGTGTGGCGATTAGTTGGAGACACATTTAACAAGAAAATACACACGTTTTTCATTTTAATCACACTGAACTGGTATGTGCGACTCTTTTACAAAAAGTTTTAGAATATTCTCCTGAGACCTGAACTTTACTTTGATGTTAATTAGTTTCATTTCCTCTTTATTTTTCTAATTAGTAGCAGCTCAGAAACCTAAAAATAAACTTTTATTTTTAAATGTTAAATGTTAAATGAAACCTAAACTCATCTTTTTATTCAAAAGTAAAAAAAATATCAGTTAAAAAATTTAATTTAAGAGAAGTGTTGTTGAATAAAAGAAACGGGTCTAGAACTCAATGTGATCAAGATGCAAGTGACGACTCCACGACTAGTTTAGGAGAAAATCTGCAACGCAAATCTTTTCAACATTCCAGCCACACAAATGTGTCAGAAATTTCGGAAACTCCCTCACGAACATCATTTGCAATTTGTCACAAACATTAAAAGCCCAGTGAGACGCTACCATCACCTGTAGTTCGTACCTGACTGAGTTTCCACAAGTCGCAGGTTAGTGAAATCTGAGTGTCGGGAAAAGTTGACGACCAAATAGAGAATAAAGAGAAGGTAAATAAGGAACAAATTAAACATAATAAAGATACTAAAAAATGATGAAAATGTGTGTTTTACATGCTTATTTCTTAATTCTCTTCTCATTTGATCATTATGTCATCAGTTTCAAATCATATTTAATCTCTTTTAATCTCTTTTTACTGCTGTTATTATTATGTCACCCCTGACGTTAAACTTCAGCCAAACTGACGAGTCATTATCAGCTGAATGCTGACTCGACTATCTGAACATGTTGGATTCTGTCCGCTCGTATCTGACTGGGCTTGTGCAACAGCATGAAGGAGGAGAGAGAGAGAGAAGAGAGAGACTAAATTGGCAAAAAAGAAAATACAGATTTAAAATCTGTAAATGTTCAGCTGATTCATGCACCAACAAGGTTAAATCCTAAATCAGAAAATAAATCTACCTGCTTGCTTTAATTATAACACATAAATACTGTTAGTGATCACGTCACCTGTATTAGAAATACAAAAAATCACAACCATGTTTCATGTTTTAAGGCAACTAAAACCTTCTAAACTGCAGGCTTTCCTGTATGATTTGTATAACAGTGGTCTTTGTAAAGTCACTCTAATCCCTGGGATGGGATTATTGTCAATCAATATTTTTGTCTATTTCTAAATAGCATGTTTCCATTTACAAAAATCAGGGTTGAAGGTAGAGATAATCTGTCAGATCAAATTCATTTAAGAAACAGTCCCAAGCTAAAATAATCCCCTTCTGATTTGATGACGTTTAAAACCTTAACAAACAATGAACAGAGTTTAATTTGAAGTCAGCCACAAAGAGTTTAAATAATCCATCAAAATGCTGTAAAACAACCAAATTCCTGCCAAACTTTAAAGGTCCTGCATCATCAATCCACTTTTTAGCTTTTAACCATGTTGTGATGTTATTACCTTATTAAAAAAAACCAGAGTGGGTTTTGGTTTAATTCACACATTTCTCAGTAATCCTCCTGAATCCTGCAGCTGCTCTACTCTCTCCTGGAAAACAACTGACTGTAACGTAGTGATGTCACAATGTTACACCAGGACCTGCCCGGTGTGTCCGCGCTGCCCCTGCAGATTAAACACACTCCCTGAGCTGTGAGAGTCTGAAGCAAGAAGTAAACACCACCGTTTGCAGTATTTTACTTTCTAAAAATGTCTCAGTGAAAATGTGCATTTGGCTCTGAGAGTTACAGGAATTTATTCACTATTTTATTCAGGCAGCTCGAAGGGCAGCACTCACTAGGAGGGGGCCTGGACGAGAGATGGGATTTTAGATAAACTGAGTATTTTACTTCCTGGTGGGAGAATAACTCGAGAATATAAATTATATTTCAGGACAAATGAAGACTATATAACAGCAAAGAAAAGATGCTATCATATATGTGTCTATAACAGATGTTGACAGCTGTAAATTAGCAGGATACAGAACCTTTAATGATGCTTCATGTCAAACAAAGATGCTCCTGTGACTCAGTTCAATAAATACTTTATTAGTGTAAAGTCTTTTTGACACTTTATATGTAAATACTTTTGACCCGTGTTCTTCTACCTCATACTGATGAAAAACCAGAAACCATCTCAAGTCACTCAAGTCCACAAAGGCCTGAAAGACTTGGACCACCACAAATCTGTAGACCCAAACCAGCAGATCTTTCCCTCCTAACGATGGCTGCAGACATTACTGCTGAGCTTATTGTGTATATTTTCAATTTTAAATCTTAAGCTGGTTATGTCGTTCCCTTACATAAAGGAAGAGATTCGTCTCAGATAAACAGTTATCATCACATTTCCAGGCTTTCTTTGAATCTCAGGTCCGTTTACAGGTGAAAGTCTTTTTATCTGATCGTAACTGAAGTTCCTCTTTCCTTCTCGGTCTGTGACAAATGATCTCACTGGTTAGAAAACAGCATTGTCCCATCTTTTCTGTAGATTTCTCATAAGCATTTGATTCAGAAGATCATGAACTACTTTTAGATAAACTCGGCGATGTTGAGTCCTAGTGCTTTAAACTGGATTAAAAATGATCCAACAGGTCCAAAGTGTCCAGACTGAAGGCCACAAATCAAACCTTCTTGAGATAAATAAAGGTTTCATTTATTTATTTAATTTTCTATTTTTTAGAAATGATTAATCTAAATACGTCTGAGTTAAGATGCATTTGTATGCACATCTGCTCCTTCTGCAGCACAGATGATACGTGAACTTCAAACTGCTTCTCAGTCGGGACAAAAAACAGAAAAGAAGATGGTAAAATGACTAAAAGGGTTTTCTCTTCTAGTTTAGGAAACATCCATTGATGAAAAACTTGATTTAAATGTATTTATCTACAATTAAAAAAAACAATTTAAATGAAGATTGTTTTATTTTATGAATAAATTGTGTTTCACTTTTCTTTGAAAGAAAAAAATAGGTGGAAACTACTTCTTTAAAATTGTAATTTATTCTAATTGAAGCAGCCTGTAGAACCATTGGAACATCTAAAGATTTGCAGGTAAAACTTGGCAGAATTTGGTAAAACAGCAGAACATGCACTATGGTCTTGGAATAATCTTCAAAAGTTCTTGAGTTGATGATTTTTGAGTGTCACGAGACATGCACGGAGGAATGTTAACGTTTTCTTGTTTTTTTTTTTTATCTGGCTGCCTTGGTCTCTCTTGCAAAAGAGGTTTTGATCTCGATGAGACTTCCAGGAAGAAAAAAATACAATGAATTAGCTGCAGGGTTCCTGAGTCAGTGTTTAAAGCTAGACTAGAGCATGAATCGTGTTGTTGTTATGCGTGTTGATGAATAAAACTCAGGTATTGTGTAGATTTGCAGTGTCACAGCGAGGCTGACTCAAGGCTGTGCCTCTCAGGCAAGACGTCATTAGTTTAACTGTTCCAACCTCGTGGGGCTGAGGATGACATTCAGTACTCGAAAGACAGTCTGTGACTAAACTAAACCCTGTTTCTATGAATAAAATGCAGATAATCTATCAGATAAATGAGCTAAAGAACATGATTATTAAACGCTTTTTGATGTTTTCATATTAATCAATATTTCCTGCGTGAAACGGACCCAGTTATTGGGATTTCATTGTGGTTTTAGTTCCTTCTGAGGGTCTATGAAGGTTAATATTTCAGGGTTTTAACCTCTAAAGCTGTTTGCTCTTGTAGCTTTCTGACCAAAATACAATTTAGCTCTTTAAACACAACCGGCCTGGTGATCTTCAGGAAGTAATTTCACATTTATGGGAAGATCAATGACCTGCGCTCTCTCTCTAATTGGTTGGAAATCAGAGCATTAGATGCTCTCGGGGCATCAAACACACCAGGACTCCTTTTTGTTTTGCTCTGACTTGCATGATTTCTCAAGACTTCTCTTGAGACCAATCCCAGATGGATTGAATAATATTATTATGATGTGAACAATGAAAACTCGGCTGTAAAATGCAGTTTACTTGCCAGTCTCTAATGAGAACTGCGAGGATATTAATAGGCAAAAAAGATGACAGAATGATGCAAAACCACAAAAGATCTCAGCAGAATAATGAGACAATTCCAGCTTCTCACAGTATTTCACAAAAAATATTATAATGGTCTCTAATAGAGACATTTATAACTGTTACATACACAAAAATCATCAACGACTTATACAATGAAAGCATCAGTAATAAATAAATAAACACATAATGCTTTTTAAATCCACAATATGATTAATTTTTTGAGGGGAGGGCATCTAAAAGTGTTTTTTTGGGATTCTGATTGGCTTGAACAGGACAATTAACTTTAGACTTTCACAAAAAAAATGATGACAACATTCCTGTTTTTTCTAGTTGCACCATTTAAAAGTACCTATATCACATTTAACTGTGTTTTAAGGTGGATTTTTAATTTTTTTGGTATTATTAGGCATTTAAAACCAAAGCAGTTGATTCATAGTTACTTGAAACCATTTAAACATATAGTTTTCTATACACTGAAAGTAAACTACACGCAACCAGTAAATTATAAAAGCTGAATATGAGCAAGTTTATTGTCTTTTAATTTCAAACCAATTATTTTTTAAACATAAACATCCTTTTCAAGCACAGATGGTTGCAGCAAAGTTAAACTCTCGTATCCAACCACAGAACTGATAATCTGACACGACAAGAAACATCAAAATGAAATAAGAAATATTCAAATATTCAATTTTTTAATCAGCAGGCCTGAAACCAGACGGGAAGCAGCTGTAAGAGGGTGCTCGTTTGGTTTTAGTCTCTATTTTTCGGTTCCATTCAGTTGTTCAGTTCATCAATGTGCTGATGGTTAATGATCAGAGTTCAGCATGAAGGAAATAAACCCATGAAACTAACTGGACTCTGGTTGCTCAACTCAACACATGAAAACAAATCCTTCCATTTAGGCAACTATATATTTTCTTAATTTATTCAGATTTTATAACATCGCTATGTGATAACTGCAGCGTTTGTAGATAATATGATGTTCCTTCTCTGCGTGTTTTCAGGTTCAGGAGACCTGCTGTCATTTCAGAGAAGTTTATTTCTCAAGATAAAACTTTATTCATTCAAGAATCTTGACTGGACTTGATCTTAAAAACAAACTTAATATTTTCTGTTATAAAGAATTTTACAGGTAAATACTCACACAACAGTTTAATGTCCCACAGATGTTGAAAATAAAGTCACATTGTAACAGATCTGGATCTCAGTCGGCTGGGTGGGCACTAGTTTCTATCATTTTAAATAACCCGGACCAGAATCATTATTTACACGTCCAGACTTCCTGGTTCCATAACGAATCACATGTGAGTCTGCAAGGCTGCCAAGTCTTCAACACAACCAGCTGGAATTCCACAACGAGCAGCAGCAAAAAGTAAGAAACCACCACATCCTTCCAACTGAGCAGCCGAGCTGCACGTGATGGGGCGTTCAAACGCACTTAGGAAAACTCAATGCTGAACAAAGACCTTCAGATATTCCCAAAAATTGAACAAATACAAGAGAAACTAAATGAGGATCAACATCAGAACTGGCAACTCAACAGAAAAATCAGGGAAGGGAGGGGGTCTGTGGCTGAGAGTGGAGGGGTTTCTGCTGCTTGAACTGTGGGACTCAGATTTGATGACAGTACCTTTAATATCAAAACCTGCTTTTTGTCTTTTATTAAGATACATCAAAGCATCCTGACCTGTTGCCACCCCCCTCTCCCCCACCCACCCACACACACACACACACACACACCTTCATCTTAAGCTAAGCAACTTTTCATCACACCGTCTGACTCTCTGGAGACACGACTTCAAAACACTCTGTGATCAGCTGATAGATCCTAAACAACACCTGTGTGCAGAACTTCTAAAGCCCTGTCATCTGATTCAGGTCAGCTTGACTCTACAAACAATAAGAACAGAAAAAAACAATTCTGTATATAGGTCGGCTAAAACACTTTGGTTCAGCAGAAGTTAATTTTGGAATAACAACTGAGAGAAGATCATCCAAACTTATTAAGCAGAAGGAAATAAACAGTGTTTTTAAACATTCACATGAAGAATGACCTCAAGTATTATTTTAAGAGTAAATAGAAACTAGAATTGGAAATAATTTACCTGAATTTTAGTACAGAAAAGGTCAAATGATCAAAAACTCTGTTTCTGAGCTCAAAATCTCAACATTTCTCCACTAAATATAATATAATTAAATAAATAAATATTAGTGAAGCTTTATTGTCGTTAAAATTGTCTCTTAATTGGTCTTCTTAGTCCCAACTAATCAAATCCAGACACATATCTGCCCATAAAAAATGAATAACTAATAAATGAATACTTTTAGTGTAAATTTAGATAAACTGAACGTTTAACTGGAGGGGAAAGGAGGTGTCACCAAGAAAAGAAAAGCAAAGAGGATGTATATCAGATAAACCCTTTGAACTGCAGATTTTTTATTATAGATAGGAAGTTTTTCCTCATGTGAAGCAGAGCTGCAGAGTCCGGCTTAAATCAGATCCAGACCAGGTTCAGTTAGAGCTGGAAATATTACACCAGTTTATAAAACTAATAAAGTTCGTGATTTTTGTGGTTGGTTTTTAACCACAAAGTCTAAAATCCATAAATATAGCCTATTGTTTAAACTATTGAGTCCATCTAGACATCAGTGGTGATCATAAGGGAACCTCAGTGATCCAGAAAGTGGAGCTTATTTTCAGAAACTCAGCTTCATATTAAATTATCTAATAGTCTAAATATCATTCAGTCATTAGGCCTAAATAAATCCTCCTTCAATCGCTGACTTTTATTTTAGGATCGCGTCACTTTTACGAGTCATGCAGAATTTAAAATGATTAGAAGAAGTCAGGTGAAGGATTGAACGTCCCTGCCTTTAACTTTCAGGCGGAGCCACAAATTAACCCCCGCAAAAAATAAATAAATAAATAAATAAGTAGCTTTAAAAAAAGAAGAAAGAAGGAAAAACAAATATGAGAAATAAATGATCGTCCAGGTGAGATGCAGGAGGCGCTTACTTCACATTTTCCGTGTCGGTGACATGCGGGCTGAACACGAGCCGCTGGCACATCGAGGTTAGAGGAGACAAGAATCTGAAACATTAGGTCACTGTTCTTGTTTCCTCCGCGGGACTCGCACCGCAGCCTTCAGCTCCAACACGCGATCCGATTGGCTGTCGAAGCAGCTTTCGCAGAAACGCAAATAATCTCACACATTTGGACAAAGTGTGTCTGAATACACGAATATCACGCAGCGGGATGGAACACGGTGCGGGGCTTGACGTAGCTGCCGATCTCAAGTCGCCAGCCAGGACCAGGATCTAAATCCACGGGCTGGAGGGGGGAGGAGGAGGGGGGTGGGGGTGCTAACACACACAAACACACTCATACCGAGAAAAATAAAGGGCAGCCCCCCTCTTGATCCTGGTTGTTTCTTTTTTGGGCCCGGATTCTTGGATACTCACACTGTGGCTGTTGAGATCGCAGCGCTCGGATCGAATCAGCTCCGCGCGTCGCTTCTGGTGCACGAAGCGAAAAATGGGTTCTGCGCTTCTCTCTCTCTCTCTCTCGGAACAACTTCAAACATCCAGGGCCAAACAGCGACTGGAGACACCGAGGTGGGAACTTAACGGTTCCCCGCCGCGCTTCCTTCCTCCCTGCCAGCCGGAAGGCGGACGGACCCGGACTGGTGCGACGGCTGGGCTCGGTGAACTGGGAGAGCTGGAGAGGAGTGGAGCGGAGAGGACGGTCGGTGGCGCTGCCTGAAAGATGTTCTCTAATGTGTGTGCGCGCGCGTGCGTGCGTGTGCTCTTCCTGGTTGAGCTTCGGTTTGCAGAAACTTAATCTAAAATAAAACCAGGCTCGTTCGACTGAACCATCCTCCAGTGAGTGAAGTGACCACTGCAAACTGGAGAATTATAAAATGACACAATTCAAAGGGAGTCGGTTCGAGTCCATTAAACGAACCTAACCCTGTCATTTGTCGCCAGACTGTTAAGGATCCCATTTGAACCCATGTCAGCAGCGGTGCATGTGGGGTGTGGAGTTTTAACTACTTCCCATTTAACTGTAAACTATAAGGCTGCAGGCTAAACACCAAATAAAAACCTTTTCCCTGAACCGTCAACAGGTTTTAAACCTGTTATACTGTTTTTCCCATCATTTAAAATGTTAAAAAGCCATTCTGTTTTTCATTGTAAGGCAGGAACAAACCAACCATCACCTTTTAAAAGGCAGTTTTAAAAGTCCATATTAATAGTGTTATTCGCTGAAATTGAAGAAAAAACATTAGATCTGATATAGAAACACTTTCTGAGAGTCTTAATTAAAATTATATGCCATGTTTAATCAAATACACAAAACTTTGTGACCAAAGTTTTTATTTGGCTATTGGCTGCAGTGTTGCTCATCTTCAGCCCTCTTCTTTTTTTGTCAAGTAAGTTCAAACCTAATAATGTAGGCATTAAAAAATACATCTAACTCAAAGGATGAGCCATTCTTATGCTCACATATAAAACTTGTTCTTTGCAAAGTTTCCTGCAACAGTGTGTTTTTAGTTAAGCATCCTTTTATCAATGATTAACCCAAAGGTTAGTGTGGCTGATGAACTGCTAAAAGATAAAAAAATAAGCAGATGTCTAAAGAAAAATACAAAAAAACCTTCAGAATGCTGAGAGAACTTAACTTTCAAAAATACAAGCATATTCTTGGATATAAAAAAGCATGTTAAGTGTGATCGTATTGATATTAAAGCTTCTGCTACTGGGTATTTATACTGGTCATTAAAAGCTTCTTCCCACATTGATACAACTAAAAAATCATATCATTTATTGTTTTGCTTTGGTCCAGTTTTGTCAGAATTCATCATTTCAGAGCTGGAAGAACTTTGGCACTGATAGTTTCCCTTCTGAATGAAATGAATTATTGATTGCTAACATAAAAAAAAAAAACTTAAAGGACACTTTTAAAAACATCTCTGATGTAAAACTGATGCAGAGAGTTACAAACACATTTCTTTTAACACTTATGTGCTTTCACTTCTAAAAATTATTTTTGTCTTTGTGTTAAATGTGTTTGACCACATATAAAAACATAGATGAGTGTTTTAGAAATTGTTTATGACATGTTGAAAACAAATATTTATTTTTTCCTTATATTTTATGGTGCAGAAGGGCTGAAAAGACTTTCTTCTTTTAGCGAAGTGTTATGTAATCTAAAAGAATCAGAGCTTTCCATCTCTAAAGCTGCCAGTTAAACCAAACACCAAAGCTTTTAATGACAAAAACTAAAAAAGAAGATGTAATCAAAGTCAGAAAAGCTCAAAAATACTGAACCCACACACACACACACACAAATACATGGTTACTAAATCAATTTAAACTCAATTCTAAAGTAAAGGCTGAGCTTTTAGTGCTGTGGGGAAACAGCCCAAACGATTTTATCATTCTGCAGCATCAAATAATCAATATGTCCAAATTTCAGAGAAGGTGACTGAAATCTGTTGTAAAAAGAAACATTATACATGTAGTTTATAATATAAAAGGTAGTAAAGGTGATGTGGTGCTTAACGCTACAACAAAGAAGTTCTCTGGTTTGATTTGTAGCTCTGCAGATGAGTTTTAACATTCCCTATTATCACCAGGGATTCTGGTTTTCTCACACCTCCTAAAACCTGCATTTAAAGGTAATTTGTGGTTTGAAATGAACAATACTGGTAGAGCATGTCCATGTTTTCTGTCTTCTAGAAATTAGTTGGAAAATAAAGTAAGAAGGAGAAAACTAAAAGACGGACATTTGACAATTAGCTCGAACTAGAAAAATGTGCTGGAGCAGGAAAACATCTACGGAATGTTGCTTTCACTTTGTTAAAGAGCTGTAGCGTCACCAGGAAGCACCTGGTTTAAAATTCAGCGTGAGGATGTTCAGAATTCACCCACAGATACATTAACAATTGCTTGGGTCAAGAAAAATGTTTAATACAAAAAGATAACAGATAATCATCTTTCTGTAAATTGTTTTAATTATTAATTGACTCATACAGTCATGTGTTGGATATTTTATCAGCTTCATGACTTGATGCTTCTTTTATTACAGCACGTCATCAGTGTGTCTTTGTGCATCTTCTGCCAAAAAATTATGCAAATTCTGTATTTTAATGACTTCCATCCAACCACAAGCAGAAAGAAACAGCAACCTGGTGGACTTTAGGCATCCAGTGTCTATACTCAACCTTTTAATTCAATGCTGCTTCAAACCAAATTTGGCCCCATCTGTACTATGGCTGCTTGTGGGGCCAAAATCCCTGGTCCCCAAAGCAAATAGAGGCCCTGATCAATCCCTGATCAGCCCTTTGTGATCCAAGGTGACATTTAGCCTCCTGAATTCAAGTGACATTCAAATATTCTGCTTTGGCACAAAGAATTTGGATTTGAAAAAAAATAAATCAGATTAATTTTAATGAGTTTTAAATTACCATGAAGATGATGGTTTTGGAAGTTGCAATTCTAAAGACCAATTAAAGGAAATAAGCTGCTGAAAATGAAGGAAGTTTGAGTTCTAATTGGAATTTCATACCGTGAAAAGATCCACAACTGATACACTAAACTTAACTTAATACACTAAAAAACAACTGCGCCACCGTGGACACGTAATGTCTCGCGTAAAAGACATTTATTTGATTTGGGTGAGACACAGACTTACACCTGGACAGGTCACCGGTCCATCACAGAGCCACATATAGACAAACAACCACTCACGCACACTCACACTGAGGGGAATTTAGAGCTGCTAATTAACCTCAACCTGTGTGAGGAAGCTTGAATCCCTGGAGAAAACAAACACATGCACAGAGAGAACAAACTCCATGCAGAAAAGTCTCAGGTTTCAAACCCAAGACCTTCTTGTTGGAAGACAACAGTGCTACCAACCACACCACCGTGCAGCCCATGATAGCACCATGTTTCTAAAAACTCTAAGTTGTTTCAGTAACCACTGAAAGTCAGTATATTTTTTCATTTGAAGATGAAGGAACTAGTTTAAAATGTGATGCAAATGTCTTTTTAAGTGCTGCATAGTGAGACACATCTTCATGGAGGAAAGAAATTCTGAGTTTGGAACTGATCAGTGGTGAAACACAGCTTCTGATAGTGATGTTAACATTCTAAAAACGTGTTGCAAAAACTGTCAAGACAAACACATTTAGGGCTAAGCTTTCCTTCACACATGATAACAAACACAACAATGTCTCCTCAACCTTCACAATCTATAGGAATGTGGCTGGATTGCAACTAATTTGGAAAAACTTGTTGAAGGAATCATGATGCTGTTAAACTCATCGTATAAACCCTATAGGGTTTTTCCCAGCTTCCATCAGACACTCCTGTGTCCTCACCAGACTCTATGTGTCTACAGAAAGTTCCCACAGTTCTCTCATGTACACCTACAATCATACCACACGCTGAGCTCCATCGTAGCTCGACTTTCTCAGACTGCATCAAAATGAAACGACATGTCTGAAGATCACGCTGTGGTAATATGAAGCCAGCATGGGATAGGGTTGTAATGTGTTGCATCAGATCAGCATGGTCAACACGCTCCACCCAGAACCCTACCACCACCATGATAAACCATCATGACCTTGCTACTGAAGTTTTAAGAATAACCACTGAGGACCTAACGCTGCCTCGGGGCGGCCGTAGTCTGTTGGGAAGGAGGTCACACTCCGATCGGAAAACCGGAGCTTGATCCCGTGTCCCAGCAAGAGGCTACATGTCGAAGTATCCTTGGGCAAGATACTGAACCCTTGCGCTGTTCAAGATGGCTGCCCTCTGCTCCTCACTTCACGGTGAGGACGGGTCAAATGAAGCCAAATTTCCC
>SSNP01000039.1:1205780-1264134 GCA_006937955.1 Pachypanchax playfairii | reverse complement strand
GGATGGATGGATGGTTGGATGGATGGATGGATAGATGGATGGATAGATAGATGGATAGATAGATGGATAGATAGATAGATAGATAGATAGATAGATAGATAGATAGATAGATAGATAGATAGATAGATAGATAGATAGATAGATAGATAGATAGATAGATAGATAGATAGATAGATAGATAGATAGACATGCTCTATCACAACCTATCCACATAATTTGGGATTGCCATAATGAATGGATTCCTATGCAAATGCATTGCCACTACCACAGACTTGTGATTGAGTGGCACTATGTGACATTTTGACATACAATAAGAAGAAAAAAAACTATTGATTATTTACCGCTACCGCACACTCTTCATATTGTCTCTAGTGGGCGGCCGTGGCTCAGGCAGTATAGCAGGACTCCGCCCTGGCCGTTGTGTCTTTGGGCACTTTGCCTGTTTGATGGTGGTGGGAGGGTCTGGCGGCGCTGGTGTCTGGCAGCCTTGCCTCTGTCAGTGTGTCCCAGGACAGCTGTGGCTACAACAAACATGTGTGTAGTTCATCATCACCAAATGTATGGTACTGGTTGAATGACAGACTGTAGTGTGATGCGCTTTGGGGGTCGTAGGACCTGAGTAAAAGCGCTATACAAGTACATGCCATTTACCATTCATACTGCAATATAAATTTGAGGCCATATCGCCCAGTCCTACCAGAGAGCCCCATTTTGACTGAACTTTTAAAATTGAAAAACAAACAAAAAAAAAAACAATTCTTACAGTGGTAGTAGCTGAGAATCTGATTTCTAACAGATTGCACATTTTTTTGCAATATTGCAAGATATCGAGCATAGCACGTTTTCAATATCTGACCAAAACAGCTACAACTCAATCCTTTTTCAAAGAGAAGATTATTTAGTTTAACACAACAGCATGAAAGGGCAATGTAGAGTCCTGCAAGGATAGCTAGGCCTTTAATGTGATACTACTCCAAGATTACACTAAAACTTTAGATTATAAGCTTACATGGAAATCAATTCTGCAGAAAAATGTGTCGTTCTAGAGCCATGGATCAACTAAAGTGGTGCTCGATGCTTCATGCAGAGAAGACAGATTTTGTAAGGAGCATCACTTCAAAGCTAAGAGTCTTAGTTTGCTCTGTCACTGATTCTGATTAACATATTTTATACAAGTCAGAGCAGCTAATAGAGACAAAGTAAGCTACTCCACCAACAGCTGTTCAACTTTATAGGCATATGCTACAGTCCAAATAGTCAGTTAAAGTTCTGTTTGAAAACGTATGCAACTAGAACTTTGATATATTTCTATATTCGTTTAAGGTACAATTTAAAAAACAAATTATTACGCATCATTAATTGTGCATTGGTCATGTTATAGTGTCAAACATCAAACCTCCTTCCACCTAGAGTTAAATGTAAAATGAGTTGGAGGCCTTGTTTTATTTTCTGCAGTAAAGCAGAGATGTTCATAGACACGAGTCATAAACTGTGACACACCCAGGGAGGCAAAGCTCAGCCCACACGTTCAAACACAGGTCGCTGCCCCTCAGACTAAACACACTCGGCCTCAGTTTAACTCACTCTGTGATTACAATACAACAGCAGAGATGAAAGTGTCAGAAGCAGTTCGATCGTTAGCAGGGCAACGAGAACGAGCTCAACAATCAGGCCGCAACAGGTTGATTACCCCAAAAACACGTCACCATGCATGATGGGAATGTGATGTAAACGGTAACAATAACACATGATGTAATTAACTGATCTACTTGAGGTAGAGAGAATGAGTTTCCACTGGACAACATGAGCAAATGAATGTCAACAAATCTTTTCCTGCTCCTCATCAGAAGGAGCTCCTGAGTGGATATACTCATTTAAACAGCATCAAGGTTTTACAAGCAAGCAAAAGTTCAGATGTTCAGCTGTAAAGCAACAAATTTTATAAATATAAATCATTTTTAAAGTGTTCAATGTGCAGAATAATATTCACAGCAAACGCTTCCTTTAAAAAAAAGCTTAATCATAATTAGGATAATGCTCCTCTACAGCCTTATGACTGAGTGATGTCCATTAGGGTTACATGAAACTAAAAATTGCAGTATTTTTGCTGAATATTGTGGTAATGATAGTAACAAGAAATCCACGTTTCTTTTATTTCTTTCATAATGACGCCTGTAACACTTTTCTGAGTTTTTTTACTTCTCAGTCACTCATTTAAACCGATTGTTGACATCAACTACTTAGTCCATCCGTTTGGTCAAATCTATTTTTGGCTGTTGGACAATCACAACCAAAAAAAGTATTTAAAGTAAAATAATTTAAGATTATAAAACTAACTGTAGGGGCATTTCATCATGTTAACTATTAAAATTAGTAAATGTTTCAGCTCTAATTCCACCCAAAAAAAGTTTCTTCAGTTCTGAGAAAATACCTGTTCAGCCAAAAATAATATTTTTCTCACTTCCCAAAAGACTTATTCATTAGTACAATTTCAAACTTTTAATGTTAGAACTTTGTGGTGAAGATAAATAAGTCCACAATCTGACAGCCATCAGATTTTTCTTTCTAACACTTGTCTGTGAAGGTTTTCTTGATCTTTTAGGCATTAGTTTGATCTCTGCCTATAACAAGCAGCTTAAAATGGTTGCTGATACCTTCAAAAAGGTTTTTGGATAAGTTTGAACATTGTCCTTAAGGAATTGGAAAAGATGTTTCACTATTAACATTCATTTGTCCACTCACTTGACACACTTACAACCCTAATTCCAAAACAGTTGGGACACTTTGTAAAACATAAATGAGAACGGAATGCAATCATTTATAAAGTTCATAAACTCAAATTTAATTCCTAATAGGATACAAACAATATTTTACTACTTCCTAATTAGGTTAATTGACAACAGTTCATTAAAATGACTAAGTTTAGAAGAACATTTTAGAGAGGCAGAGCCTCTCAGATGTAAAGATGTGACAAACTACTTCTAATAACTGTGAAACAGTTTGAGAAAGATGTTTGTCAATGTAAAATTGTAAAGACTTTGAAGATTCCAACATCTACAGTGAACGATATCATCAAAAGATTTAGATAATCTTGAGGAACCTCCGCGCACAAGGTCAAAGGTCAGAACTCAAGGTTAATAATTTGTGGGCAGCAAAGCATCAAAAGAAGACCTGATTCTCTATTGAACATGACAGCATGGACTCAAGAAACAAAACCTGCATCTCTGATAGTATGGGGTTGCATGAGTGTCTATGGGGGCAGCTTACACATCTGGAAAAGCACCATTAATACTGAGAAGTATTTAGAGGTTTTAGAGCAACATCTGCTCTCATCAGTGTCACTTTCTGAGAAAGTCTAGCATATTTCAGCAAGACAATGTAAAACCACATACTGCATCATCACCACAGCATGGCTTCATAGGAGAAGAGTCCAGATGCTGAACTGTCCTGCAGGCAGTGCAGATCTTTCACCCATAGAAAATATCTGGAACCTTATAAATTAAAAAAAGAAAAAAAGTTTTACAGAGCCCTCACTTTTTTGGAATTGGGTTTGTATTTACACCATCAGTCCAAAGTTTTCTCATTCAACTGAATGAGAAAGTGTGTCCAAATTTTTTACTATGCATTACAGATTTATATAGAAATACCCAGTCTACTTGCATAATGCTGTGTTTTTATCATGATGTATAGCTTGTATAAAAATCTGTTCAGTAAATGACTTGATGCAGAATTTGTTGATCATGTTGATGTTGCTTTAATCTGTTTATTTTTGGTCATAATTGTTTATGTAAGAACAATTTTCTGATTGCAATTTTGAGGCTAATTTAACAGGAATCTGTCTGTTGGGCAAGATGCGATCAATGACGAGTTAGTTTTAATTGGTTAATTGGCCTGAAATAGTTTCCAGTAGCCTTCTCTAAAAGGTTGCCCAATCCATCTCACTGAAGTGTTCATTAGATGAAACAAAAAACAAAGTTTAGTTTTACACTATAAAATTAATTAGTGCACAATTGTTTCTAAACAAATTGGTCAAAATGTGTTTTTTCTAAGAAACAAAATCATCTTATAAATTCATGAGAGAGGTTTGGGGAATGTTTTTTGTTCAGAAAATGCACAGAGTAGAAGCTATTTAATAAATCTGATACATTTAAAATTAAACAACTGTCTTTTTAGATAATAACTCCTGAATAACTTAAATTGTAGTGGAATACAAGAAAATTGCACAATTATGTGACATTTTTTTACACCCGTCAAACAGCCATCTCAAGTCTTTTGCTCAGAACTGTATCTGTCACCTAACATTCTTCTTTCTGGGATTTCTGGACTCACACAGTCTCATAAAAGCTGTTGTTGTCAGATTGCCGCACTGAAACTAAAGGCATTGTTAGAGGATTAGCTGAAAGTCAATACACAGCTGAGATTAAGTATCCACATATAAACACAGTTTGTTTCAAAATCTATTGTGTCATTATGTAATTAAATGCAATTACAGATATTTCATATATTGTCTGAGCTTTTGAGCTGCCTGTTGGCAGGAATCTGTTCCTAATTCGCTCTGGATTGCCTTTATAGCTGCAGTTATTAGTCCTCCATAGCTATTAAATGACAGGTCTAGGTGTGAGTCATTGAAAGACTTCTACATTAAATTTTATGACACTTGCGATGGTTTAAGCAAGTGAGGTGCGGTCTGTTGGATCGAAGAGAAAATGTGTTAAAGAGGCACTGCATGGTGAAGAACGAGTCTGTTAAAGGAACTCCAAAAGATTAATGTTCAACTACAATAAACTGCTGCGTCACAGAGCTGTTCTGGCAGACCGGCACACTGAAGCGCCGTCTGATGGAAAGTGAAAAATTAGACTTGGCAGAAAACAAAGATTATCTAAAGTACTCGTTCATGGTTCAATAAACAGGGCAAAGAAAATCATAAATGTCTGTATTTATAAAGCATTTTAAAAGATCTAAATGAGGAACTACTTTAAAATTGACTCATCAAAATCGGACACTAGGTCAGAGTTTGGACAACGCCGCTACACGAAGTGTTGATAACCAGGATTTATAAATGCCTATCAAAGTGTTGTAGTATTTAGTTCTCTGTTTTTGTATTTTTCACATTCCCTTTGTTAAACTGACCTAATATCTCCTTCAGTTCCCCTTGTTCTGGTTCATTCAACACCTGCTCCCCATCTGTTAATTAACTAACCTAGTTGTAGTCAGTAATCATCCTCCCCAGTACTTAATGTTCCTGGTTCCCCCCTCACTACGGTTTACCTGCTCAGTTTGGTTCCTTGCTGTTTGTTCCACATTGTTCTGCACACCTTAATTTTTATGTTTTTCAGTTTCCTGTATGTTCCTCTTTTGGTTCTGCTTCACTGCTGCATTTTGTCATTACCACTGATGCTGAAATGCAACAGGGAAGGTGATTATTCCAGAATAGTGCTACAAATGGTGGCAGCTTGTTGGAGTAGCTCTGTGACATTGCTAGCATTTTTTGTGTGTTCTTTTGAGTATTTCTTGCTAGTTTTTTCATCTGGAAATATTATTCTTGAAGTACTTCTTATTCTGATTTGGGTGCTGTGCTGATTGAGGGTCTTTTTTGTGTGATTTGTCACTTTTTTGCCACTTGTTATGATGAGTAACCATGGCAACAAGAGACTTGTTTACTGGAAAAAGCAGCTAACTCACTTTTCTAAGGCTCAAATAATCCTCAAATTGAAACCCCGGATCTCAGATGAGCTAAAAAGAAGACGTGGATACTGGGAAGGAGCAAAGCGAAGAAGGAGGAAGTTTAAACCTTCACTTCCATCAGTCATATTGATAAATGTGAGATCTCTTGCTAACAAAATAGATGAACTTGAAACTCTGTTGAAGACCCAGCCAGAGTATCGGGAATGCAGCATCATGTGTTTTACTGAGACATGGCTAAAGGAGCATATCCCAGACTCCGGTGTGTCTCTGTCTAGCTTTCAAACAATACGAGCAGACAGAGTTTAAAAGGAGCGGCAAAAGAAAAGGTGATCACAGCTGATCACATCTGCAGTCACCTGTTGGGGGCGGAGCATCAGAGGAAGTGACATGAAGAGGTTGAACAGATTGATAATGAGGGCTGTTTCTGTTCTGGAGATTGAACTGGAGTCTCTTGAGTTGACTGTCCAAAAGAGGATGAAGAACATTATGGAAAACCCTCATCATCCTCTTCAGAACACAGTAACTCAACAACAGAGTGTCTTCAGTCAAAGGCTTCTTCAGATCCATGCAGCACAGACCGTTACAGGAGATCCTTCCTGTCCACAGTTAGAACCCTCTATAATGGCTCCCTAAATAAGAACTGAGCAACAACAACACTTAATTTCCCTTTGGGAATTAATAAAGTAGTTTTGATTTGATTTGATTGATAATGTTTTTGCCTCTCTGTATGTGCAAGTGTTCATTTGTCTTTAGTGTCAGCAAAATATCTCATGAGCTTTAAACCCTTTAAGGTGTAAAAAAAATATATATTATTCAGAAAATTCTGTTATTCACCTGTTTTTGAACAATTATATTAATGATCATATATAATTTTCTAGTTGTTCATTAGGTAGCTATATAATAATAATAATAATAATAATAATAATAATAATAATAATAATAATAATAATAATAATAATAAAATTGGCACTTTGTCACCTGTAGTATTTAAATTTTCTACCAGACAATAGAAAACTCATATGGGACTGGATACAGCATGTTTTTTAGAAAAGTACTAATATACATGCACCACTTCAGCAGCATTAAAACCAGAAGTGGACTGAGGTGAAGTTGTGACAGTAGTCCACGAAGGGTTAATGAAACTCTCAGAAACAGATTAACTTTTGGAGTCACCTCACTGAAAATAACTGATGTAAACTAACACAAATATTACTATCAGTCAGTCTTTACAAATATAGAGCTCATATTTATTGTGTTAGTATCTGAGCATCATCACCATCATCACCATCTAATGAACTCATCTGCACTGATTGCATCACACGTTGTCACTCAGCTAAATATCTCATGATCTTTAATGAAACCCAGTCTTCATTAGATGAACAACTGATTAACTTTTTAAGTCTGGTTTAGTGGATTTTACCTAAAATAACAGGATTCTGCTGATTTCAGTCCTACCAGAAACAAAGAATAATCCCAGACATTAAAAACCATGCTCCCATTTTTACAGACATAAAACAGTGAGTATCCGAACACAAACATTCCTCTTTGTTTCATGATAAATTTACACTACAGACAAAAGTATTTGGTCACACCAGTCTTTACTCAGTCTTTTACCTTCTGCAGTTATAACACATTCCAAGCATCGTGGAATAGCTTTCCACAAGAATTAGAAGTGTTTCTGTGAGAATGCCTTGATCAAATAATGGGTAATTTTCTATCGCCAGGGCAACCAAAAGCTGATAAAACACAGATGTGTTACTTTCTTAAACATTCATGACATTATATATTTTCCTTTTAACAAAAAAACATAAATGTGTTAAATAATTGTATATTTAACAACATTCAGATGAACTTATAAACTTAATGATGTATATAAAAGAGCATTTCAATAGAAACAGAAATAGTGAGCTACAGTGAGCTGCTGTGTCTTCACTTTGAAAACTTTTTAATATTTTAAATATCAACAGACTTTGCAGATTCTCTCAAAAGTGACAAATATCAGTTAATTATTCTGTCTCTAGAGTTTGAGCCTGTTCATTCTATTGAGCTTTCAGGAGGTCAGGGACTGGTGCTGGAAGAGAAAGTCTGGCTCACATCTTCATCCCAGAGGTGTTTGAAGAGGTCGAATAGAACCGTTTTTTTTTCACACTAAACTCATCAACCATGTCTTTATAGTTTAATTACAATAGAGAAAGAAATTCCTCAAACTGCTGCCACAAAGTTACAAGCATTACATTGTCCAAAATGTCTATGCTGAAGTATTAAGGTTCCTCTTTGTTGGTGATGAGAAGCCAAGACCAACCCTAAGAAACAGGTAAATCCAGTGAATGTTCACGGGATCTGTAATCTCTCCAAAAAATCCAACAAAAGAAAAGTCTGTAAAGTTTTAAGTTTGTTCTTTCCTCTCATCAATCATCATCTCTCAGCTTTATCTGCTGTTCCTTAATTAAAATGAAATAAAGCAGCTTGAAAAATGAAAATAAAAATACTTTATTTATCCCAGAAGGGAAATTCAACTTAACAGATAATTCACTATTAAAATAACAATCTTGCATAAAAAGTAAAGTACTGTTACTATTATTTACTTACATAAAACTACAGAAGTAGCTTTTTTGTTATTGTAGTTATTTATTATTTTCTTCAGTGTTTTTGACAGATTTTTTTATCTGAATATAAAACACTTCTGAGCACTGATGACCAGTCAAACCCAGAGATGTTTGTCTGAACCTGTCTTTAACAGCCTCATATACTTAAATAAGTGATAAAACCTGCCATGTGGGTTCATTTGCTCTGGTATCTGTGGAAGTTTTCATCCTGATCTGAGCGGACAGAAGAATCTGGTGTTTATTCTCACCCAGTCACCAGCAGCCTGTTAAAGGTGAATATTCACATTTGGAAAAACCTTTTTTAAAGCATTACACTCTGAGAAGACGGAGTGCACCTTGAAGTTTGAATGCCTTGTCAATGACGCGACCACACACACACACGCACGCACACAAGCAGGACTCAGGTAAACACATGGCGCATCACACGATCCTAATATCAGTGATCTCAGAGGCCACAGTGTCCCTGTAATTTGCCTTGTTGAGTCTTTTTTGTGGACACAGATCTATTATTGCTCACACACTTCTGCTGGTTTTGGAAGTGGCGGTGGAAGGGGCCATGATAACACACGCACACACACACTGCCAGTCCGATTGTGCAACACTCCCTGGGATTCTCCTCCATCATCCAAGCTATTATCTGCAATCCAGACATGATTTCATAATAAAGGTCCAGGAAAATGCAGTAGCTGGTCATGCAGCGCTCACTGTGAGTAAAAAGCAGCCAGACGACCCATGAAGGAAGATAATGTGGAGCAGCAGCTACTTACCGTAAGGCTGGTTTGTGTGGCAGCCACAACCTCGTCTTGTTTTCAAAAAGCGTTAGAAGCTACTCGGAGCGCCTTATTTTCCAAAACATCCTTTTCTTTGCTGCTAAAGTGGATGAAACGCGTTCAAATGTCGCCGATGTGTCACCGCTCCACACGAAGGAAGCTCTTCTAAAAGAGAGACGGAGAGAGAGAGGGAGGGAGGGAGAGAGAGAAGGGGGAGAGAGAGAGAGAGAGCCAGAGCACTCAACTCTGTTCCTGTTCCGAGACGAGCTCACTCAGGCTGTTTTTGTGTTTATAAAAATCTAATTCACTCTTCAGACGACGGCGAACCTCGACAGTTACAGATTGAGAGGAGGTCGGCAGCCTCGCGCACGCGTCGCTTATATCCGCCACTTGGTGATAAACGCCGCACGCAGCTTTCAGTTTGCGCACAGAACAACAACCAGCAGCACGACGCAACTGACTGACTGACTGACTGAGTGGGCGGGTTGGTGTGCTGAGCCCCCCCCATACCACCCCCCACCCCCATTTTCTACAAAGTCAAATAAAACCCTCAGTGAGGGGCTTTCATGTAGGTGACAAATATGTTTCAACAAGATCAACATCCAACTTCAACGCAGAAGCACATGATGTCAACAAGGTGCGTCTTATTAAGGGACTGAAGGTGTGTGCGTGGGGGTGTTAAGACTTGATCCAATCCAGTTTTACTTTCTAGGAAGGATGCGATGAGGCAGTAACTGGAACCGCCTGTTGACTTCTTGTTGTGCATGTAAAATAAATGATTTCTTAAAATAACAATTAGCCTGCGCGCAGGTGTGTTCTACACATGGCACTAATAACCAGCTGTTTAGTGGAAGTAACCTTGTTTACGTCATTATCAGTGCGTTTAAAGAGGCCCAGAAAAGAAAATAAGTGAGTCCTTAAAAACTTTTAATGAAAGTGAAAACCACAAATGAGCCATTATCATTTCCTCCCATCATTATTAGGTTAAAGTGTGTGTTTGTGTGTAAAATACAGAAAACCCAACTGAATTGTATGTTTTTAATAAAAATACTCGTGTTTGTTGTTTAATTTTTTAGAATCCAGTTGTAAAAGTCTAAAGTCTCCATGTTGTAAATGCTTGTATTCTTGAAGGAAATTTACATTTCACTGTAGTAAAATATCTGTAAATGTGACAGTAACGTTTTCTTTTCCTCTCGATATGTGTCTGTCTTTTCTGTAATAGTCTTAATTAACTGCAGTGATATGCTGTTTTTAATAGCTTAGCGTTCATCACAAGAGTCAAACAACATTTATTTTCATTAACTGCTAATTAAATGTAATTCTTCCACTAATCAATTATTTCTTGTACAGCTGCTAATTGGCAAGCTATGCATTTTGATTACTGCAGGTCCTGCGCATTAGCATTTTAATTAAATTTGATGCTGTATTGTAGAGGAGGTCCCGTGGCTCTGGATCAAACTGAGTATATATTCAGTAAATTTTAGATCTTAAAAATGTAAAAGTCATCCAACTTCTTTCTTTAGCAAAGAGAGAATACAACATATATTCTCAGTTTGCAGACACATTTGTTAAAATGCGCAGTTGAATTTTCAACTTTACTGACTTCTTAAATTAGCTTTGATGCGATGCTAATGCTAGTCTGTACATACAAGTGAAGATCCAGTTTCTGTTGTGTTCATTTTATTTCTGTCTTTATAACAGTTAGCAATGTTTTTATTTTAATCCCAAATTTTGAAGTAACATGATTTTTTCTCACTGACTTGTGTAAAGTTACTGTTGAGTTAAATTGCTGTATCACACAGCCACCACTAGGGGGTCTATGACTCCAAATCCCCAAACTTCTTATGCATTTACTAATTATATTAAACTATTTAGCTCTAAAAGTAATTTTCTACTTAGTGGTTCCTGTCTGAAAGATCTTTTTATGTGGAAATGTATTTAATGACTCTAATGTATAGAAGTAAAGCCGACAGTAGCTGGATGGTGATGAAGAACTAACACCTCGTGTGCTCGTGTCCTCGTGTGCTGTCCAAGATCATTACACAACACTTACTTCCCCCACATGCTGCCAGTGTTGGGCTTATCCTTAGTTACTTGCACACTGTGGGATTCACAATTAAGCTGAATCAGGATGCATGGCTTAGTTAAAGAAAACAACTCCTAACTAAACAAAGCTAAATACAAAAAGAGGCAAGCTGGAACATGATCTGGTCCTGTGCCAACAGCAAAGTCCAGAAAGCCCCGTCCTTTACTGCCCTTCCTCTGTTTGCTCATTAAGTCTGACATAAAGCATCACAGCCATTATTTCAATCACAATTCTTTACATCATATTAGACTTGCTACTTAAGTCAGAAGTTTTATCAAACTAATGGAATTGCAGTTTGTTTCTAATGATCACTGAAACAGGAAGTGTGTCCGTATGTGTTTGGAGCTCCAAAACCATTAAAGGTCACGTGTTAAATAAAAGTGCAATTCTTTCCCAATTAAATGACAAATATGCTTCAGAAAACATCTTGACTGTCATAAATTAGGTCACGTAGTAAGACTGGATAAGTGGAAAAACATGTCACTGCTTCAGTTCAGACACAGGTCTCAAGATGAAGCTTTGAAAGGCTCAAAGGTAAAACTTTAATTGCTCCCAGTCTTCCATGTTTCCAGTACCTTCTTGTTTTTTGTCTCGTAATCAGTACAACCAATCACCAGTCTCAGTTCTTACCCTCTTTGAGAACTTGATGACAAAGCTGTGTGTGGTCAGTGATGCAGCACTTTGGAAAGTCATTTTTCCTCCGCTTCCTCTGAGAAGAACACAGAAGTGACCTTTTTGTGCTGTCCAGCTAACTTTGAGCAATGTTTGAGTTTTCTGTCAATCTCCATGGCTTGAGAGGGTTTATTTCATGCATAGGGATATTAGGTAACGTATTCCTTATCATTTTCATCATCCAGACCAAGTCCTCCCATGTTAAATCCTTTGAGTTGTTTCTCCTGGGACTCGCCACAGTCAATTTAGAGGAAATTGTCAGCAAAAACCTCTTTGTCATCATCGTTCAGATTTCCGTCGCCGGCAGGTGGTGGTGTCATTTGTTAAAGTTTCTGTCTTTTTGGGGAGAAATGTCCAGCATCCTCTTCACTGTCATCATCAGCATCTACCGCTACCAGAAGCTGAGAGGTGCAAGAGCCAACCTCCCAGTTTGTCTGGACAGCATCCGATACGCCTGGATGTTGAGTGGAGCTTGTGCGATGATATCAACGCTTATCAGTGTCCCATTTTTTGTCATTACCCTTCAAGGCTCGGTGGAAAACATCACAGAAAACAGCAGCAGCTGCCCTCCTGACTTCTTCAAGTGTGGTAAAAATGACTGTCCCACACTCAACCACATATACAAACACCTGTTCATGCTGATATGCTACCTGCTGCCTCTGATCATCGTCACAGTCAGCAGCTGCCTCATCATCGTGGTGCTTCTGAACCAGGAGAAGATGGTGAAAGCAATGGATGATGTTAGCTACCCAAACCATCACTGCAAAAAGAATAACAGTCACAGTCACCATCGGAGCACAGTCGCTGTGATGGCAGCCATGTGGTTATTCCAAGTGGATTGGACTCTCTACTTGATCCTCCAATGGACTTTGAACCCAGCTGAATTTCCTTTTTGGGTGGAAATTGAGTTTTTTATCCCAACTTCCTACACGTCCATCAGTCCGTATGTATATGGGATCGGGAATCATCTGTTTTCTCTCAGTCACTTTAAAGAACTGTGTTTCAGGTTTTAGACATGTGTATATATTGGTAAGCTCTTATTTTACTTTTAAATAAGGAAATTATAGGAATAAAAAAAATCTGATAAAAAACTTTTTTTATAGAGAAACTAAAGTGATTCAATGCTAAATTATTTTCAGCTTTGAGTTAAAAAAAGAATGAGGATGATATGACAGAAACTTATAACCTTATTTAAATATTTTAATGCTATCATAGACTTTGCATTCAATAATAGTAAAAATGTTTACATTTTTAAAAAAATATACATTAGAATTGTTTAAAGGGACATATTTGTTTGAACTGAAAAAAGAAATAGTTTTTTTAAACAAATGGTCAAATGGCTCAGACTGATGAGCGATGCAGCTATTTCTGTGTTTACATCATAACAAGTGGATTCACTCATCACCTTGTTTCTTTGTATGCAATTTTACTAACTGTGGTTTTAAATGCTCCATATTGAAGACAATTATTTTATTAGTAGTAAAATAGAGAAAAGGATCAGTTTTGTTCCTCAATGCTAAAGAAAAACCCGACCAAGTCATCAAACAGCCAGAGAAGCTCAAACTGTTTTTATCAGTTTTATCCACAGACGTTGCGTTTTTACATGTATGACTTCACAAACAGAATGGGTCATGTGACAGTTGTATGATCTGGAAATACTTGTTTACTTTTGGTTTATTTAAATCCACACTTTGTCACATTAGTATGAGTTATAAGTTATAATAAACCATGAATTGATATACTGTATGTGTTGTATGTTTTTAAGTGGTTCTTAACAGTTTTTATTGGCAGCCTGTTCAGATTTTTTACTGACAATGTCCACAACAAACAATGCCAATCATCTTTTCTTTGTTATTTGTACCTGCTTGTTAAATTTTATAGTAGATTTGACAATTGTAACAAAGTTAATATCAAGTCATTCTACTGGCTGTCGATTGCACACTACAGATTAGTCACATGACAATCTGACAAGCATTAAAATAAAATTATTTTCTGATGCTTAGGTTTAAAAGTATAAATAAGTATTGATATAAAACAACAGCAAAAATATTCAGAATAAACAAATGAATGAATGAACATTTATGTATAAATCCATTTTTAAAAGTGGAATATTGTAGTATTGTGTCTACACATCTGTAGTTTAATTTTTCACCATTTTTAATGAAAGGAATTATTTAGTTATCACATTAAATGGTCTTGTAGCATAACAAATAATCTGTTCTGAACAGTTCTTGTGAAATCTTAAGAGGCTGCAATTTCCAAGTAATTGCATGGGAGATCTATGTTGCTGAATGTGCACTGTCTCAATATGAAACGCTTTGCCCATCCCTTGTTGCCAAATACTCGGTCTACTTTTAATCTGCCAAAGCCTTATAATTCTACAAGTATGCACAGAACTGAGACGGGCTACTATTCATTTTGTAAGTTAATACAACAAATGCAAATACATGAAAAACCCCAGGTTTTTCTGTTCAGAGTTTAACACCCAGATAAGCCCAAAAGTTTTTAATTAAACCAATTGCATGTGTTGGTTAGTTAGTTAGTCAAACTCACATCAAATGTGGCTTCATGTGTAGTTTATCTGCCGTTTTATTTTAGGGCATTTATTTAATTGTGTTTGTCTTTTTCCCTTTTGGCTTTAGGGTGTAGCTTATATTACATGTTTATGAGAGGATGTTTGAAAAATACGAGATGATGTGAAGTAGCCAACAACAATCTTCTTTTTTAAAGTAATTAAACCAATAAGAAAAGCGCGCAGTTTCATTTGCTAAGATTTTTTTTCTGTTTAGGAAGCGCCGCCATCTTTGCAGATGCCAATCAGCGTTACGTATTTACGAAATTATGCGTAACTTGGTTGTATAGTTGGTTGATACTTTATCGAGAGTTTTATCACTTAATACACTGACTGATAAAAAATAAATGTATGTTCAAATTGTTTTATTTTAAAACGTTTGACACCATGTTGGGACTGACTGGCCAGCAGAGTTGTCCACAGGGGAGCCAGCACATTGGCTACTGGAGCTCTACCGCCTTGATGAAAGTACTACGTCATAACCAGAGTGCACGGATGTGTGTGTGTGTGTGATTCACTGGGGGTGAGAACGGAGATAAGTGAAGGAGGAAGACAGGCAAAGTGTCACGCCTTTCATCAAAGTCCGGGAAACAGACGTTGGGAACCATTTGGGAAACATTGAGCAGAACTTAAAGGAGTTGTCTCAACCGGCGCGCGGACATAAGTGGGAACAACCAGGAAGAAAAAAAATTCTCGTGGATGGTGGAGTCCCGCTTTCCTCGCGCTGGCGGGTCGGGAATCACGCGCCATTGAAGGGGGATGATACTGTGCATGCGCTTTTGGCTCCACCGCGTGCACACACAGGTCGGTCGATGAGAGTAACAGCGGCGTGGCTCTCGGCCTCCATTTGCCAGTTCGTGTTTATGTTCGAGGATTTAACCGTGGCTATTTCGGCGAAGAGGACGACGTGCAACAGTTGGACTTTCATCGTGAATGCCGCCGTTAAACTGAGCTCGTCGGTCTCGAGGTATTCAGTCGAGTTTAAGAGGTGAGGCTTTCGCGAAACGTGCAACTTTTCCAACTTGCAGTGAAGCGGGCGGCCTTCCTCCTTGTGTGAGAGGAAGAAAGAGCTGCAGTTTAACTGCTGAAATTCACAGCGTGACTACATGTTTCCGAGAGGAAAACTAAAATTCGGCCAAATATCTGGAGTGAAGGTTTTAAACATGTCGGTTTTATCCCGTTTGATGCCCTCTTTAGACGTATTAACACCTTTATTCTGCAGCGCGTGTGCGCTGGTGTGATTACACAAGAATGGAGAGGCAAAATAACAACAAACACGTTGCTTTTCTGGCTTGTTAAGGTCCAGTCATGTAGGTGATTTTATTTAATTTTAGTTCATGCTGTGAGTATATTATTTATACAGGAAAAAATAAAAACAGGCACATGTTTGTACCGTCGGTTGGGCATCAGGCTGCCGATTGGTCAGTCAAGAAAAGTCTCGTAATCCTTTTCAAAGTACACGATTCTTAATCAGTGCAAACAAAATATTATATTAAACTCAAACTTTCAACATGTAGTGTTTATTTTACATGAGAAGATGGTTTTAAGAACGCGATCATCTCTAAACAATTGGACATTTTCATTAACACTTATATTTTTCTTTTTAAAAAATCTAATTAACATATCTAATAGCTACTACATCACACCTAACATGGAGTTTAGCAGTTTTATCTGTGGTATTTGATTAGATTCAGAAATAAATGTTTTACATCCTGAAAGAACCACACATGGGTTAAATAATACACAAGTTATATGAACTCCATTATGACCATTTATTTTTGTCAACAGGGTGGGACTTATTCCAAAAGTTCCCTGCAAGTCATTATTATTATTATTATGGGAGTTGCAATTATACATTAAAAGCAGCGATATGAATCATGTATATTAGCTTTCAGCCAGAGACTTGAGTGATCTAGTGCTGTTATCTGATTTCTCATACATGTCTGATGTTATTGTCATTTATCAACTCTAAATTGTTCTTTTTAAGTTGGGTGTTTTATTGATGGTTATGTAGGTTTTATTTTTATTTTTCTGATGCATGATCTTGACTTTTATTTTTTCTACATGAAGAAACAATAAGAACCATTGTATTGGTTATTTTTGTGGTTTCTTTGTTGAAATGGTTTGATAATTATTTAATTATCTTTTAGGAGCCTGATTTGATGTGATGATCAGAGCCGTTGGAGATGTCTGTGTCAGATGTTGAATTTGTGTCCATGGAGGACAGCCATGAAGTGGAGGGTGGAAAGAGCAGCTTGCCCAAAGTTTCGGATTCCTTCACCTCCATCCTCCCCTCGTCCCCCCCCTTTACAACCACTGTAAAACCTGACTTCACCAGTGACTCCATATTGGAGAGCAAAGCCATCTCCATGGCTAGTAATAATTACAGTACTGCTTTATCTTCACCTGCTGAAGGAAGTCCAGCCAAGCCTACTGAAACATCTACTTCTATATTTGAAGAAACGTTTGATAAAAGCCCAACTACCTCTCATATACTCTCTACATCAGACTTCCATCATCATCCGAAGATGAGTATTGTCCGCATGTCAGATGTTTCAACGTTGTCTTCTGCATTACCATCCTCTACATTTGGCGGTCCAAAAACGGAAAGTGACTTTCCTCCCACTCTGACCTTCAAAGGTGTCAGTGTCACTTTGGAGAATAACAGCTTATGGAAGAAGTTCCATCAATGCGGGACAGAAATGATTCTCACGAAACAGGGGCGGCGCATGTTCCCTTACTGTCGATATCGCTTGTCTGGTCTGGACCCAGAGCAGATGTACAGTCTGGTTTTATCGATTGTTCCAGTAGATCAGTTCAAGTACCACTGGAGCACATCTAAGTGGTTGGTCAGTGGGCCAACAGAGCACCAGCCTCAGGGACTGGTCCGAGCCTTTTCTCATCATAACTCACCCTGCCGAGGCTCACAGTGGATGAGCGTCCTGGTTTCTTTCTATAAACTCAAACTGACCAATAACGTCCAAGACCAGGATGGTCACATGATCATGCACTCCATGCATCGCTACATTCCCATGCTTCACGTCATTCCTCTGCCAGACAGGGAAACACCCACAGTGGGCAAACCTTTGGTCATAGGACCCGAAAGCATGACCTTCACCTTTCCACAGACTGAATTCATGACGGTGACAACTTATCAGAATTTTCGCATCACTCAGCTGAAAATTAATCACAACCCATTTGCAAGGAGCTTCAGGGACCATGGGAGCACCGTTTTCCTTCATAGGCTTCTTACACCTGCAGTGTATACTAACGCCACACCTGAAGTTTTTACACCTGCTGAACCCAGCGAGCACAAAGAGAAGATGAAGGATCTGATGTGAGTTGTGTAAATTCATTTTCTGTGTTATTGATATTAATAAAGTCCTGTGAGGCTGTCAACAGCCTCTTAGATCTGTTCCAGTACCGTTAAATTAAAAACTTTGCTTTTCAGTTTTATTTTCAACAGTTTCTTGGCAATAACACCAAAAAGGCAACTTTATTTATCAAATATAGCTGCTCATAAGATACATAGATCACCAGTTTCATTTGATATTGCTGGAAGCCAGTGTTTGTATTTAAATATCTCCCTTGAGGTTTTAAACAAGTTTATTACCATTGATATTTAACAAATGATGACTGCTTTCATTGTTGGTCTTGCAGATCGCAGTAACAGTGTTGTACATGTTAAACTTTATTCAAATCTGGATGTAATTTTATAGAAATGAATTGCAGGAACTGAATAGAAACTAGAGAAAACGTGAGACAGGAAGCAGCTGTCTGTCTGGTAGTTCAGTTTTCTGAGCATTTTGTTTAGCTGTAAAATCTTAAACGCTGAACAAAAACTGGTCATTATGTTAAAATACTGATTCAAGGCAATGACTGAAAATATATTTAGAAAGCAGAAGCTTCTGCTTGTGACAGAACAAAAACATATATGTATATTTGAGAAACAATAAAGTAGAAAAAGTAAAGCTTTGTGTATTTGATAATGAAAACCGATTGATCCAGGTTGAACGTTAAACATATATGTAAATAGTTAAATGTCTGCACTTACATACAGCCAATAACCCGGTCACGCACGACCATGTAAACACAGGCAAAGACCCAAATACGCTCCTAACCGCGTTTTTAAAAACCTGAATATGAGACCCGGGGTAACCCTTTCCCTGCGCAAATATTTAGTCATGTAAACGTGTATCAGCATATCCCCATCAAAAGGAACATTAATTTATATTTTGAGCATGTTCTGTTCGCAATGAATCTTGTTCTTTTGAGTAGAGGTACTCTTGAATGCTCTGTCTGGCGCATACAAAAACCCACGTGCAGAATTAAACAGGAAATAGAGGTAAACATGGCGAGATGCGGCACACGGAGGAAACCAATTTCTTTATTAGAGTGGTGTAAACCATAAATTTTTTTTGTTGATAGTAGAAAGTACAGAGATCGTGAGATTTACAAGAAGGTGATTGAAAAGTTATGGAAATGATGCATATTGCGTCTTAAGGTTGTCAGTACGTCCAAACTCTAACCGTGCTCCACAGGAGTAACTCTCTCTTCTCACGCATGTAAACAAGTTATTCTGAATGTTTCAGAAACTCGAATAGTGACCTTAACTCGAATATTGACGGCATGTAAACGTAGTCATTGAGGGTGCTGATTTAAACACATCAGTTTTGACTATGATTAAGATTGGTAGTTTATGTAGTATTTTCAGGCTTCACCTGCTGTGTTGTAGATTTAAATGTTTTTTTTAGAACAATTAGGTAATTATTTATTACACTCAAATAGATGTGTACACCTACTTTGACTGTTGAGGTATATTTTCATATTTTTCTGACTTTTTGCGTTGGCCTGGAATATAGTTGCACAGAAGTATGTCTCAAATTTTGCTTTGTGTAGCAAAACAAAGCTATAGGATTATCAACAGGACTGTGAAAGAGAAATCGTTGGTAGCTAGAATGTTTTGGGTGTTTTTAATTCTGCCCTCAAATGGCAGCAACATTATATAACGTTTAGACCTGCAGTTGCTGAATACCAGAGTAGGTCTGCTGCAGAGGCCCATGCAGATTCTGAGTTGATCTCTTTCTCAACCGGTTTAACATCTGTAGTGATGTCACTGCATGTAACTTGAATGAAGCTGGAGCAGAAAAAATATATTTCATAAATGGAAGACAAGCTAATCATAGCCATCTGCAATCGCAGGGAACCGGTGGGCGATTTGAGCACCGATGTGGCCCAGAAGGTCGTCAAACTGCTTCTCACAAAAGTGGAAGCAGGAAGCCATCACTCATAACAGAACAAACATGGAGATGGACGTTGAAGCACGTACCAGTCATGTTGATAGCTTCGGCAATATCCGTCCACTTCTTTTTTTTTTTTTTTGCTCTGTTGTGGTTTGAATGACAGTTTACGTCAAAAACACATGGCTGCTCAACAAAGCGCTCTTCTTTCTCCACGGTCCATTTTTGCCTCTTTTTTGCTTGTGGCGTTTCAGCTAACATGCTAACTCTACCACTATTAAATGACGTTAACATGCTACTGTTTGATATTTACATTTCCATACAATCTCTTTTATAAAATCTTTTCGAAGTCTCTATACAGAAAGCATTAGCTCGACTTTGAAAACTGACTAAACTACCAAGATAATGCGTTTGTAAATTCGAATTTCTCTGTATATAAACAGCCATTTTGAGAAGCCAAGCTCTCTGGAGCTAAGCCCCGCCCCTTCAGGATATGACACGATGCAGAAGCCATTATTTTCATTTTACTACTCTTGTGTCAATTACAAATGACATCACAGACCTTTGACACAACTTGCTAAGCTGACCACGTGCCCACCTACATCAGCATTCCTGAGATGGTAATGGAAACAACTATCCAGTTCTGGGCCGCGCTGATCCGAAACTGGTGGAAAAGGGGCATTCATTTTTTTCAAAGTTGCGTGTGAACACATTTTAAGACCTTTTATTAGCATGTCGGCACAAATACATAACAGCTGTCTGCACGGCGGTGGAGTAGTCATGATTTGGGCTTGTTTTGCTACCACCGTACCTTGGCATCAACTTCAAACTTTTCTTTTTATCGATGTGTTCTTGAGTCAAATGTGAGGCTGCCTGTCTTTCAGGTGAAACTTTGCTTAATACTTGGTCACCAACAGATTAAAACCAGGTCAAACCTCATTGAAATGCTACTGCAGGAATTTAAGAGGCATGCAAAATGGAATGGTGGGTAAAAATTCCACTGCAAGTACTTGAGAAACTAAAATAGCATTAGAGAAAATTCATACTGTGAGATGGCAGTTTTATCTGAATATGGTTATTAAGTGTGTTTTTGTTTTTTTACAGCTCAACAGATCAAAATCCTGCTGCTTCTTCATCAAGTGTGCAAGAGACCAAACTGGTGCTAAAGCCTATAATGTCCAACCCTTCGGCTACTAGTGACACATATGTCCCTTGTATCAGAGGCAAACACGCTCTGGGTGAGCTTGTTCTTGTAGATAAACATCCTGATAATGAACCCAAAGAAGAACACGTCCTCAGCGGAACCCCTGATGTGCAGCAAGGCTTAATGATGCGTTCAAAAGCATCCGTTACTCCCAGTTCCTCAACATCTACTCTGAGATCCACACCTAGGTATCGCAAGAGGAAGAAGAAAGTCAAGACGCGTTGGCCGTTGTCTTACCGGACAAAAGAATGGAAATCTCTTGCTGTTGCTACTTCCTCCCCCAAAGTACCCCTCAGCCCAGCATTGACTGTCGCTATGCAACCAGAACTCGATGATATTGAAGGCCTGCTGTTTGTATCATTCACCACAAAGGTAAATCAAAAGAACGAGTGCTTGTCAAAGTGCAGTTTCATTACTTGAAAGTATTTAGAGCCTCATCAAAGATGCACAAGGACACTTAATTGTACTGAGCTTTTATTTAGGATGTTCCTGTAAAATTTTTAAATGTTGTTTTTATGCAATAGGAAGCTTTAGATGTTCATGTCAAGGATGTGCCTGCAAGGGTCTTATCAGAATCCCCAGTTTCTTCAACAAGGCCATCGCAGTCAAAAGAAACAAGTAAGAAATGGAGTAATTTTACTTCAGTGTTATGTAACTGTTATCTGTTCTTATTAATCAGCAGGTTTCCTGTTTATTTTGAATCCTACTTTTTCAGCTGTGTAATACCTGAATAAATTCGCTTGTTTTTGTTTCATCTCAGTGGAGGTGAGTCCACAGACCGTGGAGGAGAAAACGGCTCAACTGGAGCAGATGCTGCTGGATGACCTAAGATCTCTGAGACACAGACAAGTCATCCATCCTGTGCTGCAGGAGGGTGAGTTCATTTAAACATCTGAACATACGTCCCATAAATGAATATATGTTTGACTGATTGCGTGTGTCTCTAGTGGGCTTAAAGTTGAGCGCTTTAGACCCTGATGTCCCCATTGATCTGAACTACCTGGGGGTTCATCTGCCACTTTGTCCTCCAAGCCTCCCAGAACAAAGCAGCACGCTGACTCTTCCTTCTGCCGGTAAGTGCACATGTGATTTAAGTTTTTTGTTTCTGTGTGCACAAGATGAATTATGTTTACGATCTGTTTTCTATGGATTATTTTTTCATTTAAAGCTACTGATTGAAATTAAACTCACTGAAGTATAAAATGTTCCTCCTCTTTGGGGTTTTGAGCTTTTCCAACTTCCTTTTCAAACACTAAAATGAGTCAATTTTCTTCCGCTGAGCATTTTTCATTTTTATTAAACTTTTATTTAACTAGAACAAACCACTGAGATTAAAAATCTGATTTACAGTGGGGCAAAAAAGTATTTAGTCAGCCACCAATTGTGTAAGTTCTCCCACTTAAAAAGATCAGAGAGGCCTGTAATTTTCATCATAGGTATACCTCAACTATGAGAGACAAAATGAGGAAAAAAAATCCAGAAAATCACATTGTCTGATTTTTAAAGAATTTATTTGCAAATTATGGCTTTTTAAGTGGGAGAACTTACACAATTGGTGGCTGACTAAATACTTTTTTGCCCCACTGTACATGAGTGTCCTGGCCAAGATGATCTGCAGCTCAATCACTGCAACAGAAAATCACACATCACATAAAGAAAAAGATATCAGTATTATCAGAAATACAAACAAAAAGGAGTCAGGTGATTTCCTCAGAAAATATTGACATCCAGATGTTTGTGTGTGTGCTTGTGTTAAATTACTCAGTGAGATGGTTCGTAAACATCCAGCTGGATTCTAATTGAGAATGAATAATTTGAGTACCAACCATCATGAACATCCACACTTAATTCCTCTGATTTGCTACTTTGTTCTTGTAGTTGATTTCCTACGCTGCAAACAAAGGATTTAAAATTTGATCATGAAATCTGTTAATGTTACAAACAGGAAATGTAAGTGTTTTTATTCCTGCCTTAAAACATCAATACTATGAAACATTTAGACTAGAGCTGGGCGATATAAGATTTCTTCATATCACGATATGTTTTTTTCCATTTCAGGCGATAACGATATATATCACGATATAAGCCAAATAACTATATTTGTAAGATTTAAATGTGCCGTTGCTCACAAGTAAAATGTGAAATAATCAGCAGCTTGTTTTGATTTAGACATTTATTTTCCATAATAAGTTCAACGGGACAGATGTACTTAAGGAACATGAGACTTCAGTTTGAGATAAATAAAGGCAAATATTGCAAACTACACAAAATGTAGCTGCTATGTCGCTATGTCTCTTAGCTTTTTTGTCATATGCTAAGACGCTGGAGATGCTGCGTCGCAGGGATTCACCTGGTTGTTTTTGATGATGAATTAGCGCTTTCAGTCAAAGATTGAGCTCTAGTGGGTGGCACTGCTTCAGGTGATAAAAAAGGTTTGTTGTATTTCCAGACTTTGTGGGAACATGCTTTCGGCGCAATTTACAGTGCGCGCTACTCTGTTTTTTATCAGACTTCAAATAGCTGAAATACCTCCACACTACGGAACTTCTCTGGCCCTTCCTTTCAACAATCTCTCTGCATTAGAACCATCATCTGTGTTATCTTCAGTAACCTGGTCACCCAAACTCTCTGTCGGCACACTCATTTCCTCCGTTACCTGAACGGCACGGCCGCTGGCTGCTTCCCAAACAAATACACATGTGGTTTGGCACTTGTACGTAACAAGTCACGTGACGTGACGCTGCGGCTGTGATTGGATCGTCTCTGCGCTACTTAATGTAGATTGATAGTTATGTTTTTTTTAAGAGAGGAAGAGAAAGAGATGACGTCTATCGCAATAGTTTCATTTTTCTATCAAGAAAAAGTTATTTCACAATACATATCGTTATCGTTCTATCGCCCAGCTCTAATTTAGACTCATTAAAACCTTTTCTTATAATTGATAAATAGTTTTTTTGTCACTTGTTGACTTCCAAATATTATTAATAGGGTCTGATCAGTTTATCAAAGCTGTAAAAAGCAGCTTGTAGCAGAAATTCTCCTTCTTGATGTTTTAAAGCATGCAGAAGACTTAATCAGTCAACAATGTTTAATGTTGATGCAAAAATTAAAATCAGTAAAATTCCTTTGCTTCTGTAGTGAGAATAGAGACTCAACAGAACAGAAGAAAGATCCTGGAATCTCCGGCTTCTGCAATAAAAATACAACTAATTTACAGGAATGAGATTTCGGCTGTTAAGAGGCTGAATTTGTTACTGTTGCTTGAAGCTATTAATGAAGCAACTTGTTGTGAAGTGGGCTGAAGAATGCAATGGGAGTTAACTGAAGGCTAATTGTGGTATGTATCCTTCACAGACGAGGGATTACCCTTCATCTCTAGAACAGGAAAAACAAGTGACATGACAAAAATCAAGGGATGGAAAAACAAGTTCAGAACAGGCCAAGAAACATCTGTCTCTAATTGTGAAGGTAAGATTTGTTTGTCGTTTTGTAGCTTCAGGCTCCTTTTTATCAAGTTGTTCTAATTACTACGATTAATTGAACTAAAACAAACTTATTGTGTCCTTATTCTTTCAAAATAAATCCAAGTGTTTTTGTTTTTTTTTTAATTTAAAGAGACACAAAAGAATCTTTCTGCCTTCTGGAGCGTCATGTTGGATGAGTACTTGGAAAGTGAAGCTCAGCAGATCAGTGAGCGAGCGGATGCCTTCTCCACAAACCCAGAAGGTTCTGTGGCCTATCAGCTGCCTGCTAAGGGTTCTAGCTACGTAAAGACCCTGGACAGTGTGCTCAAACATCGGAACGCATCCAGTACCACCACGATGGCCAACAGACCCTGCCCCCTTTCTCGCAAACCCCTTTTTAACTCAACTCTGAGGTCACCCGCTTCCCCTCTGGTCAGCACAGATCCCCCCGGTCCATCTGGAGCTCAGTCCGGATACCAGGATCCAGCTCCATCTGGGTCGAGTTGCAGCAGGTAAGAATGTGTTTCTGATACATCGTTTTGTTGATTTTTAACATTCAGGCAGGTTTCTTGTTAGTTTTGGTTGTGATTGTTTTTCCAAAGTGTTTATTCTTTTATATCACCTCAAAAATCCAAAACCTTTCTGTAAATCATAATTAATCTGGTTTTGTTCAGTTACGACCAGGTTAGACTTTGTTTGTCTGATTCTGTTTTACAGATATAATTGATCAGTGCTCTGCAGTTTAATGTCTATTTTCTAACACTAATTTTTAAATGTAACTTTCTTACAAAGAGATTTAAGAGTGATAATTCTTGACCAGGATTTTCTGTGGTGTGTTACATGTTTATTTCTGTGGGAAATATGTTAAAAATGTTGTAAGACAAAGAATATACATTATGCTCTGTCAAGCGCTTGTGCTTTGACAGATTGTTTTCCAACACCACTGACCTTTTTGTATTTCAACTATTTATTTTGTTCTTTTTTTGGTTTTAGTTAGGCCCATTTATTTATTTGACTTTAAAGATGAGAACATTGCTTTTGTTGCATTTTATCAGAATGAAAAACAGATTTAAGTTATTTTTTCTTTCAAATGATAGTTTAACTTCTCAGTTTGAGTTCTCCACTTCTAAAGTTTACACTTAGTTGTGATTATTCATTTAATCCATCCAGTTTCATCCAGTCTTCTTGTCTTTCTATTACAGATTATCAACGAGCCAATCAGGAGCCAGTAAGAGACCGGAGATGAGCTTTAGTCACAAGCAGTTGACGGCATACAGATCTTTAGGCCTCAGCCAGGTCCAACTCAAACTGCTGTGGATGGAGATCAGAGCTATAAACCAGGGCCTGAGCAGAACCCAGCTGACTCCAGAGAGGCTAATGATGGCTCTGACTGTTGTGCTGACAAAGCAGGTATTCATGCTGTTTAGAGTGTTGATGAATACAAACATGCGTTCCCAGCTAAAGTCATGTGTTAATGATGGTCATTCTGTTCAAACAGACACTCGTCAATCAGATGTTAAAAGGTCCTACATTGCCGATTATTAAAGAAGGACCCGAATGTGGTCAAGAGTTCTGCAGACTGGGTTGTGTGTGTTCTAGTCTGCAGCTTCTGGATCGTGGTCCGGTCCACTGCAGACAGCCTGAGTGCATGTTTGGCTGCACCTGTTCCAACCGTAAGATCACTGAGCAGTTGACTATGGAACAAAATGATGAGCTGGCCCTGATTTACCAGTTTTCCCCGTTTTTTTATTTTTTATAACTAAATTTTATTTCTTGTCTCCTCAGCACCGACGGATCATCCAGTCCAGTCTCGCCAACACGTCCACACTAATAAACTTTGGAATCGCAACATTAATGATGATGATTCAGAACCACTTAATGTTCCAGCGACTGCTTCATCTTTCCCCCCGAAGGTTGTAAAAGGCAGTGGATTTTCTTCAGTACCTCCAGTAAAATAAACATTTCTCTTCTATTGGATGTTTTATGAGTTATTTTTTTAATCGTGGAATTAAAAATCTGTCATTTTTAAAGTCTGACATTCAATTTTCATTATAAATTATGATTGCAGATACCTGAAAAGGAAAAGGATCCTGTGTATAAATATCTGGAGAGCATGATGACCTGTGCACGTGTTAGAGAGTTCAATCGTCATCCACCACCCAACATGGACCCTGATATCGCTGCTGTCATTTCTAAAATAAACAGCAAAACAAAACCACCGGACTTAACTAAAAAATTACCTCAACAGGGTGAGAGCGCTGCTCCGAAGGATCAAACAGGTAAAAGAATGAACATATAATCTTGTTATCTTCTCCCCGCTGTGTTTTTCCTCAGAAGAAAAACTGCCTCAGGAAAACACAGTTAATGAAAAAGAAGCGAGGAAACAGGTCGAGATCCATTCGTTGTGCAAGTGGAAGAAAGACTGTAAACTGGTCTTGGGAGGTTTATTTGAACGCTTGAATCAGAATCGACTTCATCGGCGTTTCCGGGTCGGACCTTACTGCATCAGGCCAGTCTCAAAAATCGTCTTCCGGAAATCCAGCGGCACCATCATTACCTACAGGGTCAGTATATCTGCTGATGGTCTGTTGAGTGACACAATCTAAAGAATTTGATGATGTTTATACTTATTCTTATGTCTGTGTTGCTTTATAAAATGATTCTGTCCTGTTCTCCACCTGCTTCCAGGTACAGATCAGTAAACCGTCCAAAGCCAGCGACTGTGACGGGGATGAGTCTGATGAGTCTGATGGCTACATCAGTGAAGGGAATGCTGATCCAGAGGAAGATGAACCACTTGAAGATCCAGAGAGGTGGTATGGGGTCACACCTTTCCTGCGTGGAGTCATACCTGCTGGTAAACTCAGAGCCACGAAAAAACCTGCTTTCGTCAAAGTATCTGGACTCATACAGGTGTCTACCTTGAATCATTAAATATTGTAGAGCATTTAGGAAGTACTCCAATTCACATAAACAGAAATGTTAATAAGAAAGTAACTATATTGTTTATTTTTAGGTAAATGAAAAATACTACAATCATGCCAGACTGATGCTTGGAAATGTCGGATCTCTGCATCCGGCCAACCGCCTTGCAGCCCACGTTACCGGCCGATTACGTCCTCCAAGTTACGTTCCTCAACCAGCACCCCAAAAACCACAAACTCCACATTCTGTTTGCACATTTGTTGATCCAAATCGGAAGATGTCACAGTCTTCAGGTATGATTATCTCCTTTCCTGATCTACAACTCAAGCACTCTGTTATCTCCACCAGTAGGTCAATGTTTTCACCAGCATCTGTCTGTTAGCAACATAACAAAAAATCTTACTGATGGATTTAGATTCAATTTTCAGGAAAGGTTAGAAATGGTCCAAAGAAGAAATTATGAGATTTTGAGGCCGATTAGGATCATCGTCTGGATCCAAGAACGGTTTTTATGATTCTTCTTTGTGAAATAGAGCTGTTTTAACATATCTGCATGTAACTCCATTATAAATGGTTAAAGAGGCCATTTCATACAAACTTCAGGACTTTGTGGTTATTTTTTAAGTATTAACCAGGAATATGAAACATTTTATAGGAGTTGTGATGAAACAGATACAGGCCGTTTGAACTCGGGAGAACTCTGGTTTTATCACCACCTGCGTAGTTTGAGAAATTAAAACTGAAAGAGAAGTTGTTGACCTGTTTTCACACCCACTATGAAGGTAAGAACACATGTGGAGCTAAAATATTCAACAGAAACCTCAGAAAAACTGTTTTTAATGGAAGGGCCTCTTCTCAATGGGTTCTATATGATACCAAGGACTGATCTGGATCACACGCAGGTGTGTGACCAAAGCAAAGCAGCATGTCGAATAAAACTCCGTCTCCAACCACCTGTCAGGTTCAGTAGCCTGCACTGCTACCACTGTTTTCATGGTACATTAATCTGAAAATGTCGGTACAACAGAGGTGAGACACATGGAGAAACTGAGGTGCTTGATGGAGGTCTGAACTCTACGAGTAGTTTGTTTTAAATCAAGAGAATTATCAACTAGAACACACGAGCAGATGCACCTGAACTTACATCAGACCAGACAACACAGAAACATTAATGCAATTTGAAAATGTCAGATTAACAAGACTTTTATAATTATGCAAGTACGTGTTTTACAGTTGGTTAATTTTTTAACCGTTAGTCTAAAAGTTTGTGACTATTGTAAGAAACAAGATCATTTCACTGATTTGGATCTAAGTAGAATCAAGTCAAGATAAAGTGAAATAAAAAAAAAAAAAATGTTGTTTTATTTGTTTTCACTTTCATTTTTAAAGTGTTTTAAATTTGCTTTTTTAGATGTCAGCTGAAACAAAACACATGCTGCCATCATTCCTTTTGTCTAAGCACAGTATCACCATCATGTTTCTCATGGATTTAATGTTTAACTTTTTTAAATCAAGTAGAAATGTAATAATCCTGTTATATTAAAGCGAAGTGTTTTTTTAATAATCACATCATGTGATTACTTTCTTTCTCTGGTTCAGGATTCATCAGCTTGCAACATCATCCTCAAAACCCCTCAACAGTCAATCCAGAGCAGACTCCTCTCCCAATTAAGCCGAAACTCCAGAACAGTTCTACATCTTCTCCTGTCCATCTCACAGTCTCACCATCACTGAAAAACCCCAGCTTCCTGGGACAAAGTGGAACATATTCCTTCAGAATCTTCCCTCCATCCAACCAGGTCAGCAGAGGTCAGAATCCACCTGGTCTAGTCCTGCCTGGAGGTTTTACCCTCATTGAGCTTCCAAAGCTGGGAGCTGATGGATCTGCACAACAAGTCAAACCTGTTAATACAGCAGGCTCGAGCGGCACAGATGAGTCCTCCACTCAAAAGAAAGAAACTGTGTCTGATCCGAGCCACTTGGCAGGCGAGTGGGTTGGTTTCAACACTCTTAGTAAAGTGAAGGACTTCCTCAGCAGCAGGTCCAGCTCTGCTCCCTCATATGTGCTGGTATCTGATGAGAAGACGCCATCAGGTGAAAATAACGAGGAAGAGAAGAGTCAGACACAGGAGGAGTCGATCTTTGATTTCACCTCAGAGGAATTAAGCTCTGACTATTCAGATGATGAGAAGATGGAAGAAGATGTAAGTTTTTGTATATTTATTCAAATCAAAGACTGTTTATTCAGCTGGACAACAAGTAGAGCCTTAATATTCCATTTAGTGGAGCAGAAATCCCAGAATGACTCAGCTGAAATGACCAAATTTAACACCATTTTGATTTAGAGTTTTCACATTATTGAGGGCTAATTATATTTGACAAGCACTTCCCTGGTCAGGATGAATATTTGCCGTAAATTTAACTTAGTCAGGTTATTTATTCAATTTGATATGTTGAAATATGTTCAAATTTGTTAGAATTTTTAAAAATCCCTGCTGTTCTCAGTATTTAAATTTTGTATTAAAGAAAATGTAAAATTTGTTTACACAGTGGGGGCGGGATTTAAAACCTCCACTGCAGCCAGCCACCAGGGGGCGCTTGTTTGGTTTCAGCTTCAGTTTTCTATGTCCAGCTACACATTCAGTCTATGGTTTAAGTCTCCAAATTAAAATGAATTTAGTTGAAAAACATTGTTTTTGTTTTTGTTCAGACTTTTAACATTTATGATCTACGTTTCCTCAGGATGATACTGTTGACATTGAAACTGTAGAAGAAGGAAAACAGGGAGAAGACATAAATAATATGAGGAAAGATGCTTCGGTGAAATTAGAACAAAAAAGGTAATACATTGAAATGTGTTCATAGATGAATAAACACAAACTCATAGATGTATAAAACATTTTAAGTTGAATTAACTGTAAAAATATTATAACATGTTCATTTGTTCTTCAGTGAATCTTCAGAGGATCTGACACAACTAAAGGTGCCCGATTGCTTGGTACATCTGCTTTTACTTAATGTATTTTAAATGTCCAAAACATGTAGACAATATGATGTTTTTATCTTCTCTTTTGTCTCTCGTCCACTGAAGGATGAAGACTGGGCCTTAAAGAACAAAACCAGGCGCAGGAAGCACAAAGCTTTAGAAAAACTGAGACGCTGTGAACAGAAGTTCCTCTTTAGCAAACTTATTGAGGTCCTGAGGCTTCATCACAAAACGCCCCGGTCACACGTCCTTTCACAGGTCAGTTCAACTGGCAACATTCATTTCTTAATGTAGCCCCCCCAAATGTTCTGAAACTGAAGAACCAGTACTCGGGGCAAAAAAAGGAGTAAATACAAAATAAAAAGAGTCGGTGTTTTTCATGATGCGATGGTTTATTTACATTCTGTCCTGTTGATTCCTGCACAGAGTAAAATAACAAACATTTCGTAATCTACGATAAGATTTAGTGCCAAGATTCTGCTGAATATTTAGTTTTTTAGTTCTAAACCATGAACATGTACTTATTTACTATTTTCAACTTGAACATTTTTTCAGTAGTTTTCTTTATTTTTTCATATTTTTAGTATTGAAGGATAACGTTTTGTCTCTGTCATTGTGAGATTTTGATCATTGTGCTATTTACAGGCTTTACATGAAATTCTGACCCTGAAAGGGACGTCCAAACATTTGGAGCAGAAGAAGGAGCTGCTGAGGAGGCAGCAGTCTGCGTATGTGAAGCAGCTGTCTCTGTTTTCAGGTGCGTTCTGTTTGTCTCACTGTATGTTGTTGAAATCTAGAACGTTTTGACTCGTAAAGCTTTAGTTGAGACTCGCCGTTTGTTTGATTTGTGAAACCTCAGAGATGAGATGTTTATTATTGAAGACCTTTAAGTGGTCTTCAGATATTTCTTTCCTCTGAATAAAACTCTTCAATGAATTTTATCCTTTTAGGGAAGTCTGAAAACGATATTCAGGACAAGCTGCAGGAGATCTTTGAGCGACAGAAACAACGAGAGAAGAAAATGAAGTTTAAGCCGATCTTCTCTCATATGCTGGAGACCAAAGCTGCTCTGCTGCAAGCCGCTGCTCCTGAGTCACATCTCCAGTCTTCACTGCCTCAGCAGCGTGACATCAACCCTCTTCTTCTACCTCAAGCTGAGCTGTCTGATAAAGACAATTTAAAGATGTTATTAACCTTGCTTCATCCAACAAAGTCTCCAAAGACCAACTCTGATCAGCTCTGTGAAACCACGACTCCATCACAGACGAAGACTCCACAAGCTTCACCTCAAGGAAGTCAGCTTCCTTCACAGTCCAACATGAAGCAGGAAGAACCTGGATATCAAGACCAGGTCACCGTGTCTAAATCTGAAAGTAAAAACCAGCCTTCATCTGAAACTCCTCCACCTCAGACCCCTTCATCTCAAAATGGACCCATATCTGGATCATTTGTAGCCCAAAATACCAAAGTTCTGACTTCAGTGCCTCTGGCTCCTCTTCCTCTGGTTCGCTCCAAAACTGGCAGGATTATCCTTCCTTCATCTCTCAAACCCTGTAAGCTAACAATAATCTGTTTGTTGTTGTTTTAAAAGTCTCACTGTGTTTATATGATCTTTATTTTTAATCTTTGTACAGTTGGTAAAGGCTTCTACACACTCATGGTGGTGAAACCCAAGAAGACAGTGGAGGATGATGTTAGTTCTCCAGCTGATGTCCAGCCTTCTGATGGAAACTCGTCCAAGACTGAAGAGAAAACTGTGTCTCCAACTGACGAGCATTCAGGCCAGGAAGGAAAACACATCAACCAAACATCAGAACCAGATCTAAATAGTTCAACTGGAACGGCCCTTATGGATCAGCTCAACTTCCTTAACCAGTCGATCTCTCTGCTTCCGCTGGATTTTAACGCTACGGACAAAAAGCAAGAAACGAGTGCCGTTGTGTGTCCTCCTCCTGCTGATATAGAACCTCATCCCAGTCCCGTTATGAAGCGCGGCAGGGGAAGGCCTTCAAAGAACAAGAGTCCCCTTGTTAGCACAGTTATAAATGATGCTGTGGTTGAAGAGCCCAAAGTAAAAGCTACTGACATTAAAATACCTCAGGTGATTTTACGGAGAGAGAGGGATGAGCTTACCTTGGACGTGAATGAGATTCAGACAAAGAACGCTCCAACAGCTGATATACCTGCGCCTGTCAAACGAGGCCGAGGAAGACCTCCGAAAAGGAAACCGCCCAATGGGGTAAATCCTCCAGGAAAGATGGCTGCAAAGAGTCCCTCCACTTCCACTACTGACAAGCCCATTCGCTTTTCAATCGGTAATTTCAAAAGCCCCGATTCATCAAGCGACCAAGGAGAGGTTTACATATCACGCCCATTAACACGCGCTTCTCTGGGAAAAGACTTCCCCAGTGAGAAGAAACGCTCCTGGATCGATGTGGAGAAGGAACTGGAACCCGACCTGGAAGAGACATGAAGATTCTCATGACTTGTGCCTTAAACACACGTGTTCATCATGAAACTGGAGATTTTTTTATCAACTTTTCTTTTGGTTTGTTGGTGTTAAGCGTGAACATGAACTGAAAGCTTCACCAAATGTGCCTGTTTAAGAAAAGCCAAAGGATCATGGGTGCATTCATGCTGCAAATAAAACAATATTAGACTTCTTTCATACTTTAACCAGAAGATTAAAAGCATTACTTGACCTGCTGAATGTAGGAGTGAAGTCTGGAACATTCCAACCAGAAGGTTTTTGTTTATAAACACAACCAGCAGAAACTGGTTACTGACATTTACTGGAGCTCGTTAGTAACTCGTTCTTATGCAAAAGAGAATAAAACAGATTCACGGCAGGTTCAATGTTTTTGTATTCGGGTATGAAACCCTGCGCTGCTTGTAGTCATCAATGATTTTTATTCTTCTTGAGCTACAAATTAAGATCTAGATTTTTGTCACTAACGCATTGAATAAAATCTTTAGTTGCACTTTAAGTTTCTGATAGAAGCCACAGTATCTTCTGTTCTTCAACCTAGACTGTTTGAGATATTAGTCGAGTGAATTGTGTTCATTGAAACTCTAGCAATCAAGATTGAATAATATTTGTTACTTGTGTATTGTACGTATAAACACAACCTGTATGAATTTTGTGCTGTTTTTATGAAATACTTTTTTTTTGAAACACTGGTATTTGACTTGAGTCTGAGTAATAAAGTGTCTTGTCTAGAATTAAACTAAATCTTTTTTTTTTTTTTTTCCTTTGTCGAATAAAAGAAAATCAACTCAGATTATCTTGTTTGGATTTAACTAATCTGCTTTACAACACTGACAAACATCTTTGAAGTTAAGGGAATACAAACGAAGTGTCAAGAGTCCATCAGTCTGTCGAAGAGTTGTTACATCATTAAAGGAAAAACAAGTTCCGGTACTGATAAAACTTGTGACACATTTAAAATCCTGAAAACCTGCTTTGAATGTGCTGCAGTATGAAAACCAGCTGCTGGACTGTCTCACCTCAGATTAAAGGAGATTTAACCACAGAAACTGCTAAAACACCATTTTTATTATCCTCAGTCAAGCAAGTTTACAACCACATGGACAGAAAATGTGTTGATTTAAAAGAAAAAAAAACAAGCCTGTTACAAAAGAATCATCTTCAAACCTGCCTGAAGTTATAAGCTACCAGTGTGCCAACTGTCAAGCACGGTGGTGGTACCATCATGCTGTGATGCACAAAATGGATGGAGACATGAAGGATGACTTCCTCTAATTCACCTGATATCAGTGGTTTAAACTTGGATAGAGTCCAAATTTCCAACAGGACATTGATGCCAAATACACATCAATACTGGTTCCTGATTGGATAAAGCAGAATAACATTAGGTTTCAGGTGTATCTACACAAAACCTGACTGTATCTCTAGTCAGGGTGTGCCAGGAAACCAACCAGTTAATTCCAACAGGAAACAGAATTATACCAGACAAGATGGTCTCTTAACAACAAGAGACACTTAAAGCCTTAAAAATGAGACCCTGAGCTGCATGGTGCCCTAGGCGAAAAGCGATTTTGGCACCCCCTACTGCCTAGAACAGAAACTATGTACCTCAATAACTGGATTACATTGCAAAAAATATTTATTTATACTCAAATGAACAGTAGAGATGATAGATATTTCATTATTACTTATTATGCGCTTTGCATGAGATGAATGGTGTGTCCAACAGTTTGTTCAAAACAACAAAAAAAGAGAATTTGACGCCCCCTCCAGCAGAGGGCGCCCTAGGCAATTGCCTAGTCTGCCTATGCCCAGAACCGGCCCTGCATCAGAGTGCCAGGCCTGTGACCCCCGCATGTGCTCCGATACTGCGAAAATTCCTCACCCAAATCCACTCTGATCCCCAGTTCTCTCTGGTTGCTCCTCTCCCAAGAAGGACAAAAATAATCCTTAGTGCTCTGAAGCAGCTGCTCAAACCCCCTTCCACAGAACCAGCCTCGCTATTACTAACTATTCACCTTAATAGGCAACCTGCAATGATGCCTACTACTCTGCCAGCTATTGGCTGGTAGATATAGACTAAATGCCAACATCGTGCCTGTCAGTATAAATATTTTGTTATATTTTACTTTAAATATAATTTTTAAAGGAAATAGCGTTTTTTTATTCTACACCTTTCTAAACTCCCCATGGAGGCATTATTTTGTTAAAAATTTTGATTTTTATGAAAATGTTCCAGTGGTTGTTTGTCTATGTGTGGCCCTGTGATGGACCTGTCCAGGGTGTCCCCCGCCTCACGCCCAAAGACTGCTGGAGACAGACACCAGCTCCCTGCGACCCTGAACAGGAAGAAGCAGGTTCAGAAAATGGATGGATGGATGAAAATATTCCATACTGCATCTTTAACCAAATGTAGCATGCGTAAATAAATAAATAAATAAACATGAAATCTAAAGAGTTCATGTCATTTCTGAAGCTCAGGATAAATCAAACTAATCTGGAAAGTTACAACCTGTTAAAGACCGAACAAGCGGGTCCCCAAACATCCGCCACTTAGCTGTTAAACTGGAGCTCATTTGTCTTTAATCCCATTGAATAAAATGGCAGTGATTGATTTAATCACGAGACGGGCTCGGATTGAATCAGTGACGTCACACACAGACCCGGGTTTTCTTTCCCCGTCGGCGCAGAACGCGGCACAGACGCGCAGAACAGAGCGCTTGATTAGGAGCGACAGAAGAACGTTTAGGAGATTAGAGTCCACATGTCCCGGCGGCTCAGACTCATTCAGACCTGTTAAAGCTCTGAAGTTTGTCCCAGGACCTGGTTTCTGGGTTTTTGGTTGTTTTTGTTGTGTGTTTTGGGAGGAGGATCTTGATCCGCCGCTGCGCCAGGACGCACATCTCTCCTCCGGGTTTGGAGCTTCAAAGCAGCAGATAAAATGCCAGGAGATGCAGTCACCATTAAAAGTCGCATCAGAAACTTGTTGCGTTCTCCATCAATCAAGAACAAGAAGAGATGCAAAGAAAACATCAACAACAAGGTGATTAATGTTAAAACGTAAAGACCTCAACACTTAGACTGGAATTAAAAAACAGAGTTTATTTAAAGTTATTTGTAGTTTTAGATGTTTTAATTAGGGTTAAAAGATTTATTCCAATTTGGAAATTTAAATGATATATTAAATATGTAATGAACTTCTAAACTTGACCAAACTGTAGAATTTTCAGGTTTTCCAGTGTTTGTCCAGTTTTTGTTGTAGTGCATCTACAGCACTGACCAAACCAGATGTTGCATCATTCTTCTAAAGCCAAAATCCATATTTTGGGACAGATTTTATTTTCCTGTAATGATGTAATACGAGAAAAGTCAGATGATGTTTGAAACTGTTTAAAAACTGTTTTCTAAATGTCTTCAGAAGAATTGGTTTTATGTATTTCTGTTTTTTTTATTTGTGTTTTCTGAAATGTTTATATTTATTTATGGTATTGTCATTGTTTTCTACATTTATTATCATATTAGGTCTCATTTGAAATCCTTTTCACACACTTTGGTTTTTGTTTGATGGTTTCCATCCATCTGGATCATTATTTTCTTCTTCCTATTAAATCTCTGCGTTGTGTCTGTGCAGGTGACTTTAGAGAAGGTGTTGGGTATAACCACTCTGGGAAACAGCGGTCTGGCCTGCAATCCCCGATCTGGACTCGTGGCCTATCCTGCAGGGTACGGTGTGACCATAATCTCAGCATCTGCCCTTTGACTTGTCAGCACATGCACACTTACAGCTCCTTTATCATATCTACCTCCTGGAGACGTTTGTCTTGCAAATATCTGCCTGTGATTGTTATCTGTGCTCCGTCTCAGAGGGTGTGTGTGTGTGTGTGTGTGTTTGTGGGGGGGGGGGGGGGGGGCAGAGATGGGCTTCCTCAGAGAAACTCCGAAGCCAATTTATCTGAACCTCCGGGAGACTTTATCTGACCTTCTCTGAGATCTAATGAGCCGCAGATCCTCGTGTTGTATCATGAATTTAGTCCAAACGTTGACACAAGCTGTGCTTCTCAGTGTCAGAACCACAGAACATCTCAAGAATAAAAGAGTGAAACAAACAACTCAGTCAGGGTGTCTGAACTGAAGCAGCAAAAAATTAGAGCTGTTTACAGTATCGTTAGCTCACATCAAGCAATGACTTTTATTAGAGTAAAAAAGGTGCAAGTGTGCTTGTAGAAATGATTCTTTTCCTGCATGTGAATGTATATATATTTATATTATAGTGACAGGATCATATATGATCCTGTCAGTTGTGTTTATCAGTTTTTAGCAAGACCTCATTAAATTGTGCACAGTTGTGTGAACAATTGCGCAATGCACCTGCCGTCCTAGTTTAAATCAGTCCAAGCTGTCGTAGCAGTTTCCTGACAGAGTTAAAGAACTAGTTGTTCAGCAGTCCGTCTGCATGCTGCTCCGGTACGAGGACTGGACATGCTGTTATATTTGGATAATTTGAAAGAGAAAAACATTTAGAGGATAATTCAGGTTATGAGGATTTAGTTACACCTCTGAGCAGTTTGTATGTTTGAAAGAAGAGTCCAACATTCTCCCTCTTTGTGAAACTGTAAGGCTGAATGTTGTTTCTTCTTCTGTAGGTGTGTGGTGGTTTTGCTGAACCCCAAAAAGAACAAACAGAGCCACATTATCAACGCTTCCAGGTGAGTTGTGCACAAATAATCAACAGAGCAGCATGAATTGTTCATATTCCACACAAAATAATTTAGAAAACCCCTTTTTCTGTCTTCTTGTTACCAGAAAATCCATCACAGCTTTGTCTTTCTCCCCTGATGGCAAGTACTTGGTCACAGGAGAGGTCAGTCACCGCCTGTTTTTTCTTCTCATCGTGCCTTTAAAGCTCCATCACTCTGTCGTGTCACAGTCTAATGTGTCTCGTCAGAGAGGCGTCCCAGCTGGGTTCTGTTGTAGTTACAGCGTGCACCTAAACACAACACAACATCTTAATCCCGTCCTCGGCCAATCCAAGCCGATTAAAGACTTCTCTGTGCAAGTGCATGGGCAAACGGTGGTTGCCATGGCGGCAGAGATCAAAGTTCAAATAACCAAATACAACAAAAACAGGCTTTTTAACATGTTTATTTGTTTATTTTATGCAACTAAATTACAGAACATGTCATTCCAAAATACCAGTAATCAGAATAGCTATTAGTCAGAAAACTGATTTAAAAGTCAGAGTTAGTAACTCGGCCAGCTGCCAGGAACATCAACGTTCTTTATGAACCTTCTATGCTGTGAAATCAAACAGGCCCACATGTGGATCTGTTATGGGATTTCATTTAAGCTTTTAAAAAGTGGAAGATAATCCTGAGTGATTTATCTGACGCCCCTCACTTACTCATCAAACGGGGGCTGATTTGCATACAAGGGAAGACATCAAGCTATCGGTTTTGTCTCTCGTTGTTTTGTTTCTGGCTCCTTCATATATCGTCCATATTCGGTCTCCTTCAGACCGTCTGTCCCCACAGTCATTGACTGTTTACTTTATAATAAGGGACCACACACAGCCTGTAGACCCTTTGATCCTGATGTGCAGGTCATTGGACAGGTAGCTGTTATCAGTCAGGTTGGGGAGGATGAGATTGAATGAACAGATGACTTTGATTTACATGCTGGAAATCAAAATAGCTGCACAAATTTGTACATATGAATAAATAAACAGGTTGCTGTATAAAAAGTAAATAAAGAATATAAAAATTTGCACGTCTCATAAACCCATTTTATTCCCAATAGAACATAAACAACATGTCAGATGTTGAAATATTTATTTTAACATTTCATATAAAGTTTTAGCTCATTTTAAATTTGAGGGCAACTTTCCAACTTTTTGGGATTGTATATGTTCATAAATAATTTCCTCCAAATTCTCTCTGTCTTTCCCTTCATTCCTCTTTACTTTCATCAGTGTGGTCACCTCCCCGCTGTGAGACTGTGGGACGTCGCAGAGCGATGTCAGGTGGCAGAGCTCCAGAAGCACAAATTTGGCATTTCCTGTGTGGCTTTTTCTCCCAACAACAAATACATAGTCAGTGTGGGAAACCAGCATGACATGATGGTTAACGTCTGGGTCTGGAAGGTTTGTGTCAGCTCACAATTCTGCAATAAACTCTCAAGAAAAAAATGTTTTATTTCATTTCTGGTTAACAAAAAATCTTTTTACTGCTTTTAAACCATGAATCATTCACCATATCATACCAAATATCATGGGATCAAAAATATAAGTTATTTATTTTTATGTTTTAAAATACACAGAAATAGAATTTATGACTTACCTAAAAATTGTTTGTGAAAATAATAACATGTATGTGGATCTCAGCAGTTTAAAAGACACCTGTGGAAACCGGTTTTCTACTAATTGTTTCATGTGATCGTCTGATTTGAAGTTTTTGCGATCCAGAACATAAACACGAAACTTGGAGAATTTAGTTTTTCACCAGCTTTAAATTATTTCCACGTTGAATCTCATCAGAATGGATATTTGTGCTGTTTTCTCACAGAAAGACGTCGTTGTGGCAGCAAACAAGGTTTCCAGCAAGGTGACGGGTGTGTCTTTCTCTGAGGACAGCTCCTACTTTGTTACAGTTGGGAACAGACACGTCAGGTTCTGGTATCTGGACCACTGCAAGGCCAACAAGGTGAGATTTATTCATGCTACTTCCTCTGGTTTTATTGTGTCAGAGTTGATTTACAGCTATTTAAAAAAAATTTAAATCACTTTGCTACAATTTTCACAACCTTGTTGTCATTTCTCACAACTCTAGACACAAAACTCACAACCAATGATCAATATGCACATTTTTTGAAAACTCTTACTCTTTTCTCAGTTGCTTGGATACAACACCCATAAAACTAATGGTGCGTTCACACCGGCCCAACCATCAACTTCATAAGCGGCAAGTTTATATGTAAAGTCTATGGTGGACGGGCGTCAGACAGACGTCAACGGCTCTGTGGCGCTTTGTGAGCGTTATGAGCGGCAACTTTTCAAGCTTTTCTAGCGTTTCAGGCGTTGACGCTTGAAAAGCTAGAAAAGCTCAAAGTTTAGCTAGCTGAACTTTTGACGTTGATAACGCTCTTGAAGCGGCATGTCAACCAATCAGAGCGTCTCATCGTAGTGACGTAAGACGTCACAGCACGTAGCCGGAAAGAAGCGGGATCAGCCAAAATGGAAGATAAATGAACCTCATCCAAACGTAGCTCCTGGAGCAAATGGTTAAACTCACCAAACTCAGAACGCATCTGAAGAATGGGGTGTATCCACAAACGGCGCTGATGCACCCGACATCAACGTTGTCTAGATCTATGAAGTAAATAAATCCAAGCCACTGTCTCAATATGATCCGCCATAGCTCCGAACATCCCAAAACAAAGGAAGCCCCGCCTTCGCGCTCTTTTTCGGTCAGGCTTTACGAGCTTTAACGTCTATGCGTTCTGACTGGCAGGCGTTATGAGCTTCAACTTCAAACGTCAAATTTGGAGCGTTATCAGCGTTGCTTGACGTTGACAAAGTGGCCGGTGTGAATGCACCTTTAGATCATGTGTTCATTCAACAACAATCACCTGTTCAGTTTGATACAACTTAACCTCAAAGTTCTACTGTTTCACATTACATTTCAAATGAGTTTCTATTCATTTGCTTTCAATTATCTAATTATCAATTGATATAACTGCTCAAAATTATATATAACTGTTAAAATATTCTCAATGCTGCATGGATACAGAAAAACAATCAAACCATATGTTAATGTAATTTACTGTCTAATTCTACCAACTCGTTACTGATAATTGGGTGCATATTGTGGAATATATGAAGAGTTGATATGAATCTAATTGTAAGAGCATAGTGACATGAAGCCAGCAGGTGATCCAGGTTACAATGGGGGTCAAACAGTGGTGGGACGAGGACGTGTTGGTCTTTTGTTTCTTACAGTGTAAACAAGCTGAGGAACACATCATGTGATGTTTTACAGTGTCGTCTTTTCTATTTACAATCACTATAATTATTTTTTCTCTGATTCATATGTTGTCATTGCACTGTGATGTTTTGCATGAATATATTATAAAACTTGTTTAAGGATTCCACTGTGTATTCTCTTTACTACTGTAGTACTTTTCCAGAGATGTGTTGAGTGTACATGTAGTACCATAAAGGTGGTTTTGTTCTGCGAGGTAAAGTTGTAAGATTGTATTTCTATTTAAATTTTTTGTTTTGGCATCTACGGGCAGCAAAGTAAGAATTTCATTGTACAGGGAAATTTTTTTCTACAGTCACTGTTCATAGGACAATAAAGACTTTGAACTTTTGAATAATGAAATCTGTATCATCTATTTTGTTGTACAATATTTAATGATTGTATGAACAATAATTTAATGAAACTATGTGCTGCTTGTGTGTAGGTGATCTAGACTTTTGTTCCAACAGTATTTCACAGTAAATTTGTTTTTTGGAACTAATATTTGTGCAAGTGCTATATGTCTTTAAAGATGTGAATGCACAATGCAGTGTGTTAAACACTGGATAACCTTCTGTTACAAGCGAAGACCGTTTTGTATATAAAGTTGTGAAAAATGACATCAAGGTGGTGAAAATTGTTGCAAAGCGATTGAACTGTTTTGTTTCCAACTCTTACCTGTAAGATAATGTAGTTTGTAGCTGCTTCACCCTCACCTGTGTGTTACCTGCAGGCCAGCGCCCCCATGCCCCTGCTGGGTCGCTCCGGGCTCCTCGGGGAGCTGAGGAACAACTTCTTCTGTGACGTGGCTTGTGGGCGGGGCTCTAATTCTGACTCCACTTACTGCATCACCTCCTCTGGCCTGCTGTGTGAGTTCAACAGTAAGAGGATGCTGGAGAAGTGGGTGGACTTACGGGTGAGTGACAGCTAACCATCATCTGAGTATTGGTGATTCCCTTCAGCTAAAAATCATGTTTAAAAAATATTTAAATATTATTCCATTTGGACGTTTCATCAGGGTGCACAAATCAAGCATTAACTTATTCATTATTAATGCACATTTTAGCTGCATATTAACTCTTAATTCATCTTTATAAATAAGTTATTAATTACTTCAGAATGACTCTGTTTTTCCACTAAAATATAATAAAAAAAACTTTTTTTAACCAATAAACTCCTTATTAATGTTTTATACACTCTCAGAAATAGAGGTACGAGACAAGAACATTTTTGTACCTATAGGTAAATTGTTTTAAAATGTTCCCTTAAAAGTACAATATTGGTCTTTAAAAGGTCAGAAATGCCCCTCTGAGTACAAATTTGTACCATTTCAACTGCTCCTGCAACCCTGGTCAAGGCTGGTTAATCTCTATTTTATTAAGTTTCTTCCATCGTTTTCAATATCATGTTTCAGAATGTTGGTTTTAAACTTCAAAATGTGGCATAATTTTACTGTTTTAGTGACAAGAATTTGTACCCTTCTTGTCGCTGGGGGTGTACCCTGTAGTCCAGGTCCACTTTTGTACCTTATGAAGTTCTTCCACTAAAACTGTAAAATTATGCCACATTTTGAAGTCTTAAACCAACATTCTGAAACAAGAAACTTAATAAAATGGAGATTAACCAGCCTTGACCAGGGTTGCAGGTGCAGATGAAATAGTACAAATTTGTACTTTATATCAATTTGAACCCTCAGAGGGGCATTTCTGATCTTTTAAAGACCAATGTTGTACTTTTAAGGGAACATTTTAAAACATTTTACCTATAGGTACAAAAATGTCCTTGTCTCGTACCTCTATTTCTGAGAGTGTAGTTGTGAGCTGATGGATTCTTGTTTTTTAATTATGATATTAATGAGCTTTTCTCAAAATGCCATGTAAAGGCAATAGCTTTACATGAATAATATGTATCCCTGTGGATGATTTGATGCTTTTATTTCTCTGTCCTGGTTATTTAGTTTGTTGTTGATGTGTTTACAGGTCAAACATGTGGTAAGGTTTGTAGAAAGTCATGTTATCTTAATGCTCTAATCCTTTTAGAAAGGTTATTTGCTGCAGGGTTGGATTAATTAAAGATTGATAACCAGGAAACTTCCGACCTGAAGTTTGGTCTTGTAAATAAACGCCTTTAATTCTTTACTCAGAGATACACATTATCTCAGAGAACATGTTGTTTTCTCTCCCTCGTTGGTTCATTTATTAAATGCTCGGCTACATTTTAGAACAATGTTTGCTTTCCAGAATTTTCCATTTGAGATTTAGTTTATTTTATTATAAGAAGAATATTTATTTGTTTGTTTGTTTGTTTGTTTATTTATTTATTTATTGCTACATCATAAGAATATTATTACTGTAGTAATCTGGGGTGTTTTTCTACAGACCGGCGTGGCTCAGTCTCTATCTCTGTCTGAAGATATGATCTTCTGTGGCTGCGCTGAAGGGACGGTTCGCGCCTTCAGGTCAGCTGACCTGCATTTTGTGTGCACGCTGCTGCGGCCACATCCCCTCGGCTCTGACATCTCTGCCATCACCGAGGCCAGGTGAGGAAGGGATCAGGAGTGACGCTGTCTCTCCTTGGCAGCGATCCATTCTATTTAAAGGAGCTTCCTGTTTCAAGTGGCATCAATCCTCATGCTAAATCACTGCTTAATGCTTAGTTGTCTCAGTAAGCTTGATTATTTATGTTTTTTCCAACTCCAATCCTTTTCTTTTTTCGATTCACAGCCATCTTTTTACCACCAAGATAGATGCTCATTATCCAGATGTAATAGCTGTTCAGTATGACCCGGTGAACCACTGGCTCAGCTGCGTGTACAGCGACCACAGCCTGTATGTGTGGGATGTGAAAGAGGCGCAGCGGGTGAAGAAAGTGAACTCCGCCCTCTTCCATGCTGCATGCGTTTGGGATCTAGAGGTAAACACTTGCAGGACAACATGATTGTGTAACGTCTCTTTGGAAAGACTTGCAAAGCGGCCTTTGTTTGGCCCAGAGTTTGGTGAAGAATTAACAGCAATATCTCAATCAATCATGGCTGAATGATTAAACTATTGATCAGTGGAATACTAGGGGACAGATCAGTCCCAGATTTCAGAACTAGGTTAGAAAAACACCCTTTCAAGCTTTGTAATTCTCCTTCTTGTGTTAAAACATGTTGAAGCGTGAACTTGGAGACAGATGCAAAAAAAAATCATTCAGAAAAATATAGAAGCAACTAAAGAAAAACCTGCAGTGAAAACAAGTAGTAAGACCAGGAAGTGAGCTGGAGAGACTGGGGAGTATCATTACAGGGAGGGATGAGTGAAACTGGACTCATTAAGAGATGCAGGGTGGGTGTGAGTAATGAACGGGAGAACGTGAGGGAGGAAAGAGGCACAAGGGGGAAAAGAGAAACAGACAAATACTGAAAATTAACAAAAACTCTAAATAATCAAGGTCAAACAACCAAAACACAAAATAATAACAATGTATTCTCTAGTTTCCAAAATATTTTATACCCAAAACAAAAAGGTTTTTGAACTTCACATCAGAAGTTTGACTCACATTATCACTTTTTATTGCAGCTGAAAGTCTTTCAGCTCTTGTTTTGAAGGTTTTTGCACTTCCTGTAATAGCAGCTTCACTCTTCTGAGTTCCAGCTGTGCATATTACCTTCAGCTTTCATCTCTTTTTCAACAGCCCATATGATTACCAATATTCACATCATGTGATGTGACCAAATTTTTGCCCAGTTTTAGGGTTTTTTGTGCAACAAGCTTTACGCTACATCGTTCTCATCACCTTAAAAAGCTTAATTTTTTAGAAATGTTTAAGTTCACGGCTGTTTTTCAGAATGAATGTCTTTGTTATAGATGTTTCTGTTTCTGATGTAGCACTTTGTGACAGATGTTTTCCACTCTAAACTCGTGTTTATCGGTTTAGTTTAGCTGCACATGTTCCTGTAAATAAGAACAATGAACCAACACTCAAAAGTCCGATAGATCCTCCTGAAGATCGTTTGAACTCAAGCTGGAATTTCAATGTATTTTAGGTTTAAGCTCAAACTTGACTTTACAAACAAAAACATAAAAACCCTTTTATAATCTTTAAGACTTTGTAAAAATCCTTCATTTTGATTTTCACTGATTAAAGCAGCTGTTTATTCATGATGTATGAAGCTTTTTTAAAAAATACCTTAAATATAAATAAAGTCCTGTTTGATAGTAAAATGATCTAATAGCTTTAAATCGTTTAGTTTGTTCAAATTTCTGCAGGGTTGTAGTTTTTCTGTTACACACCTTGTGTAAAAGTCAGATATGACACAAAATATTCTTTAATTCATTCAGTGCCACTTTCAGATTTCATATCCCCCTCAGTACCAGAGATATTAAAATTTTACTGATTTTTGAAGGCCCACAGAATATTATGTGAATTCTGAAACCATCTGCACAAAATTTAGTCTTTCTTCTTTCAAAAGCAAAAAAAAATGTATCTAACTCTTTCTGTTATTTAGTAATCTGCAGTACAAAAGAGGAACTTTTATGAAAATCCACACGTTTCAGGACTAAAAGCCGAGATAAAGAGGTTTTTGTGTAAAGAGGTTTTTCAAGCAGATCAGTGACTTTGATGGAAATATTTCATGTTTCAATCATTCATGCAACATCTGAACTATGTTTTACTAGTATGAAAGTGAAAAAACAGCAATAAAAAGGTACTTTTGATAGTTTATTTTATGTCTAAAAAGAGTCATTTATAGACAATTTCAACATTTGAATAAAATATAAGAAAAAAAGCAGCAGATTTCTGATTCAGATACTCAGTGTGTGTGTACGTGTGTGAGCGCATGTGCACGCGTGAGTGCGTGACTTAGTCACTTTGTCCCCCCCCAATGGCGATTCCTTTGTTTATGAACACTTACCGTGTGTTTTATGCAGTGAATCGTTCTTTATTTTGCTCCCTGCTGCCTTTAGAAGATCCTAACAGCAGATACTGGTCGGATAAATCCACCTCAGCTTCACTAGAATCACCAGAAGAACTTCAACGTCAGGCTGAAGACATCACAAGTCAGAAAATGACGAACTGGATCAAAAACCGCGCCACCTTCGACACAATACTCGTTCCCGGTAGATCCGGTAGACACGCTGGAGGGATTTTATTAATGTAATAAACTTCACCACCTTCTCAAGTCCATAAATTCTACACTAGTTTGTAATAAGTCTGAACAACGAGATCGCGTCACAGCCACTTCACATGCTCTGAATCTCCCTTCCTCATTCACCGTCTGTCTCGTCCTGATTGTCTGGCTCCTCCCCCACTCCACACTCGTTATTACACGGTAAATAAGGGTGATCTCACCCAGAGACGTGCACCACTGCCCTCTCCTGGATCATATGACTAAAAACAGCCTGTAATGAGTTCAAATTCAGCGAGCAGCTGTCCCAGAATGCTTTGCGGGATTTAAGCCAATAAAAGCTGTAGAGAGACGTCTATGGCACTGAATGAGTTAAATAGTTTTATGAACTTTGTGATGCTCTCACTATTAAAACATATAATCCATTGTCTGAACTTTTCCTTCATCAGATGTTTCCAGATGTTCCTGGAGAATCATTTGCTGGCCTGACATCAGGTGCGTTCCTCACCTGTTCAGCTGATAACACCATTAGAATGTGGCACCTGGAGGATTCAACACAAACTCGTATTTGTTCTCAGAACATCCTCAGCAAGGTTGGTTTAACTTCTGAAACCATGTCATCACACAAACGCGGCTCCGCTCTTTACCCAGCGTTCACTTTGCAGGATCTCTGGAATATAATCTACGTAGAAGGAAACACCAGCAGCTTGCTGGATCCACAGTGCGTGACCTCAGACAAATCAGGAGACTCACAGACAGCAGAAGTCAGGACCGGGATCAGGACCATCTGCGTCAGTCCAGATGGTAAACATCTAGCATCTGGAGATCGTAACGGGATGTTGAGGTACTGAGTGACTCAATCAGAGACTGAAGATCAACACGAGTGAAGTTTTTATTGAAATCTGAACTAATCCTGTGCAGAGTTCATGACCTCACCAGCATGAAGGAGATTCTGAAAGTGGAGGCTCACGATGCTGAAATCCTCGGTCTCGAATACAGTAAACCAGAAACAGGTTTGTGCACTTTTCACCTGGAATTTGCTTCCAAAATATTACTGCAACTGCCTCCTATTATACATTCTAATTCTAATGCTTCCAGGTTTAAAGTTGCTGGCGACAGCTAGCAGGGACCGTCTGATCCACGTCCTGAATGCAGACGATGACTACAGCCTGCTGCAGACCCTCGATGAGCACTCTTCATCCATAACAGCCGTCCGCTTCGCTGGTGAGACTTTCAGACGCAGCAGACATCTGACAGTTAATCTCCTCTTAATCCCGCCTGTTATCTCCACTCAGTTCTAAATAATAGTTCTTAGATTTACTCACAGCAATGTATGTGGAGATAATTGATGAAAACAATGTGTGCAGACAGGTTTGTTTGCTGAAGCAAAGTGTCAACAACTTCACAGTAAAGATTTATGATGCTTAGCTATTGAAATATCAATGTTTTTAGTTTATAAAACTAAATAAATACCTTTTTTTGTTTTTAAATTTAGCGAATGACAACAAGGTAAAGATAATTAGCTGTGGAGCCGACAAGAGCATCTACTTTCGCACGGCACACAAGGTAACGTCTGTTCAACACTCAGTCCATCATTCTTCACCTTTAATCAGCTGTTTTTTGTAAAATATGCAAAAATTCAGAAAAGTGACAATAATGTATTTGATTTATTTTTCATATTTTATCAGTTTTTACAGTTTATGAGACATTAAGTTCACTGTAGGAGAAATATTTTCTTGTTCTTTACGTCAGTTTGAACAACTAAACTTTATGATTGAAACTTCAAATGAGTAAAAGGATCAAGGAAGGAAATTATCTGCAGTGTTTCCCTTTAAAACTTTTTGAGGGAACAAAAAAAAATCCAGATTAAAACTGAGAAATCAGGAACTGAATCTAATTGATGACTTTAACGTGATAATTAGGATCATGTGACGTGTGTTTCTGTGGAATTTTATTAATTACTAATATTTTACCTGTTGTAGATCAACTTTTAACTGAGAAACTCATCCCAAAGCAGATTACTAGCATCTTTAACCAACTTTAGACTCAAAAGTGTCATAGAACTGTTTTATAATGATTTAAATATTATTTTAAAAGGTTTTTGCATTTGTTTTTATAGGCAAGTAGAGCGCAAGTTAATGGTCTGTAGCACTTCCTGTTTAGCATACTAGCAGTTAGTTTTTAAACTAATCTCTGTTTCTCCAACCTCAGCCAGTTCCATGAGTTATCTGCTATAGATCATCATTTTCTTTCTGTTTATTCCTCAAATTAAGGACACATATTGTGCACAATTACAGACATGCTAAAGCTTGTAAATCAAGTGGAGCGTTTGTGCTACATGTTGTATAACTTGGGTTTTCTCCTCTGGGGTTGCTTCTGGGTATTGAGGCAGATTTGTGTTCAGAGTTGCATAAATTCCAACATTCCTCTTAAATTTAAGACATAATCCAGTTCCATGTGGAGCACAGCAAACAACAGCTTATTAGTCTTGTTAGTAGAACTTTACATCAGCATTGGGACTTCAGTGGAGCAGGTTTGAACCCAGGCAGAGCAGAAACGAGCGTCCACTGATCGCTGCTAAACGAACTGTAGTCATCCTGGATTCAGGTCACGTCTGTAAACCCTGTAAACCAACTTCCTTTTGTCTAAACTTCAGTCATGTGATTACTTTTGCTGTGATCTATCAAATGTGAAACATTTTCTTTGTGCATTTATATAAAGACTTTTATGTGAAAGTATAAACTGAATTTCCTTCTGCAAGTCACTGAAATGCATGAAAGCACCTTTTGCATCTGATCTGTAGCTCAGTTACACTCTGCATAATAATTCTATTATACAAACTCTGCTATGATTAGCAGCTCACAGCCTCTCTTTGTTTTACAGACTGACAGAGGAACAGAGTTCAGGCGTTCTCACCACAGGGTGAGGAAAACCACCCTTTATGACATGGCTGTAGACGCCACCTGCAAGTATGCAGCTGTTGGTTGTCAGGACCGCTGCATCAGGTGAGTGTGGGAGTTCAGGTGTGTGTGTTTTCTTTACTGGCAGTTTGAAAAAGTCTCTGAGGTTTTATTTTCCTTCTGAATGCAGGATTTTTAACATCAGCAGCGGCAAACAGAAAAAGCTCTACAAAGGATCACTGAGTGAAGATGGCAGCCTCCTCAGGGTAACATTTCCATTCACTCTCCACATAATATTTTCTCTCTTTTTTATATTTATATAAATACACACTTGAAGAAATGAAGAACTCTTTTATTTCCAAAGGTTCAGATCGATCCTTCGGGTCAATACGTGGCCACCAGTTGCTCAAATAAAAACATCAGCATCTTTGACTTCCACACCGGGGAGTGTGTTGCAACTATGTTTGGACATTCAGGTATTACAACCAACATGTTTATCTTTATATCTTGCAAACAAACAGCGTAATTAATGAACTGATTTTGAATAGAAGTAAAACATGAATCATTCTAGGCAACATATCAATTAACAACTTATTTATGTTTGTTGTTTTGCAGAAATTGTTACTGGGATGAAGTTTACCAATGACTGCAAACATTTAATCTCTGTATCTGGAGACAGGTGAGACAAAAAACTGTTTATAAAGATGAATATTATACTTCCATTGTGCAGCCTGGAAAAGCGGAAACTCTTGTAAAATGTAAATAAGAACTGAATGCAATGATTTTCAAAGGTCAAACATATTTTATTACTAATAGATCATAAACAACATATTAGATTTTTACCATTTCATCAAAAATATTAGCTCTTTTTATCTCAAATCAATTGGAATATCTGGTAAATGTTGCTCTCTTTAACAAGAAGGGGGCGGGACTTATGATATACTGCAGCCAGCCATTGGATGCTGCTTGTTTTGTTTTCTTTCAGCGACTGCATCACATTTCTATGTCCTGTATCATATATGTGCACGTGAACTCGTCTTTGCACATGCTGCACAATCATTGTGTTTATTTGGCTAACGACTCAGTCAGAGATGTTGCTGGTTTTAACCGGCAGGATGCAGAACTGGCTCTATAATTCAGCTCAGGATTGATTTGTTGTCATGCTGCTTAAATAATATGCTTGAGTGCAGTCCAAACTACTTAAAAATTTACTGCAACCCGATGCCATTACACGTTCACTCCATCCTGCTAATTTCAGCTTTTAATGTGGCCGCAAATGAGAGTACAGAGAAATCCAGCATTAAATATCAACATAACTCACATGGAGTTCTGTAGATATTACACAGTATTTAAATGTGAATCTTTTTCAAAGCTGCAGAGAGAGAGAGATAATAAGTAAATCTTGGCACCTATAATAAATTAATCTTTGGTATCTGCATTAGAGAAAATGACTGTTTGCAGATGGTTTTCCTCAATTGTCTCGCTGAAATAAAACCTTGAATATTTAACGTCTGTTTTTTCTCCCAGTTGTGTCTTTGTGTGGCGACTTGCTCCAGAACTGACTATCACCATGAGACAGAGGCTGCAGCAGCTAGAGCAAAACTCCAACTCAGTGTCCTCCGAGTCCCCCGGCATCAGGTGACCACACACAGCTGCTTACATCCAATGTTCACGAGAAAAACCAACATCATGTCGTTGCTCACAGAACTTTCTACTGACTGGCTGCATCTCTGTAGGCGGGAGGCGTACAGCGCTCCTGCTCTGATCGGATTGTCCTCTGACAGCGACCGGGAGCAGGAGGAGGAGGAAGAGGAGGAGGACAGAGTTGAAAATGACGACGACAACATGAGCAACTCTTCATCTGACAGCAGCCATGGAGAAGAGGACACGGGTGCTGTCTTTATATTAACAGAGACAGAATCTTGTAGCCTATTGATGGGATGTCCTATGTCCTGTTCCTGGTTTTTTATATCAAGTAGCCAAATTGGGAGAGTCATATAGAAATAGAAACGTCATCCTGTCAAGCATTAATCATTGTTTCTTCCAACAGAAGGCTCAGATGAAGGACAGGACTGGGACCTGACTAAGGTAAAAAAACTGGAATCTTTTAGTCACTTTGCTTTCCTAAAATTGAAAAATTCCCACAAATATTTTCAGTTCAGTTATTTCCAGCTATGTATGTGTTAAAAACAGATCCTGGTAGTTAAAAAAAGGCAAATGGACTGATGTTCTTAACTCCTGCTTCTCAGTCGAGGATCGTCATTTTAAAATGAAATGAATGAGCTGCTCGCAGATCATCCAGATCATCCCCTCTCCTTCCTCCTGAGGTCGTCAGTGTCTTTTCATTTCACATGTTCTAAGGTGTGAATTGTTCGAAAACTGTTGGGGGATTCGATTCAGAGCGTTCAACCCCCCCCGTTGGAATATGTCTCTAATCTGAACATTTATGATCCAAACAGTGTCTTTTGTCCTGGACGACAGAGTCTTTACCTGACGAGTTGGTTCTCCCGTGCTGCTGTAGATCAAATCAAATCAAAAATACTTTATTAATCCCCGAAGGGAAATTAAGTGTTGTTGTAGCTCAGTTCTTCTTCAGGGAGCCATTATAGAGGGTTCTAACTGTGGACAGGAAGGATCTCCTGTAGCGGTCTGTGCTGCAGCGGATCTGAAGAAGATGATGAGGGTTTTCCATCATGTTCTTCATCCTCCTTTGGACAATCAACTCAAGAGACTCCAGATCAGTCTCCAGAACAGAACCAGTCCTCCTTATCCATCTGTTCAGCCTCTTCATGTCAATTGCTCTGATACTCCGCCCCCAACAGGTTACTGCAGATGTGATCAGCTGACAAACTCCTTTTCTTTTGCCGCTTCTCTTCAAATCTCTATCTGCCCGTATTGTTGGAAAACCAGACAGAGACACACTGGAGTCTGGGATATGCTCCTTTAGCCACGTCTCAGTAAAACACATGATGCTGCATTCCAGATAGTCTGGCTGGGTTGTCAACGGAGTTTCATGTTCCTCCATATTGTTGGCAAGAGATCTCACATTTGTCAATATGACTGATGGAAGTGAAGGTTTAAACTTCCTCCTTCTTCGCTTTGCTCCTTCCCAGTATCCACGTCTTCTTTTTAGCTCATCTGGGATCCGGGTTTTCAATTTGAGGATTATTTGAGCCTTAGAAAAGTGAGTTATCTGCTCTTTCCAGTAAACAAGTCTCTTGTTGCCATGGTTACTCTTCATAACAAGTGGCAAAAAAGTGACATATCACACAAAAAAGACCCTCAATCAGCACAGCACCCAAATCAGAATAAAAAGTACTTCAAAAATAAAATTTCCAGATGAAAAAACTAGCAAGAAATACTCAAAAGAACAAAAAAAAAATGCTAGCAATGTCACAGAGCTACTCCAACAAGCTGCCACCATGTGGAGCGCTATTCTGGAATGGTTGAGTCTCTGAAATGTTGTTTAATTTACTCCTTTCTAAAGATCTAAACCCTCCTCGATGCACTGAACTGCTCAAACAATGATGATACTCCTCGTATAAGAAGCAAAATATTTTCAATAATCAAGAGAAAAAGTCCATTTGTCAGTTTTGAACCTACTTTCACCAGATGACTGAGAACCTTCACCAGCAGGTACAAACTGATGTTTTAATTACAGATTTAATATTAATGTTTTCTGTTCAGTGTGAAGGTATCAGCCAGGTCACTCCTGACACCACAAAGCGTCCTCGGAGACGTTGGTCTCATCGCATGGGTTCTCTGGAACTGATGGTTAAATCCATGTTGGACCTGAGACAACTTGAAGCCTTCAGCAGCAAGAAGAACCCAAACTGTTCCACTAATGACAGACGGAGCATGTCCACCCTGCAGGAGCCTGTGGTAAGCAGAGTTTTATGTTCATGAAAAGAAGATACCATGAGTCCACTAATGGTCTGTTTTCTATCAGCAGCAGATGGAGGACAGATCCAGGAGGCACCGACTCTGGCAGTCCTCAGTCAAGTCCATCAAAGAGACGGATGGACTGGTGCTCTTTCCTGAGGAAAACATGGACCGCTCCAGTCCTGTAGAGAACACCAGGTAACACAAAGGAGATAAATACAGTGTGGCTGGGTTAAACTTGTCTGATTGCTTTTGTTTTCCTGTTTCTGTTTGTTAGTGATTACACGGTGAAGGAGCAGCGTAGCAGCACTCAGGGGCGAATGATTCGCAGTGAGAGCCAGGACAGCCACAGCCCGGACAGTGCGTGCTCGCAGGGTTACGCCAGCAGGGAGTCCAGTCCGGATCGGGTCCTGGATGGTGAGGTCACACTTATAGAGAGCAAAGAGAGGGGACGGTATGGTCAACATGTGTTGGCTCAATGAGAAGGATTTGGTTATTTAAAACATCCAGTAGATTCAACAAACTGGAAAAAGCTTTTAAAATATGTTTCTTCACGTTCTACAGAGACAGAATCTGCGAGTGTGGGCAGCTCCAATGAGGAAGATGAAGAGAAGGAGGCGAAGAGGAGGCCGGCAGTGGTGACCAGTATAGACGAGGCTCTGAGGACAGTGAGTGACGGTGCTGATCACAGACAGGAGGACTTCCTCAAGCAGAACTTTGAGACTCTGGCAGAGAGCTGCAGCACAGGTAGGACTGAAAAAAACCTAATTTATATAGAAAGGCAGTTTGCTCTCAATGAGAGGACTGATCCCTTCAACTCCTGTATGATGTCTAACAGAAGCCTCCAGTACATCCTGCACCTGGAGGCTTTCTTTTCTAAACCCAGAATATCTCACTATTTCTGTAAATGGCCTCACATCCAAGTACAGACAATATTGATTTGGTCTCACTTTCCCTTTCGGCTCTTGTCTCCATTTTCCTGACTGTTTCTTTCTGCAGCTGAGCAGAACAGAGTCCTGAGGCTCAGCATGTCTTCACGCTTCCTGGCCAAAGGACATGATAACAGGTACTGGCTGAGTAGAGTGGACTCACTACTATAATTATAAACCCTCGTGGACCCTGACACTCTGCTCTGTTGAACCATCTGCGAACCTTCCTGATCTGGCCAAGCTGTCTGTTTGATGCTTGTCAAGTGGATTATTTCAGTTTTACAGAGAACACACATGTTATAATTAGCTCGATGGAAACAAGGGGCAATATGTGAGGCTTTCATTTTGTAAATTGAGCGCGAAAATTAAGATAAAATCTATTTTTATGCATGTAAGTTAAATGTAAAATTATATTGAACAGATGTACAAAAATACATTTATTTAAAAATTTTTATAGCTCTACGTATTTATCAGGCCAAGTACTTTCCTAAAAAACTGGCTGTCAAATCCTTTTTAGAACTTCCGCCCTCTGCTGGACAATCTAACTACTTTAAAGTGGCAAATGCCAATTTATTATTATAATTTTAATCCCATAAACAATTTTAATTTTCTGAATGTTATTTTTGAATCTGACATGAAAATTTTATATTATTTTACCACTTCACATCAATCGATATTACATTTTTTCCCCGTTGACACTTTTCCACATAAACCAGGATGAGCGGATTTCCAGTAAAAAAGTCTCAAATATGCATTATTATGGAGGGTCGCTGCACAATTTCAAGAAACATGTTTACTGGAAGGAAATGCAGGAACAGGAGATGTAAACAGAGTGATTTACTGTGGCAGAAACCATGACAGAAAATGGAGAATCAGATTAAGAATCTGTTGTTTCTGAGTGTTTGTTTGTTTCTGAATGAGAAGTCGACTCAGGAGATGAGACGATGTGAAGAGAACTGGTTCTGATGCTCACAGTCATTTATGTTTGAACTGAAATCGGTTCCTTCAAGTTCTGCTGATCAAACACACTCAGTCTCAGTGTCATTGTTGATGTAAATGAAAGTTATGGATAAACAGTCAGATCAGAGCAAAAGAAGGAGAGAAAGAGAAAGAAAAGAGACTAAAATCCATCAGAAATCAGTTATTGATGTCTGATCCTGGTGTGAGAGACTCAGTGGAACTGAGAGAGTTTCTCTCTCTGATTATCTGTGTTTTTACGGGTTGGAGTTATTATGACTAAGTTGGCTCACGGGTGTGTTCGAGTGTGTTTATTATGACAGCTGTGAAAAAAGTAACATTCATGACTCGTCCTCATGACAGCAGCTGGTTTCAGAACTACAGAAAGATCCTGTTGACCTGCAGCTGCAGCTCATTTCAAACTCCAGTCCCTTTTTATTTAGAACCTTCATGTTTCTCAGCTCAGAACTCTGCGTGTTGAGAGTTAGATACTCAGAAAAGAGGATATCCACGTGGTTCTTTCTGCATGTTTCTGTGCAGCATTAGATTACAGGTGGTGTTGTTGACAGAAATTATTTTTGATGTTTAACTCGTGTCTCTGCTGAGTGAAAATGACTCGAGCTGCACAGATGAATCTTTCCATAGCTCAAACTCCAACCCTTAGTCAGAACATCATCAAGTCTTTCATTTCTGTGTGAGTGATCACTTCCTGTTTCATTAGCCTTCTAAACTGAGACTCAGCTAATGCACAGAAAAACATTAATATTTACCTTATACGTGTTACACACATAAATCAGCATCATGTTTCATGAAACAAAGTTATAATGTTTCTAAATGTAACCTGAGTGTGTCAGAGACCCTTTAGATGTACATATATGTCTGTTTGCTTCACACTCCTGAAGGTGTGAATAAATGCAGAGGTTTATTAATCTGTCACATTTATTAAATGTGTATTTTATATGTATGTTTTATGTGTTTTCACTCATCAGAGCAACTCCATCTCTGAAAGTGAATGGAATCGAACAGAGCAGCAGAACTACAAATCTTCTGGTGTCAGCAGTTCGACCCATGACTGAAAACAGCGAGACCAGTAAGTCAGAGGACCGGATCCCCGTGTCACTCATCACGACTGAAAGGTAAGAAAAAAAATCCGAAACTCTTATCTGTTTTAGGGAGATTTTGCAAATGTTTTAAATGTCCAGAAAATTCCATAAAAAAATATGAATATGTTTACATATAAATAATGCAGCAGTTCCACACTACAGGACAAAAGAATAGGTCCACCATAGAGAATAGTGTTGTTACTTATAGATGCAGAGAAAGGAAATGGTTATTTTAATGTAATTTAATGTTACATGTCTGAAAAACTATGTAATATAGTATAAAATATATGTATATAATAAGGCTCCTAATGTTGAGCTGTTATATTTCAGCAGGACTCCAGAAAAACAATCTCCTCTGAAACTTCGACCTGTGAGGAAGAAGACGCCGGGGTCACACTTGTGGAGGTTGTCAAACCCTCCAGTCAAAGCTTCACTGATGCTCGATAAAACAGCCTGTCTACAGAAATCCCACTCTGCACAGAACCTGGCTACAGACTGTAAGTTACAACATCATTTCTTCATCCAGTTTCTTCAAAGATCCTTTGATTTGATAAATCAGTGTTGATTTTTAATTAGACAAATAAATCATTTTTTTTGCACAAATACATCTATTTTAATTATTAAACCTTGACATGAGTTACTTTAAAAGTATTTCTTTCTTAATTATCTCATTTTCCCTTTAGCTCCTCGTTCCCCTGCGCCCTCTAGTGCCCAAAGTGAGTCATGCAAGAGACCTCCTCAACTTCTCCTGACTAACCCCAGACCTTCCTTTTACGTGTCTACCCCATCGTCTGGGTCTCCACACTCCCCCCAGTCGCCTCCTCCATGGGATAGCCCTAAACTAAAGCCCCAGCACTCCTACATGAATCCCACAGCGAGCTCCATGGCCAAAAGCAGCCGATCCTCCTCCTTGGGAGACGATCTGGAGTCTGGCTCTCCTCCACGCTCTCCCAGTCTCCCTGAAGACAGGAGGTCATCAGAGGAGGCGGAGATACTCTCCTCATCCCCCGCCCTCACATTCCCATTACCTGTATCTAAGAGCTCCTCCCCTTCTCACCCTACAGCTGCAGTTGCACCGACCCGTTTGACCCAGACTTCCCCGCCTTCTCGTATCCCCCTCCTGAAGCAGCCCCTGAGCCCTCGCCACAGCCTGTGTCTGGAGGTGAGGTCGGCTTCCAGCAGCTCTGGAGCTGCTCTGAGAGCTGCGACTTCTGCAACAGATGTCGGCTGTGATGTTTCACCTTCTCCTGAAAAAGCACAAGGTTGCACCGCCAGCTAAACACATACTGAAACCGTATCACGTTCCGGCTGCAGAGGAGCGAGATCTCTAACAACATGTGTGTTCCTTGTTTTCAGCACGAGGCAGGCAGCTCTCTCTCACTTTTGATCCGGCGTTGCCAGGTTTCCTGCATGTGATGCAGAAAAGGAACTCTGTTTCTGAGAGGTGAAGTTTCACATCACTTGCATCACACACAAACATGAAAATAACAAGATCTGCTGCTCATTAATCAGAAGAGTGCAACACCAGGATGGATGTAACTGACTTATGTCTAATATTTATTCTCAGTGTAAAGGAGGGGGGTCCGGGGGCTAAGGAGCACCCGCTAGTGCCTGAAGAGAACCAGACTGTGAACCCCGAGTCCGGTACCATCTCACTGAACTTATTTCAGCCTCTTCTAATATGTTTATTTCTTTCATGCGTCTCTTTGAAGTTGTTTTCCTACACGGATCCTTTCAGCTCTCATGTTGCACCTTGTTAAATTTAAAAACAAAATATTCTGTTATATCAAAAGAAAGATTGCATTTGCACAAACTAATCCTCCTTAATGATAGTCTATTATTTAGGATTACATTACAAAAGCCCTGCAGCTCACTTTGCTTTCTTGCAGAGGAAATAAAACTGATAATTTCAACTGATGGAAGAATTCATTTCCTCCCTGCTGATTCATGTATGAAAACTGCCTCTAAACAGGAACTTATCTTAGTTTTTATTTTTGACTGTAAACACAGAAACTGTTAATTACATCAAATCTCGTCCACATCTGTAGCTGGAAGAAATGAGCTGAGATGATTTACCTCAGTCACATTTAAACTCTCCCCGGTTGCGTTTAACAGCCTCTTCTTCTTCACTTCAGTGATGAGTGTGTATGTGTTGTATCGGTGTGTGTGTGTACTCATACTGATGTGCCATATGCTCTAGTTGAAAGTTATTCTCTTCATCTCTTGTTGCAGATCTCTCAGTCACCCTGGAAACCTGCAGGCAGACCATTACAGAGCTTCAGAGCAGTTTGAGGAAAACCATCCTGCTGTTTATGACGGTTAGTGTGTGTGTGTGTGTGTGTGTGTGTGTGTGTGTGTGTGTGTGTGTGTGTGTGGGTGTGTATTTCTGACCTCCTGGGGACCCGTTTCCTGACTTTTACTATCTTTCTGGGGTCCGAGGGTTCTTGTGGGGACCGAAGCCTGGTCCCCATGGGGGGGAATCCCCTTTTTAGGGTTAGGGGTTAGGTTTATAGGTATGGTGTGAATAGAGTTTTAGTTAGTCTTAGGGTTAGTTATAGATCAGTAATGGTTAAGGTTAGGAAAAGGGTTTGGGTTAGGTATAAATCTAGTTACTAAAATCAATGGAAGTCAATGGACGGTCCCCATAAGGATAACAAAACACACTTGTGTGTGTGTGTGTGTGTGTGTGGGTGTGTGCGTGTGTGTGTGTGTGTGTGTGTGTGTGTGTGTGTGTGTGTGTGCGTGTGTGTGTGTGTGTGTGTG
>SSNP01000039.1:1125444-1203027 GCA_006937955.1 Pachypanchax playfairii | reverse complement strand
GGATTTACGCAACATTTTCAGTACACGCAATTTAAAAAAGAAAACCATCTGGTTTGTTGACGTTATTCTGAGTTAACTGTAAATAAATACAGAATACAATGTTTTGCAAATATTCTAAACCCACATTTTATTCCCAGTAGAACTTAAACAACATATTAGATGTTGAGACTGAGATTTTTTTTCATTAAATATTTACTCATTTTGAATTTAAAGGCAGCAACACATCTAAAAACAGTTGGTATGGAGTGATGTTTACTAATGTGTAGCATCTCATCTTTTCCTTTTAACATCTGTCTGTAAACATCTGGGAATGGAGGAGACCAGCTGCAGGAGTTTTAGGAGAGGATATCATACAGGATTTGAATGTTTCCACTGGTGACTGATCTGGACAGCAGGCAGGACAGTTCAGCATCAGCAGTAGATAACACAAACATTTTCTGCTTGTATGATATAATCTCATATCATTGCTGGTGAACATCATCAGAGCTGAGAGATGCTGTTTGGTTGGCAGCACAGAACGAGGTTCTTTGCAACGACTTTGTGAATTACGTGGAGGAACAAAACCCTAATTTGCACCATGATAGCTGCAAAATCATTTTGTGAATTCAGGCCTCCAAACATGGAAACATCACACTTATAAACACTGAAGTGAATTTGGTTTGTCTTACAAATCAAAATCAAATCAAATCAAAAATACTTTATTAATCCCCGAAGGGAAATTCAAGTGTTGTTGTAGCTCAGTTATTCTTCAGGGAGCCATAGAGAGGAAGGATCTCCTGTAGAAGGTTCTAGGTGTGGACAGGAAGGATCTCCTGTAGAAGGTTCTAGGTGTGGACAGGAAGGATCTCCTGTAACGGTCTGTGCTGCAGCGGATTATGAAGAATCTTCTGACTGAAGACACTCTGTTGTTGAGTTACTGTGTTCTGAAGAGGATGATGAGGGTTTTCCATCATGTTCTTCATCCTCCTTTGGACAATCAACTCAAGAGACTCCAGTTCAGTCTCCATGACAGAACCAGTCCTCCTTATCAATCTGTTCAGCCTCTTCATGTCACTTGCTCTGATGCTCCGCCCCCAACAGGTAACTGCAGATGTGATCAGCTGACAAACTCCTCTTCTTTTTTCGCTCCTCTTCAAATCTCTGTCTGTCCATATTGCTTGAAAGCCAGACAGAGACACACTGGAGTCCAGGATGTCCCATTAGCCATGTCTCAGTGAAACACATGATGCTGCATTTCAACAGAGTTTCAAGTTCATACATTTTGTTAGCAAAGAGATCTCACATTTGTCAATATGACTGATGGAAGTGAAGGTTTAAACTTCCTCTTTCTCTCTCTTCACTTTGCTCCTGCTCTGCATCCACGTCTTCTTCTTTTGAGCTCATCAGGGATCCAGACTTCTTTTACTTTTACTTTTCTTTTACTAAGACTAAAACAAATAAAAACATGTATCCATGTTTTGCTTTTATATCTAATAAACAAAAATCAGCTGATGATGGATGTTTGTTTTCATTCACAACAGTTACTAAAGAGCGACCAGTCACCCTGTGATGATCAGCAGGAGATGAGAAACATGCTGTCTGAGGCTCTGGTAAGGGTGAAGACTGAACTTGACTCCCTTCCTGTCCAGACCTCCGTGTCTGAAGGGTCTCAGGGGTTAAAGGACGAAGGAGACAAGGCGCTGGCTATGCTGGAGCAGTACGCCGAGCTGCTGCTGAAGTCTGTGGAGAGGAGACTTGATACAAAGAACTGATTTCTCCTGTTTGTGTGGAATCAATAGCACTGTGAACTGCACAATTGTTTTCTTGCACAGAAATTTTACAAATCTTTATTCAAACCATATAAAGAGACGAAACGTCTTATATCTGGTCTCAATGTTGAAAAGTCAAGCCAAATATCCCGTTTCAGGGCGCTGCCATGTTAGAGATTAGAGACAGGAAGGTCTCGTCTGCTCACCTGCACACAGTCATGGGGTTCGTAACAGCAAGTTACGGAGTGCATGAGTCATGAGAAGTCAGATAAAAGTCCCTGGTAATCCAGGTCAGTGGTCCAAACTGCAAACAGGTGAGGTGCCACATGAGTATCATGCACTCGAAGAACAAGTTCTTTTTTTATCAAGTTGCCTTTTCTTCATAATTTCTTAGTGGATAATTTTTAATCAAAGTCCAATTATGTGATAAATTTGCAAATAAGTTTAGGATAAGCTGAAACACATAATAGACAAATTTATAGAAACGTTGAAAAACAAAGATAAAACTAAACTTATAGAGCTGAAAATAATATGTTCAGTTAAATAAAAGTTTGTGCTCTTATACTTCATTGGTTGTGACATCTGCTGGTAAAGTTGATTAAATTTTGAGATTTGTAATAACAATGTGTAGTCTGACACATTAAAGACACACAACACTTGCAAAAATGTAAAAAGATAAACCAGGTTGTAAAATAGAAGCAGCCCATATTAATTTAATTTAATTAACTCCTGTCTTATTGCTCCTGTTATGTGAATAATTCAATTTATAATAGTTTTAATTTTTTTATTAGAATTTTTTGTTTCTTAAAAGGACTTTTATTCAAGTAAAATTTTGATTTCTGAAGTGTCTGATATTAAAAATAAAGAGTTTGAATGCTAGAGTGAAGTTTTTCTTTTAATTTTATTGCTGAATCACAACAGTTAACAGAATCAGAGTGTTTATATTATTTCAACATGAATAATTTTTTTCTCAAACTTCTCAGTTAGTAACAGTTTGATAATATGGAAAATTTTACACACAAAATGTTACATCTTTAATCAGACGTATAAATACACGTGCACATTATTTCTGTTACAGCTGAAACAGTTTGTACTCAGTGAGCTGCTGTTTTAAATATGTATCACACTCACACATCTAATTGAACTGTGCATCACAAAAATAGTTTGAAAGGTTTTAGTTTTTGTAAGAAGTTGCACACTAAAGATACATTCTGTAATTTTTTATGTATTTTCTGCTGAAAAGTCTGGATGCAAAGAACTGTCCATTTCTTAAGGGAGCGTCTCCACGTTCACGTACGTGAGGACCACATCGTTCAGGATGTTGATTCGGTCAATCTGGTTGAGCTCTCTGATGCGGTGCCGGAACTCGAACAAGGGGATGTTGTTTACCGCCACTCTAAAAGTCTCTGGGGTGCACAGGATCTTCATCTGGAAGAGAACAAACCATCGACAGCGCAGCGACTTCCATCAAAACTGGGAGTCATCATGATCGCAGTTCCAATTTAAACTGTAAAATATACAAAATACACCCAACAGCGCTTGATTTGAAAGTGGTTTTATCTGACGCAAATAATTCTGGGAATTTCAAAATAAAAGGAAACACAAATTCTGCCCACTCTTCGGTGGTTAAACATGAATAATATTGATGTGAATGAGCAACATGACACGCCCACTGGCTTCCAGGAGCGCCCCTGCTGTAAAACTGCAGTCTCATTAATGAGACTCTTGCACAAACATGTGCACAACCATTTGCACTGTTTCTAAATGGGCATTCCGAATCATTTGATTGTGAAATTGATTGGAAATGACAAAATCCAACATGCAGCTCCTGCACAATCAAAATCGTTCATTTTTTATCCCTTTAATTCCAGATTTGTTTGATACAACTGTTTCCAGTGATTGCTGGTGGTGATATCAGATGGGTGGGCTAATTTAAAGAGTAATCCTATTGATTAAATCCCCCTCATTCATGCTAGATCTTGCCTTTGCTACCTGTGTCCAGCTACACACACCAGCGTAAAGGACACTTCACATAACGTCCTGAACTTTGAAAAAACAAGACCATAAATGAGTTCACGTGGCACAACACCCGTCAACCACCAGATGCAATGAAGATTAACACAACCTTCTGCTGCTGTATTTAGACTGTAAGAAATCCACCAAAATATAAGGATTTTATCCTTTTTTCTTCTATTAGGAGCTGATGTTGTTCAAAGCTGAACCAAGAACTGAAACTGTCTCTCTAAATAATGTTTCTCAGTAATTTTCCTATCTTTTTTTGTAAAATTAAAGAGTACTAAGACCCTTTAGCTCATTTATATCAGCCATCACTGTCTATTTCTCAGAGCTCTACCTCTTTAACTGGATCAGCACTTTCCTCAAAAACATGCTGTCAATTTTTTAAATGTCTTCTGCCCTCTGGTGGAGAATCTAAGTACTGCAGGTTTCTATTTTATTTATAATTATTATAATATAAGGATAATTTATTATACAATAGATGATCCTGTTTTCTCACCTCAAAGGGGCTCCCAAGAGCAAAAGGGAAGGGCCCCTTCAGGTCCCTCTCCTCCAAGCCCCAGCGCTCCCCCACTTTGTGGTTACGGACCACCACCTGCTTCCCCCCCTCATTGAAACGGGGGTTAATGTGAAAGGCAATGTCGTTTCCTCTGAGGAAGTTGACTGTAAACCTGCAGGAAACCAGACAGAATATAATCATTTCAACAATATAGCACAATATTATAGGGGCCATTTGACTTAGGAAATTAAAAAACAATATGGATTTAACATTAGATAAAGATTATTTGCTCACATTTTGGCATTTGGCTTCACATGGCCCAAGATTGTCATCATCATTTTGTCGTACACGCCCCTGGCCAGATTTAAGTTGTACGGAACGCTCTACACAGCAAGAGATAAGAATATTAAGCTAGCTGACAGCATGATGGTGTATATTGCATGTTGGGTTTGTAGTTGACTGACTAGAGGTCCAGATGTGGGTGGAAGCCAGTATGGAGGTATGATGGAGGGATTCTGTCCAGGCCATCCCGACTGTCCGGGGTTATAAGACCAGCCGGGGTGAGCAGACCAGACAGGTACGCTTGGGTGGATGCTGCCAGCAGGAGCTGGGACTTGGGCTTGAATCGGTGCCGGGGGTTGGGGAGGCTGGTACTGAGGGGTCGGCCAGCAGGGCTGACATGGCTGCTGCACTGCTGGAGCTGGAACTTGGGCTGGAGCTGGGACCAAGGTTGTGTTTGGTGCTGGTGGTGTTATGATCTGAGCTGGGGCTTGAACTGGGACTGAAACAGAGGTCGGTGCTGATTGTGTAGTGGGCCAACAGGAAGTGTTTGGTTGTCCAGTCCAACACGGTACAGGCTGAGTGGGCTGCCCCGGCCACGCGGGGAAGCCAGATCCCGAGGGAGGCAGGGTGGGCCAAAGACTGCCGGTCTGTGGGGCAGAACTGGGCGGGCAGTTGCCACACAAAGCGTCAGCATGCTGAGGTGGAGGAGATGGGGAGGATGGAGAGAGAGGGGGGTCAGGAGCCAAGATGGAGATACGTGGAAGAGCAAGAGTGGACAGAACAGAAGACATCAACTTGCAAACACAAGCAAAGAGTGCAACATTTATATTTAAGAGAAAACAAAGTGCCGTGAAGGAGGAGAAGTTATTTCTGTCATGCTTACCAGAGTGGGGATCTGAGAATTTGACGTGGTACTTACATCCATGTTGCCTGCGAGATTAAAAAATCCCAGTAAGTCAAAGTTTTATAGAGACAAACATTTTATCAACAAAACGAATGAAACTCAACCTCAGGAATGTATCATGCAGTTTTAAAATCCTACTGGATTTATTACCTGCTGCTTTGAGTAACACGTAGGTGGATTTTAAATTCTGATTGGCCAATTTAGAATCAAATAAAAAAATTATAGTTTTCCTTCTCAAACATAAACTTATGAATAAAAGTCTAAATGAGCTGTAGTTTTATTCAGTCACAAGGTCACAGAGACGAACAAGCTCACACTCAGGGCCAATTTAGATTTACCATTTAAACCAACATGCATGTTTCTGGACTGTCGGAACAAATCTAGAGCCCATCTGTTCCATTAAACCTCTTTAATGTGCAGTTAAGGCATTTTTTAGCAGCTGTGTTACTGTGAACACTCAGATATTGTATCTTCTCTTCTTGTAAAACAGCCTTTAATATAATTTGTGTCCTGATAGATTTTCTCAGGCGTTGGATCATCTTTAAAGGGATAAACCCACTCAGAACCAAGAACTGAACACCAGCTGTTGTTTTATGTCGAGCTTGTTTTTTTTAAATATATCACTTATTTTTTTAATAAGACGTCAAGGAAATATGCCAAATGTTTGAGGGCAAAAAAAATATATATATATATTACGTGATAAATTTTAAAAAATCTATGTGAGAAAGTCATTAAAATACAAATACATCAACGTAAAAATGATTATGTACGTGGAGACTTTTTCTTAATATCTCTTAATGATAAAGAATAAGGAAAGGAATGAAAAAACATGAAGAAAATGTTTATATCTAAATTTGTATCCATTTCCATCAATCATCTGTCAATTAAAAAAAATGTACATGCAATTTACATGTCAATACCTCAAATTTAGAAAGTGACTAATGACACAATAAATATTACTTAGAGGGACTAAAACTTTCGTGTTCTGCCTGTTTTTTCCAGTTTGAATGTAAATGGAAGCAGAAACATAATAAAACAGCTGTTACCTTTTCTTGCCTTTGGTCTTCAGGTATGGACAGAAACAAGCTGCAGACTCTGGTGGAGTTCAGATACGTACTGACTGCAACCAGACACAAAGAAAAAAGCTTTTATAATCCTGACTCCTCACACCACCAGGCCCCTCCTCACCACTGCCAGATTAACACCACTCCTTCTATCTTCCTGATACATGTAAATAAACTGTTGACTACATGTTTATGGAAGTTTCAGAACATTCATGTCTGTTCTCACTTTTGGGGAGTCTGTGTTATGCAGGTGCAGCTAGAAATAATTAAATAATATCAGAGTTGCGAGTTTAAAAGTTAATTTTGCCCATGAAACTAAAAATCTAAAATGTGTTGGAGAAAAACTGTCTTCCAGATGAGGTTCTTTTCATGGACCTAGCTTTGGTCCAGTGTCCAATGACAAGGACAATGGCTTGTTTTTGTGCTGATGCAGTTTATTTCACCGTTAAACGGTCATGAGACTGTGAAACACTCGAAGAGTAACCCAATTACTGAATACAGACAAGTATTTCAGTTATTTGCACTGTTTTGTGTTTGTGTTTTAAGGTCAGAAAGAACCTCTTGGTTCACCTCAAGGTTGAATCTGTTGGTTTTTCTCTGAGTGAGTTTACAACAAACAAGTTAACTCTCTCCAAACTCCCTCTGGCACGGTAAAAATCTTTATTCTGGCATTTCTAAACAAGAGAACCAGGGTCAAACTCACATAAATCTCAATGTGATTATCTAATAAATCTCCATGGCAACAGCATCACAACAATGAATGTGGATTCACACGGTTGCTGTGGTTGTCCACAACACATTATTAGATTAACAATCATCTGAGCTGAGAAATGTCAGACTCTGCAAAAGCTTTCAGAATGACACACCATGAGGATTTTAATCTGGTGATGGAGAACGTTGTACATCATGTTTGGTGTTTATTTGGGTCATTGCAACCTTCTCTGTATTATTTGTTTTGTTGCTTTCAAGTATTTCTTATTCTCACAGCTGCAGGTTATTGCTGCAGCAGTAAAGCAACATACATGTTCTGTTTTCTCACCTTTTGGACCTTTTTTATTTTTGTGTTTTTGTCTACATCTGGTGGCCACCTCCTGTCTTGCTACTTCTTATCTGCTCTACTCTGCTTCACTGTCTCCATTCAGCACTTTAGTCTAATTCCTTTCACCTGTTGACAGCTGCTCACCTGTTCATCATCACTTAAAAATATTAACTGTTTCCTTTGTCTTGTTGCTAGATTGTTTTGTTTGTCTTCTACAGCGTTTCCATAGTTTCACAGTTTGGATCTTGTTTCTGCTTCTCAATTTTGTTTTTGTTTTTTAAGATTATGGGCTTTGGATTGTGTTTGAAGCCTTGATCATGACCTCCTTATGCATTCAGCTCTACTACTATACATAATTTATAGCCCTTTGTTCAACCCAAGCTAATGTTTCATGGTTTATGGGTTTTGGTTTTTGGCTTTGAGTTTTTGAGTCTGTCTGTTTTGAAGGATTACCTGTGTTTTTGGCCTAAGACATGTATTTTGGACTAACCCAGTTTCTGCTCAGCCCCGGTGAAACCTGACACCAGTGGCCTTCCTGGTTCCCTTTGTGTCTGTTAAAGTGTCCTGTGTTCTATAAATAGTTTTATTTCTGTATATTATTGAATTTTTGTGTCGTAAATAATTTCTACAAGTATTTAAACAACTCTAATTATATAAAGTTCATTTTCATGTTAATAAATGATCTGTTTATTATAAAAAAAAGTAAACACAATGAATTATGAGAAGTATTTCTTTCAGTCAGTTTATTCAGAAAAAGTTTATAACATAAACCAAAAACTTGATGAGTTCTAAGAGCTCTTCATCCATGTCTCTTCTCTTCCTCATCACTGGCTGTCTGAGAACAGGATTTATAAATAGATATATTCTTGTACTTCCATCCCCAGGTTGGCACTTGATAAAGGTGTTTTTCTGCTTTTTCATCCCTAAAACATATTTGAAAAAGCTTAAATCACTAACAAGAAATGACCATGTGTGTAAATACTTATACACAGGAGGTACGAACAGGAACATTTATAGAGATGTAAACATACAATAAAAACATGCTTAAAACTAAAAACAAAGACCTAATTAGACCACCGCTCTAAGAATCTAGTTTTTAAAAAAAGTTACATCTGAATCCAAATTGCGCTCCCTCCGCGCTACCGCTCACTTTGTTTGCTGACTTGCAGAAAAGAATTGTGGGATAGTTAGGATGTGAAAGGATCCATCAGACCCATCCTTAAAATTTGGAGAAAAGCGGGACACATTTGTAGGAGGTATTTAAAGAATCCTTGGAATTTGGACATCCTTCAAATGAGACCTTGGAAGGATGCAGACCCTGAATTTAGACAGCCTACTGTATAAGCTGGGAGGGATGATACTACAAATGATTAGGTCAGAGGAAGATCATTTCAGCTGCTTGTATCCAGGATTTTTTTTCCCTTTCAGTCAGGATCTAGAATAGAATAATCCTTTAATAGTGCCACGGGGGGAAATTTGGTCGTAACAGCAGCATCAGATATATATATATAAACAAACAGTTATACAAACCAAACAGGATACAGAACATAAAGGATAATCTAGATCTCATGACCAGGTGAGGGTCAGACCAGTAAATTCCCTGCTGCATCCTGCCATCACCTCCAACCTGAAGAGATCATTCCATCTCAGACTTTGAGGAGCAAACAATCACCACAGCTACTTATCTGCAAACTGCTCCAGTGCACAACAAAGGTTGTTGCTCCAACACACCAACGGAGCAGGGATTAGATCTTGAGGTTTCCAAACCAGACCCCCTCATCACCACAGCTACGTCTTGAGATCCAGTCCATTAACAGCACAAACAGGACTGGTGACAAGAGGCAACCGGCTGAAGTCCAACCTGCACAGGAACAGAGAATGCAGTCACAGCTCTTATTTTAGTTATACAAGGACTGGACAGCCAAAAGAAGAGGACCTGGAACCTGGTACTGCTGCAGCTGTCGTGAATTACAAGGAGGAGTGGATCACAAAAGCAGAGAGGCAGAGATTAGCAGGTTCAAATAAAATGAGTTTAATAAAGACAAAATCCAGGATAGGAAAAAAACAAACAAATAAAACTCTTCTGTGGAAGACAGGGGGGTTAATTCAAAGTAACAAACAACAGATCAAAGTATCAAACAAAAAGCACTTTACTCACTTGGAGGAGGCAGGTGGGAATCCAAGGAACCAAAGTGGAAAAAAAACCTTAAAATCCAGATTTCCAAAAACCACATTCAACAATGGCAATAAAACCCAAGCTATAACTCAATGACTAGGACACTCTGATACTACAGACAGAAGAGGCAACATCAGACAACGGTCTGGCACTGATCAGACATTAGACTCAACCTTAAATACAAGACACAGGTGAAGACAATGAACTAAATGACAAGAGTGAAGAACAGGAAGTGACACAACCATATATGGAAACACAGACTGTTAAAACCAAAGAAGAGACAAACAGATCCTAAACATGAAAACACAGCACGAGACCAAGACAACAATGACTCAAAGTACACAACACACCATGACTACACATAAAGACACAAACAACCCCTAATCTTAACTAAACTCAAAAGCCAGATAACAAACAATGAAAAAACACGTTAATCAAAAACTCAAAGACCCACACTAAATACAGAAACAGGAGACCGTGGCAAATCCCACGGCTCCTGACAGCAGCACTCTGCACAACATGCCCTGATGGCCCTGGTCAGAAGCCTTCTCCAAATCAATAAAACACATACACATACAGAAAGTAGAGGAGAAAACAGATGTAACATGAGCTATGTGGCTAGATAAAGTTAATTAGACTGTATTCACAGAAGATATTAAAGAAACCCTTCCATTAAAAACAGTTTTTCTGAGGTTTCTGTTGAATATTTTAGCTCCACAGGTGTTCTTACCTTCATAGTGGGTGTGAAAACAGGTCAACAACTTCTCTTTCAGTTTTAATCTCTCAAACTACGCAGGTGGTGATAAAACCAGAGTCAGAACAGCCTGTATCTGTTTCATCACAACTCCTTTGTTTGTTAGTATTCATCAGCTCCCGCAGTTGAAACCACACCTAGCATGCTGCTGGCTAAAAGCTATAGCATAAAACGTAACAAACAGGAAGACACGACGTCTGATGTTGCCATGCGCAGCGGGGCAGGAAACAGTATACTTTCTCTCATAGGCTAGTTTGTTAGCCAATCAGAGTCCAGCAAATTCAAATAATGAATATGAACGAGCAGCAGCTCGAGGCCTGACGGAAGGAGCCGGAACAACCCAAATTTTAACGCAGACAGATTGAAAGGTCTGTTAATCAGTGTTTTCTGACGATTTTTAGATATCAAATGTTTCATATTACTGATTAATACTTAAGAAATAACCACAAAGTCCTGAAATTTGTATGAAATGGTCTCTTTAAACAGAAAATGGTTCAAAGGTTTTTTCATATTAGCTCAAACCTGCCAACTCAGCAGTTTTTTTAATTTTGCCATCTGAATCTTGAAGATTGATCATCTGGTCTGTTCAGTTAATAATCTTAATTATAAGATTAATGTTATTCATATTGGGACTTTTGAGAAGTCTCTATTACCAATTAAAAAACACAAATTCAGCCACTTTGGATTGTTTCCAGGAAATATTTCTGCACAGCTGAACGTTTTGTTTCCTGTTTGGTCTGAAAGGGCTTAAAATATTACACTCTGTCTCAGATGCATGTGGCAGATTCAGCTCATTTCCAACTTGAGAGCAAACTTCACTTGAGTGGATGATTACCATGTGGTCATGACGTGTGCCTGTAGATGAGCAGGAGTAATGATGTCACATACTGGAGAGCTTCTTTTGTCGTATCAGCCAATGAGTGAGCTGAGAGGAAAAGAGGGAACCATGAGGCGTGCTGCTGTTAGGCAGAAGAGAGCAATCTGGCAGGAGAAGGGTTTTCTAAAGTGACAGCGGAGGTATTAGCCTCCCATAAGCTCTTGGCTTGTTTCCAGTGATTGTAAGCTCCAAAACTCCTTACATCCATCTGCATTTTCAACTCTTTTATAATCTCTCCTGAATGTGTGAAGCACAAATAGACAGTTTGATTCCAGAGTGAGTGATGTCTCTGTGTTTTTTTGTCTTCAAAGACTGTGAAAAAACTGAAATGAAAGAGGGTGTGTGAGAGATACAGTGTATCTACAGTTGCCATGGAGACAACAAGGTGTGAGTGTTTATACAAGCACTTCTATGTGTTTATATCATCATTAATATAAGATTAGTTTATTATTAAAAGTACAACCTAACTACTTATATATGATGAGGCTTCTGTGTCGGTTATTACAGCTTACATCTGCAGGAACTCATGCACTCCCACAATCCATCACTAGATGGAGATGTCAAATTTTTCCTCAGGGCAAGAGAAGAATGCAGAGAAGGTAAACCTTAGATTTTTTTTATTTTTTATTGCAAACCCCATAATTAGCTTCATAAGCTAGCGTTTAGATTTTTTCCTTTTGTATTGAGGTTTTACACCTTTTGAAACTTTCAAGAAACAATAAGTTTTATGAAATTTGCAGCAGTTTTAGTCTCTTGAGCCAAAAATAACAATAAAAAAAAAACTTGCAAAGAATGCAGTTGCATCTGAAATAGACTATCTATAAATCATGAATGGTTGGAGAGAAAGAGCCCCTTCCCCCCATCACCCACATGACCATGTGGAAGATAGACACAGCTCGTCCACACAACCCATAATAACTGAGGCTTCAGCCTGGAATAGTCCAAAGCTGAAGGAGTGTTCCCACTTCTTTCAGAGGCTCACATTTCTCAGGATGATTTATAGGTGCACAAGAAGCTGCATGAATGATGGAACAAGAAGAATCCATATGTTTACAGAGAAAAAGTGTCTTTGAGTTAGAAAAGATCATCTCTAATAATGTATGACTCAGTATTTATCCTCTGCCATTGTCTGTTAAAAAGCTGAGATCAGACACGAGGACTTTGCTGCCACAGTGCCACAAATTGACTTGTGCTCCTCCATATTCACTGTAGTCAGACGAGGAGGTCTGTGCTACAAACAGCACGTCAGAAAGTGAGATGGAAGATCAATGAGGGCTGTGACACTGTGATGGCTGGCAGGCGCTGTCACACTGTGTGTCTGAGCTCAGGGACACAGTCTGTGTCTTCCCTCACTTAAGAAACACTTACACATCGACTCCAGCCTGAAATCCTTTTATCAGTTCCTCACAATGACAACTTTTCTTTAGCATTGCTTTACAGGCTGTTTTATTTCTAGGAAGTGACAGTTTATATTTAGCTTGATGGCTGTAAAATTACAAAAAAGTTTTATTTTTGTGGTACCAAAACTTGGATGTCTAATGTTTTAACACTTTTCTTACAAAATGGATAGCAAAGTACATCTAAGGACATGTATTTAAATGTCAAGTAGACTAATTATAACACAATAAATCAAATCCTGTCATTTAGCTCTCGGCTCAGTTTTAGAGAATATAACCATTTAATCTGGACAAGCTGTGGAGCAATTGACAATCTAAAAACCTGTATGAAGGTTAATGAAGTGGTGGGAAAAGTTATTTTACGTTCATGCTGTACTTTATTTATCTATACCTAAAAGATCAATGTTTTTTTTTACACTGTTTTATTGAGTGGTGTTAAACTAATGTTTCGGTGATTCATTGCTGTCAGTTAAAATTAGTGTTATTTATTCAGTCCCTTTGGTTATTTATTGAAAAACAAAAACAAACAAACAAACTTTGAACCATTTGCTAAATGTTTTGACTAATTATTTAAAATGTATTCATGCATTTACATTTACCAAAATATTTCTGCCATTATTGTAACCCATCTGTTAATAATACATTATTTTTAAGCTATATTCAAATTATTAATCTAATAAATTAGACTGTTAATTAAAAAGTAAAATATTTAAACCACTTATTATTATGCTTAAACTATGTACTGATTGTTAACAGTCGATAAACCGATTTATCCTTTATTTTAATTTTGCTTTCTGCAGATTTCAACCCTTTTTAAAATTTTAATATTGGATTTGTCTGACAGATGAAATGAATCCAAGGCAGGGACAGAATCCTGTAACCGACTGTAAACTGTAAGGTGTCTCTATTCTGTTGCACAGGTGCTCCACATATCCTGCGCGCTCTCCGCCCTCTCCAGCACCACAAGCTGCGCCCATTCGCTCTGCTCAGCCGCCCGGATGTAGCGCACAGGACCGCACAGTCCTCCACTCAGAGATAATAACATGGCGCTGGCAGACACATAACGGTGCGCATCGCTGTAATAATACACACAATAACAGACCAAAAAGAGAACAGCGGGACATGTGATCTCTTTGACCTCCTAACAAGCAGGTAAGGCGTGTTATTCATCAGACGTTCTTCTTTTTAGAAACGACAGGTTTGTGGAAGAAAAATAGAATGTGGCTGGTGCTTCTTCCTCTTGCAGGGGGCAAAAAGCCGCTTTGGTAATTCTGCTTATCTGAGGGTTTAGTAGTTTGTATGTCTACCTCTCTGTCCGTTAAGCAGCCCACACTAAAACAGCAGTGTCATTCTGGGTAGGTTCGCGTCGCTGCTTACGATGCGTCCGTGCAGAAAGAAATTTGTCATTTTCCAGTGCATGTGTGTTGTCATGGCTGTCAGGCTCTCCGAGCGTCGACCGCTGTCCTTGGTGTTGAAACGTGTGGGCATCACATCCATGCATGTCGCAAGCAGCTCCGAATGTCTGTGCATATCTTAAATCATACTAACGTCTAAAAGAAGAGGAATTGTTTGCAAAGCCGAAGGAAAATGAGTGTAACGCATCTGTAGCCTTGCTGCTCGGTGAGTTGATAGCATCAGTGCACTGTCTCTATTACTGTATTATTTTATTGTAATAACACCATCTCCTCTAACAGTATTATATTAACTCTGCTGCATGACAGTGATAGTGACAGATATTTATTTGTACTGTCTGCATGTATTTTTTTTTCTGATCTTGCATACAGCCAGTAGAAAGTGATTGGGCTAATGTAGGCCAGGTAGGAGTAGGTGCAGATTAAAGATGAATAAAAGTAATGACTTGGTCCTCTGAGCAGAGATTCCCCTCCTAAACTCACAAATACCCCAAAAGCAACACTATTTATAAGGTTGATTAAAAAAACAAAACAAACTAACACAACAAGGTGTATGAAACTAAAGCTTCCAGGAGTCCATAAACATGGGATACAAAACACTGACATGAATATAAATATAAATGATAAATGATTGCTCTAAATGTTGTTTATCTCATCTGCAAAATGAATACTGTTGTTTAGAATTAAATTAAAGAGACACTAACTGGGTTTATTTGGGTCTTTGGCCACTGGTTAGACAGAACAAAATGTTTATAGAGACCTTCATTCACATTATCACATGTTCATTTACAATTTAGTCAAACAAAGCCGCAGATTTATCATTTATTTTTGTTTCTATATTTTACCATAAATACATCTTACTTATCAAATAAATTCTCCCAGGACAGGAACAATAAATATGATGTTATTTTTACTTTCTTTACATTGTCAGAGCAACAGGCAAATGTTTGGACACACCCAGAGGAGAAGGACACAACAATAGCCAATAAGGACCCAGAGGGCTTTTATATAGAAAATATCAGTGAAAGATCATAAAAATGTGTTTAAATAATTAACAGAACACACTCACCATAAACAAGAATACTGTATAAACTTCTAATGACATCTTATTATGAAATAAGTTGTTAATTTGTACTATGGAGGTATTTTTTGATTGTCAGAACACAACTTCCAGCTGTGACCCGAATTACTGAAGTTATTAAGTGTAATATAGGAGGACCAGAGATGTGAGTATTCACTTAGGCAAGTTTCATAACAGTAGCTTAAAGTTTTAAAAGTTATTTTACTGATTTGATGAGCACTGAAAGTATCATGAAATGATTTATCATATAAACCTTAAATACAAACATACATGTATCGTAAATGCAACTTATAAATCAATTTTCTTTCTAAAAAGGGCAACTGGACTGATGTTGTATCTCTTTAACCTTCTTGGAGCCAAAGTCTCAGATTTGTGACAGGCCTTTACACGAAAAATCACATATATCTAGTAGCACATAGGTAGAGAGACCTAGATAATCCAGGAGGTAAAGAGAGACAGACTGTTTTCCTATTAACTGATTTTAGAGATTAAAAGACCAATACATTTTTATCTGTGTAACCTGGACAGATGAAAGTAGTTACATGCAAGAAGTTTTGTTCACAATTGTATTAGAATTGTAACTCCAGAGGGTTAAATACAAACGTCTCTCCCTCGGGTCCAACTGGCTCATCGAGGACAGATTTGAGGATGCTCTTCCTGTGTCCTTCAGAGGTGATGGGGTGTGTTGTAAAATCCAAAGACACTTTTAAGCTGAGTCAATGTGTTAGTCTGTGTTCTCCTGCTTGTACCTTCTCCGGTTAACTGCTCAGTAATATATTCAGTGCCAGCATTGTTCACAACAGCTTTACATAATGATCAAAGCTTGAGGGGTGCCATAGCTCGGCTTCAGCCCGCAGTAATAACAATAATAACCTTTGAAGTTATCACAATCCCACAACCTCATTCCCCTCATACTATGCCTTTCTTTTCTATTCCTCGTTCTCTTTCTATCTCTCTGACACGCACACCCACACACACTTGCATGAACCCACTTGAAGGTCCTCTTCTGTTGAATGTTTCTGGATATGGGGCGAGCACTTCAAACAGGATGGCGATAATGAACACATGACAAACTATTTTAGTCCCCGTGGGTTTGCACTAGACGGTTTTTGCTGTCTATGAGGAGGCAGTTTTTACTCCTCGCACAAATTCACAATTATGTAAGAGTCAGAGGGAGTCGTACTTTGAATAATGTAGCCAGAAGAAGATGAGCTAATGCTCCTCTACTGAAACACGTCCTTTCTGTTGGTGTGTTCTCCTCAACTTTTGACAATAACCTATTCTTACTTTGCTCGGTGTAAGTAAGTTTTATGAATAGCAGTTCTGCTGAAACTGAGAGAACCGCTTGAAGAACTTCATACCTTCATATTACCTTCATATCATATCAAAAAGGAGAAGAGATGAACAGAAGAGTGAGATTCTTTAGAGAGATTTAGAAAGAAGTCATGGTGTAATCACTTACATAAACAAATGGTGATAAATATAAATAGATCTGTATCAGTACTACAAACTGCTCAGGACAGCTTGTCTTTCTGTTGCATGTAATCAGGATTTGAGTGTTATTGCATCTCAGAACAAACTGCAAAATCAGCACGTCACATCAGCATCATCAGGTCCAAGCAGAGACCAACAAGCTTGAAAACCTTTGATGAACACCTGATCCAAAGGTGTGAGCATGGCACACAGACAGATGGATAATATTAGATCAGACAGCTGTGATCTTTGTGAATCTGCGGTAGTCAGTCAGATGTTTCTGTTAGTTATTTCACTAGTAATCTGCTCTGCTGCAACGATTTGTTTTACTTTGGACTCACTTTAGCTCAGTTTCCTTTAAAAGGTTGTATTTTTTTTATTTTAATTTTATTTCTTATATTAATCCCTCGTGGGGAAATTTGTCTCTGCATTTAACCCATCCTCACAGTGAGGTGAGGAGCAGAGGGCAGCCATGTTGAACAGCGCCCGGGGGGCAGTTGCGGGGTTCAGTATCTTGCACAAGGATACTTCAACAGCCTCTTGCCGGGACACGGGATCAAACTCCGGTTTCCCGATCGGAGAATGACCTCCTTCCCGACAGACTACGGTCGCCCCGAGGGAGCGGCGGGTTCAGTATCTTGCCCGAGCATACTTCGACGTAGCTTGCCAGCACTGGGGATTGAACCCATCATCTTTCGAAAGAAGGGCGATCACCCTTCCGCTAGACTACGCCAACCACCTATAAAGCCAGTAAAGTGAATCATTTATATTATCTTAAGTAATTTAAAGTTAGGATCTGTCAATACAGTAACTTTTAAATTATATTATTAGGCTATAAAACATTTATAATATTGTAAGATCATACTCAAAGTTGTTTTTTAACTCTTGTGCATGAGTTTTGGCATCAGCACAGTAGATATGCTGCTTAAACTCGAGGTGTTCAACACGATCCTCGTCCTAAACAATAGACATCCAGTTTTATTTATAGGTCAAATAACAATCCAAACCAGCATCTATCAGTCTTACTCAGGCTTTTGGACTTGTGAACTACAGTATAACTTTAATGAACTGTATTAAACTTTGATTTCAGTTGTTTTTGTAGATGTGTCTTTAAATAATTTGTGAATAAAGTAAACACCTTTTAATTTTTTAAAGTAATCCCCCCCAAAACCTAATACCTGGTTACTAGTCCCAAGAGTAATGTGCATGTGTGTAGCAGAAACCAGCTGGAACCTGTTTCCAGTTTATTTTGGCTGAAATTAAAATATGTTTTATATGATTAGTTTAATCCCTAAAACATTTTTTGATCATTTTAAATTGAGACTATAGAAAAGCAGTTAACCAATCAAGTGGCATGTAAAATAAGGTGTTTTCTATCCTTTTTCTCAGTAACACATGTCGTTTTCATCTATGAGTTAAAGGAATACCAAATCATCACTTATCAAACATGAACAATATTTAAGAGGTTACATGTGGGACGGTTTAATAGCTGCACAGGGACTCACCCTGACGCTACCAGGCAACATGTGAGAGGAAAGTGTCGTTGATCTTTTCACCTGACTGAAAATGTAAATAAATAATTCTGCATTTCATGATGCAAAAATTCCTGTTTCATGACTTTCATTCAAATATCAATGTAAATAATTTTCATATTATAAAGTCATATTCATGACAAAAGCTTGAATCTGAGGGGGTTTAATAATCACCAAAGTTTTGACCTAATCTTCTTTCTTTTATTAATTTATCTGTTATAGAGGCCCTTCCATTAAAAAACGGTTTTTCTGAGGTTTCTGTTGAATATTTTAGCTCCACAGGTGTTCTTACCTTCATAGTGGGTGTGAAAACAGGTCAACAACTTCTCTTTCAGTTTTTATCTCGCAAACTACGCAGGTGGCGATAACATCGGGGTTCTCCCGAGTCCGAACGGCCTGTATCTGTTTCATCTCAACTCCTTTGTTCGTTAGTATTAATCAGCTCCGGCAGTTGAAACCACGCCTAGCATGCTGCTGGCTAAAAGCTGTTAGCATAAGATGTAATAAACAGGAAGACACGATGTCTGACGTTACCATGCGCAGCGGGGCAGGAAACAGTATTCTTTCTCTCATAGGCTAGTTTGTTAGCCAATCTGATTCCAGCAAATTCGAATAATGAATATGAACGAGCTGCTGACGAAGCAGACTGATAGAAGGAGTCGGAACCACCCGAATTTTAACGCTGACAGATTGAAAGGTCTGTTAATCAGTGTTTCCCGACGTTTTTTAGATATAAAATATTTCATATTACAGGTTAATACTTAAGAAATAACCACAAAGTCCTGAAATGTGTATGAAATGGCCTCTTTAAGTTTAACCGTCAAACAGCCATAAGTTTTATTTCATTTTTACCCTGCTGGTTTTTATGTTAAAAACCAAATGTGGCATTACAAGTTATGATAAACAGAGACAAAATACGTAATTCTGTTCTTTTTTGTTTCTTTTTTTTTATAAATCAAACAAGTGATAGCTTTTCCGCTATCACAGGCTGTGCCTTCTGACAGGATGTTTAATCCATTGCATCATCGGGCAGTTAAACAACTTCCTCTAGCTGATGCATTTTAATCACTTCAGTTTTCTGTCGACCACTTTTTTTAAAATAAATTTGGATTGCAGACCAGGAACTTGCCTCTTGAGGTGCCGTTATTTGGATGTTATGATCCAGCTTTCTACAGATCTGGTGAAATACCTTCAGTTCTATACATTTACCTTCTTTTTCTGCTTTTAGCACATCAGATTCAAGGGCAGACTGTTCACTTGTATGTCCTACCTGCTGTCAGGTGTCATCTGTGAAAAGATAATCAATGTTCTTCCCTTCAGAAGTCATCAGGTTATTTCTGATTGGGTTGGATATTGAAAGATGGCTTTTGAAGAGACATGACAGCTATGGAGAAACTGAGATTTTTTTTAAACGCCTGTGCAGATACTCTCATCTGATTTCATCCTACTCAGTGATCACAGAGGAAGTAAAGATGGGAGGATGAAGCAGAGAGACAAACAGACCCAAGTATCCTGAAGGGATCTTCAGAGTCACTCGGTATTCTCTACTGTACTGCAAGTCATAGCAGTTGTTGTCAAGCTCTTGCTGTTTTGTTCTGTGATTTGAGATCAGTCAGGTGGAATTGCATCAAAGCAAACTTGAATGGAGACATTCATTATGTCTCATCTTGATTCATTACCAAACCCCACACCCCCATTGAGAGTCTTCAAAGGCTGCAGAGAGGTTGATAATACAGACCACTATCATATGGAAGTGTAAATCACAGTGTCGTCTTCACAGCCACAAATCTCTAATACCTTTAACTATTTCTATTGTAGCATCTTAATTAGGCCTTTCAAAATAAAGGCTTTCATGGTGCAAACATTTCTAACTTTCTCATAAACAATGGGTACGAGCTGGCGATTATAAAGCAAAGAAACAGCATTTTCTTGTTTTGCTGTGCACATTGAGACTGTGATGGACAGAGATGTATAACTCATTAACTTTAATATGAATGTAAGACAGCAGGAGGTGAATAAACAGTTGTTAGTTGACATGTTTGTCATGCCATGATTGCTCATTTGTTTCTAGAGGCAGATTTAGTAATAGGTCAAAATGATAGAAGACTTAGACAAAGCTTTGTTAAGGCTGGACAGCAGCATAACATTGGACTCCTATTGACCAGAAAGTGCTTGGAATCCCATTTGTCTGAATGAAATGAGTCAAATCCATACAATCAGCATTAGAGAGGATGGAGAGCATCTTGTTTTTAAGCTAATTATACCTTCTAACTGGGTAAAATCAGTGGACAGCGATTTATTTGAGACAAGGCAATCTAATCTATCACAGCATTTGTGTTTGTGTCTCTGTAAGAAAGAAATCCATTCAATTCCCATTTTCAGTTTTCAAATTAAAACTCCTTCCATATCACTGGTTAACATAGAGGATGCAATCACATGTTAAATCATGTACTATTTTTAACACAGACGTGTCACCAGACAATTATAATTACAGTAATATCAGAATAGATTCTATTTTTTGGATATTTTAACTTCGTCCCCTCCTTTCTTTCTTCTTTTAATAATAATTATAAATGTTATTTTTCATGGTTTGTCAGTCAAATGCGATCTGGGTCTAAATTTAGCAAACCTAGAAAACTTCATGTAGATTATCACGCATGATGTGATGTCTTAACATGACCTTCAGCCTGAAAACCAACACAACTTTGGGCAAATCAAACCCACTCGTTAACATCTCATAGCATTTCATTCTGTGAGTGATTGTTTTTGTGTTTGCTGCATGATTTCTGCATGAGAACACAGACTCATGCACATAGTGCATGTTTGCTTGACTGAATACATATGGACTCGTATGATTGCTCACCCACAACACACACAGAACACTAACAAAACTACACATGAAGGCGAGCAGCTAAAGACGTAGCGTAAACCAGAGCACTCAGATGCACGCTCTGTAGATTAAAGCTTTCGGCCACTGACACAGCTGTTCTCTTTTCAATGCCGGGGCATGAAACAGTGTGAATTTTCAACAAACTGGAAATATATAGGTGTAGTTTAAAAACTGACTTGTGTAGCATGTTAATTCAGTGGAATTTGCATATTAAATTTCATCTAGTGCACATCTGGTCAGTCTTCTAGCCAGATGTTTTGCAGTCATTCTAGAGCAAGATGGTGCAGGTGAAGTGGTGTCTAAGTGACAGCAGCTACATTGACTTGTAAGCATTGGTGTACTGGCTTGTTAGCTTCATGCAGGAGTTTGTTGTGTGCTTACTTACTGGGCTTGGTTGTAGAAAACTTTGGTAACGCTTCCTTTTACAGTACGCTAATTACTAAGAAATTACCCGGTACTTATATACAGAGAAGGTACAGCAGAAATTACTCAGCATTTACCTGATACATATATAGAAAATTATAGCCTATATGGGGTAAATACCACATGTAATAAGGAGGTAAATACAGAGGAAGTACTGCTGCATTTACTAAGAAAAACGTCCACTATTACTCATCAACTCAATTAGGTTGCAACCAGTTTAGATTTGTAATAACTAAAATTAAAATAGTACCCTCCAAGAAATTACCTTTTCCTACATGTCCTTCAGTTTTTTTAAGCATTTACATTGTACTTACCCGTAACAACCCCCTACCCCTGCAGGAAAAGTTTTCCTCTAGGATCCTGGTACATCTTAAATACTGAGTATGTTCTTGCTGGAGTTCTTAATATTTACTTAGTAAGTAAGCTTAAACTGGACTGTAAAAGGAAGTCTAGTTTGTTTCCATGGTGTTACCAGGTTCTTACCATATAACTCCAAAGACATTGTTCCTTTTTCCAAGCAATCAATAGACACTTTTACCATCTTATCTTCTGCAATATTGCTAAATAAAACATGACATTTTACTTAGTAAGCAGAAACTGGACTGTAAAAGGAAGTCTAGTTTGTTTCCATGGTGTTACCAGGTTCTTAACATATAACTCCCAACACATTGTTCCTTATTCTAAGCAATCAATAGACACTTTTATCATCTTATCTTCTGCAATATTGCTAAATAAAACATTACATTTTACTTAGTAAGTGGAAACTGGACTGTAAAAGGAAGTCTGGTTTGTTTGGGTTAGGGTTAGAAAAAGACAGTCCAGTTTCAGCTTACTTACTTAGTAAATATTAAGAATTCCAGCAAGAACATACTCAGTAAGATGTACCAGGATCCTAGAGGAAAATTGTTCCTGCAGCTGTAGGGGTTTGTTACAGGTAAGTACAATACAAATGCCGTAAAAAACTGAAGGAAATGTAGGAAAAGGTAATTTATTGGAAGGTACTATTTTAATTTTAGTTATTACAAATCTAAACTGGTCACAACCTAATTGAGTTGATGGGTAATTGTGGAGGTTTTTCTTGGTAAATGCAGCAGTACTTCCTCTGTATTTACCTCCTTATTAGATGTGGTATTTATCGCGTATATGCTATAATTTTCTATATATGTATCAGGTAAATTCTGAGTAATTTCTGTTATACTTTCTCTGTAATTACACACGGTAGTTATCATTAATACACCAAAATTTACCATATAAGTACCAGGTAATTTTTTTTGTAATCAGCGTACTGTAAAAGGAAGCGTTACCAAAACATCCACCCATCTCTAATTAGGCCTGGTGAGAAGTAAAACACAACATGAAGTATCTTCCATGAGGTTATTTAGATGGATTAAAAAAATGTCTCCAGTTTGTGATTTACCAAAATGAAGTATTTTATATCAGAGTAAGACTTCCTCCTCTTATCTCAGCCCTTTGCCTCAGCCTTCTTTGTAAACAACTAACTTTCCTCTTTTGTAATGCTCCAGAAAGAAAAGTCTTCCCATTTGTGCATTGATGCACTATGCTACAGTGCATTATGACTTATTTGCCATTGCTTTTCCCTTGCAGTTCTATTATGCTTGTAGTTAACCCTCTTCATTTCCTTTGCTTTGGACGACTGTGCCACAGTCCCTCCCTGTAATTTATCCGTCTGCAGAAATGGATCATGCATTAATGTGGATGTGAGTATGTGTGCACTGTGTAATAAGAAGTGTTATATTTAAGGGTGATGATTACTCTGCTCCATGTGGTTTACAGGCAGACGAGGGAATGATGGTTGCTACTTTCTCAGCAGTCAGTTCTCTTGATGTGAGCTGGTCTGTTTGTGTTATGTTAATGAGAGGATATGGATTTGTGTTCAGAGTTGTACGAAATGGATTTGGTGTTCTGCTTCACATCTTCCCAAGCAACAGTGACTCTGTACAATGAACAATCACTTGGCCTGTTTAGCAGACGTCCACCTCGTACAGTCTGAAGAGTTCAGTCGAAGGTGTTTTCACAATCAAACAACAACCTCTTTTAAGCAAAACAATTATTTAACAAACCAGAGTTACAAGACCAAAGCTACCAAACTTTTACTACAAAGCAGTTTTGCTTAAATGCAACTTTGTGTGTACAAACTGATCAAATAATAATGATGTAGAGCATGTGTACTTTATTATGCTGGGTTTGCAGAACTAGTGTTTACTGCAGGTTTAGAGATTTCTTAAGTCATGCGACACAAAAATGGACAACTGTCTGAAGACTAGCTTAAATATTTGTTTATTCTTTACTTTTTACAGATTGCATAAAAATCAGATGGACTTCCTCTGCTCCAAATGTGACACAGTCAATTTAGATGAGTTGTTCCCATAGTTAGGGTCAGCGCCTTTCTGTGGGTCACAAAACATCAAGCTGGGGTGTGACTTGATCTTCAGAAATCAAATTAAAGTTTAAACTGAGTGCTGATGGTATTAAAACCAACTTTCTTAATTTAATTTAAAGAAATATACTGAACAAAAATATAAACGTAACACTTTTGTTTTTGCTCCCATTTTTTATCAGATAAACTCAAAGATCTGAAACACTTTCCACATCCAGAAAATAACCATCCATCTCAAATATTGTTCAAAAATTTGTCTAAATCTGTAATACTGAGCACTTCTTTGCAGATATATTCCACCTCACAGGTGGGATGGATTATCATATCAAGATGCTGACTACACAGCATGATTATTGTACAGGTGGGCCTTAGACTGGCCACAATAAAAGGCCACTCTGAAATGTTCAGTTTGGTTTTATTTTCCTCACGCCACCCCCCCCAATAAAACAAAACTGAACATTTTAGAGTGTCCTTTTATTGTTGCCAATCATTTATATTTGTGTTCAGTGTAGATACTAGTTGTTAAAGCTCTTTGGGCCTATCAGTACTGTTTATATACTTCAAGTTTTATATAATTTAAATCTGTTGTTTTGTGGTTCGAAAGGTGAAAAGTTTGGAAACCCTGATTTGCAGGATTTTGTTACCACCTTCATGGTACTGTGTGATATATTCTCTTTATTTATGAGGAAAAGCTTCTGACTTGGTTGCATGTGGGTTTATTTATGTGTCAATCAGAGCACACAAATGGAAGAATTGTGGGTATTCAACCTCAGACTCTTTCATCCGTCACACATCAAGGACTTTAATGTGACTTAGTGATGTTAGTCGAGCATGTGATCTCAAATGTATTGTGAGAATATCATCGTATATGTTTTTCACATAATTTGTGATGCCTGACAGTTTGATTAGACGTGAAAAATCTCTCTAATTGTATTAGCATTTTGTTTTGACAGACTCCCCTTGAAAAAATTGATGATTAAAGTTGTTGCCTCGTTTTTCCAATGACAATTAATGTCTGCATTTGTTGTGTTAAGCTGTGTTTCTGTGTAGTAATAGTCTTCCTACTTTATGATAAGTCTTTACAATTTAGATTCCCTTTAACTGATCATTGAATAAACATGAGAAGGAGTGAGGGGATGATAAAAGAGATGGAAACACTGTTAAAGAGTCCCTTCCATTAAAAACAGTTTTTCTGAGGTTTCTGTTGAATATTTTAGCTCCACAGGTGTTCTTACCTTCATAGTGGGTGTGAAAACAGGTCAACAACTTCTCTTTCAGTTTTAATCTCTCAAACTACGCAGGTGGCGATAACACCCGATTTCTCCTGAGTCCGAACAGCCTGTATTTGTTTCCTTTGTTTGTTAGTATTCAGCAGCTCCAGCAGTTGAAACCACATCTAGCATGCTGCTGGCTAAAAGCTGTTAGCATAAGATGTAGCAAACAGGAAGAGAGAACGTCTGACGTTGCCATGCTCAGTGGGGCTGGAAACAGTATACCTTGATCTCATAGGCTAGTTTGTTAGCCAATCTGAGTCCAGCAAATTAGAATAATGAATATGAACGAGCTGCAGCCTGATGGAAGGAGCCGGAATCACCCAAATTTTAACGCAGACAGATTGAAAGGTCTGTTAATCAGTGTTTCCTGATGTTTTTTAGATATAAAATGTTTCATATTACTGGTTAATACTTAAGAAATAACCACAAAGTCCTGAAATGTGTGTGAAATGGCCTCTTTAAACTGTGACAAAAAGCACACCTAGTCTTATATAAAAGGATTCACAAATCCAGTTTTTACAACCTGACATTTTCATTTGCTTAAATTACCCAGCAAGACAATTATGTGTAAAACAGAAAGATTCTTTGTTCTCTGAAATTGTTAAAAAAAAATCTCAGTTGTTTAAATTAATCTAAATACCCCTTGGGTGAGTCGCAGCTAGTTTTAGAACCACGGGTAACTGAAAACTGCTCACGAGTGCAATTATTTGCTAAATCGGGTTTGGATCTCGTATCTTTTTTCTCTGGGTCTTAGACCTGAGAACAGATAGACACACATTTTATATACACACTCACATTTAGACATTCTGTGGTGCTAATCCTGGTACATTATCAGTGAGCATCAGCGTGGGAAGTCATGCAGACCGGTATGTGCCTCACACACTGTGCGGCTGAGATCCGCTGATGGGAACATCTCCACTGGATGCATGTCATCATTTCACACCAAGGCCCACCGCTGCCTAGTGGCCCACATTAGCTCAAAATCTGCTTGGTGGAGAGAGAAGAACGGCTATATTTAGTCATACATGTAGTCAAGAGTGTGTTGTCAGGAGACCAGTTACTAAATCACATGTAGTTCTCCACTTTGCTACTTTACCACCTCAATGTTGTTTGCCCTAAAATCAAACTTACATTTGGCCACATAGCATGTACTCTCCAGAATGTAAAGTATTTTGTTTTCAGCTTTTATTAAATGCATTTTGTTTATGTTAAAAAAGATAAACAGGTATTTACTGTATAAAATTATAATTGACTCTTAATTTATCCCCGTTATTCATCTGCTGTTCAGCATTAAATTCTTTAAATTGAGCCAAAATAGAAGCAGTTCAGCATGTCGTCTATAGAACATTGATTAGTTCTCTATAAACATGCTTTACTTGATTTACCTTACATTAAAAGAAATTTCAAGAGACAGAGAGGGAGTTTTTCTTAAATCAGTACTAAATAACTTTTCAACTGCCGTGTCTCAGACAGCCATTGCTGGAACCGGTGTTCTGCAGAAATATGCTACCTGCTGAGATGTGCTACCGATTCCTTCTGCACATGTGCCGTTCCACAGTCTTGACTTCAATAAACAGATTTATTGTTTATTTTTGTTTCTATATTTTACCATAAATAAATTTTACCTATCAAATAAATTCTCCCAGGACAGGAACAATAAATATGATGTTATTTTTACTTTCTTTGCATTGTCAGAGCGACAGGCAAATGTTTGGACACACCCAGAGGAGAAGGACCCAACAATGACCGATAAGGACCCAGAGGGCTTTTATATAGAAAATATCTGGGAAGGATCATAAAAATGTTTAAATAATTAACAGGTCACACTCACTATAAACAAGAATACTGTATAAACTTCTAATAACATCTTGTTATGAAATAAGTTAATTCGTACGATGGGGGGCATTTTTCATCAGGGCAGCATAAATCATCAGAACACCACTTCCAGCTGAATTACAGAAGTTATTAAGTGTAATATAGGAGGACCAGAGACGTCCAGAGTGTCTAATATGAAGCTGAACATGTTTTTCGGTGAGTATCCACATAGACAAGTTTCATAGCAGTAACTTAAAGTTGTAAAAGTTATTTTGTACTGCTTTAAAAAACAATAAAAACTGAACTCCTGAAATATAAGGAGACGTTTAAAAAGTCATATAAACAACAGCATCAACGTTCTAAAATAAAAGAGGATTGAGGAGGAGTGAGTGAGTTCTACAGAGTCAGAAGCTCCTTTGAGATGCCACTTGTGGCCAATATTGATTAAATACGGCATATTGGTTTTGGATCATTGCCAAATCCATTATTGTTCTACTCACTGTAGTTTTTCACTGTTGGTTTTTCTCTGTTTTCATTGTGCTATCAAATCCAGCCCTGCTCTGTAGCCCACATACATTTGAAATCTATTTGCATTATTTGTATTGTTTCAGTATGGAACACATTTCTCACAGAAACCTGGTATTACTGCAGAAAACTGCAGCTTAGTCAGATTTCATGCTTGTGGTATAAGAAACGGAAACTGTTGAGTTTTGTCTTTCTCCTCCAGGTGGACAACTTGTATCTAACAAAATCTCTTTGTTGACTCCATTTTTTGTGCCTGTGGGTTTAATGTAGCTGATCTAGATCACTGTTTTCTACATTTCTAACATCTTATAATATTTAATCCTCTATGCGATTTTTTATCACCAAACATTTTCTAATGTCATAACCAATGACGAGACTCAATAATCAAATCAGAAATCACAATCTTGATTCTTGCGTACTCGTGATCTCAGTTTGAAATGTTGGTGATCGTTGTAAACCCTCTTAGTGTCAAAGCTGCAGAATTGTGACCGGCCTTTACACTATAAATCACGCTCACCACCTAATAATGGTAATCACGTATCACATAGGTGGAGAGAGTCACTGTTTTTCAAGATAATATATATTTTTAATTTACTGGCTTACAATTGATTTTGATGTCAATACATTAATTGTATTGTATATTACAATCAAAACCCAGTATCTGTTAGCTGAGTCTGTTAGCAGCATCTCAGGCTAACAGCACTGGGGTTCTTATGTGTGTTTGCAGCTGTTAAAAGCAACAACAAAACATCTGATTCCGTATCAGTAGCATTATAAACAGAGAGTTTGGCTGATTTTGCCCATAGCATGAGAAAAAATATCATTCAGGTAAATTTACAGGATCCATGCTCGGATTGACTGTTCGGCCAGTGTACACGTCGGCATGCGTCCACTGCTTCATTCCTATTCTTGGGATATTTTCATGGGAGTATTACAGCTCCACATGTTTTAGGTAGCTTTTTCTGCTCTTTGATAATAATAATAATAACAATAACAACAACAATAATAATAATAAAACTTCACACAAACTGAACTTCAGCACGAGGCATGTCAAGGCTTAAGATGGAAGTGCTTTTTGAGCAGTGGACAACCATCCTCTCTTGAGCCACGGCTGCCTCACATGGATGAAGTCAAGTTGACAAAAAATTTTGTTTTCACCAAGTTATTTTTAGAAGTGACAAATTAAAATGATTGTTTCCGAAACACAGTGTTTCCATGTGGACAAGGCCTCTGTGACTAGCCTGGTTTAAGTCAAGCAGTGGGCTGTCTTCTATGGTGCCCTACATAAGACAAAAATGACTTCCTATTTTCAAACCTGGTAACATACTGTAGTTGTAATGTAGGTCAACAGGTATGTGCGGTCATTTACCATCTGCAGCTAAACACAAAGGGAGCAGAAGAGAAGCTAGCAGGACAAGGTTTTTAGTAAATGGATTGTAAGGAAGCAGGAAAGAGGACGTGATTGGTCCACAGACTGTTGTGGTCGTCTAATCAATGTTTTATAAGTATCACTCATCTGTTTGTAGGTTAGACTTATCTCTCCCCTCCTGTGTGTGGGTTAATGGTGGAGCTGTGAGTCACAGTGGGCTGTCTTGTTGAGATAACTCCCTGCATTGTTTGTGAGTTGTTGTTTATTTTCAGTGCAATTACCATGTGAGACCATTAACCATCATTTCTTTTCATTTAGAGCATGAACCATTTAATTTTATAAAATTTGAAGCTGAATGGTGATCTTTGCTGACAATTGCTATGGTTGCAGAGCTGCTGTGAAAAAAAAGTCAGCTTTTAGTTTACAGCAGATTAGAATAAGATTGTTTTATTTGTGAAAAGGCTCGTATCATTGGGACCTGCTGGTCACTACCACAAAAGCACCATCAAGATATCGGACCTGTTTGTAGGTCTTTCTTATCTTATCTGTCTGCGAGTGCAGGGTCATATGACCTTCTGCTCTTTAAAAAGAGGTCACACTTTGCTCTTCCTCGCCACTGCATGCGTTCCTTCTGAGGATTAGAAGTGACAATGGCTCCAAGCGGTGGTGTAAACAGGAAACTTCACAGCCAGTATGGTGGAAAATCCCAGGCAGCCTCGTCTTAAATCTCACATTTCTCATGATGTTCTTTACTGATTTGGTGTGAGATTCATGCTGTTTAGCTTTTAGCAGCAGGACTATCTACAGACTCTACTAAGCCAAGGCAAGAATTGAGCAATTTCACAAACCCTGTTATGCTGGGCTCAGACAGGGAACCAATCAGACTGGAGGTCCGATCACTGGTTTAAATCACTATTTATAGGATCCGATTAAATCCATTTTATTTTTCTTAGTTGCTGTTTACATGTATAAGACTTTGCTGAAGTGGACAGTTAACAACATTTCTGTTTCTGACTGAGTCTGAGATGATCGTCACATTGCCGGTCCAGTCAGTCATGACAGATTTACAGAAATATCCCAAGTATTGTTCTGATTAGAATTTAGCACAAAGCATTAAATTTCTTCATATTTTTGACCGTTGACTGTCAATAGAGTCCATTTTATTAGTTGAATTCTTTGTTTCTGTCCACATTTTCTAAATTGCAGACATCATAGGGCTTTATGTTTTCCAATCCTACAACTAAATTTATTTTTTACAGGAAATAACAAAAGGACTATTAAAGATATTTGATTTTCCTAACATAGCTATGACACGCAAAAAGGAATTATGGTATTAAAGTGTGTTGAGTATCTAAGATGTAGAGCTGACACAGAGATCATATCCTACATACTGAAGGTCTGTTCCTCTGTGTAAAGGCAGATTTTTGACGTCTCTGTAAATAATAATCAGCTCTGTGTGTTTTACATACCAGCATGTTTGAGTTAGCTTGTCATTTACCAGATTCAGAGCTTTTTCCAGCTGAGAGCTGTTTCATATTTAATCCGAGCATTAAGGTATTGGATGTAACCTTAGTTTTGCATATCCGGGTAGCTCATCTGTGTTTCTTCAGCTTCATGTGAAAAAGTTATTTTCTGTAGTTTTTTAGCTCTTTTCAGACTGTAGTTTCTGTTATAACATTGTATAAACACATATCCACTTTCTCCCGCACACACTCAAACTTGCATGAAGAAACGATGAGAGGTCATCCATTTAAATGCTTCCTTTTCCATCACAGACTGCAGCAAGAGAGCATTCATACACATTAACCCATTAAAAATGTCGAGTATAGCCCTGCCAAGTTCAATTCAACCATGAATGGCTGACTTAACAAATTCTTAACCTACATCTTTTACATCTCAGCCTTAACCTATTTTCCGTAACACCAGGAGAACAAAAGCTTCTTGCTGAGCTTTCAATAATAAACGATTAAGTCAAGGGTTTAACATGCTTTAGTAGATAATGGGCTGAAAAAGAGGAGGCTCTCAGACATCTGAATGCTTTTAGCCCAGAAAACTCCCAGCAGGAAGTATGTAGTTTTTAAAGCTTGAAGGCTCTCAACTATGTTGTCCAATAACATCCATAACATTTATTTTAATGGCTTGTTTTATATTAAATATCCACGTCTAATGTACAAAGATATTTTTGAGTAAGCAATTGACAGTTTAACACATCGTTAAACAACTAAAATAAATATATTTGAAGGAATTCTTACTTATGAGAGATTAAATTTAGATTTTTCTAAGTTTATTTTGACAGCCAAAAGTTGTTTTTTGGGGTTTTTGGCTTTTTGGGCTCTGAAAGAACATGAAAAAGAGGAAAATACTCCAGTGAGGAATCAATTCAGCATGACTGTGACATAAAGATCTAGTAAAAAATAATTTTTAAACTGTGAAGATGAACGTTTCTTGGGATGAACTAGAAATAAAAGAACATTTGTTTATACTTGCATATGACTATTCTATTTGTAATTTATTGAGATATTGAAATTTTTATTATAGGTTGTCTATAAATTATCAGATTGTTAGATAAAATATCTGAATGTTCTGGGTTCAGATTTGATGCTCTAGATCAGTAAATCTTGTTCATCCTTTGTAGCCGTAGCTGTTCATTACACACTGGCAAACATACAGATGCTAACATAAACAGTTTGCCCTGCAGTGTTGCCTGTCACTCTCTTTATGTCTGACTGTTCACATTTGAATGGCAGGTCTAAGAAAAGACATTTGTCAATTTAAACAAAAAGAAAAATGTTTGACTCTTCAGTCTAGATGTCTGCATGCAGATGTTGTCCCCGAGGCACTGAAACTAAAACCATATGGCCGAGGCTTCTTTTCACATGCTTCGTGGTGTTTATTGCAGAACTTAAAATGTTCTTTGGTTCTTTATTTTCATGATGTTTCCCGTCATGACGAGGCCACAAAGTGGTTGGATGAGGAAGTGCTTTAAAACATTAATGTGAGATATAATCTGTGCCTTGGATAATAAATTAGCTGCTGAATGAATTTTTTTCTGCTTCACACATGGGAAGTGGCTTCATTCATTGGAATAATATGTTCAGATTAACTCCATCACAGATTAAGCTCTTCCTTGTCTTGTTGTTGATTCGATCACTGGAATTTGTGAGGTGTCTGTACAATGACTGAGACTGAAAAGACCTAGTTGACCAATAGGAGTGTCTGTTTACTGTTTACACCACCTCTAAGGTTCTGATTGGGTAATCTCACAAGCATTAGATCTCCACTTAAGCTTTATTTTGGATGAATGAGGGAAGGTTAATGAGGGTGAAGGTTTACTCCTGAAACTCTTTCATAAAAACAAAAGGCAGATGAAAAGGCTCTTTAAAACACATCAGTTCCTGGAAAACATTAGTGAGTTTTAAATACTACGGGGTGCCGTTTGTTTAGTTACACAGTCAAATATTAACAGCAATATTTTTGGTTATTTAGCCTGTCATAGGAGAAAAAAACATGGGGTTCATTTTTCAAATGCATATTTTCACCTTGTTATTAATTTCTTTATAAATGTTACATTTACTAACTAAATATTAAGCTAAATATTTAATTTGAAGTTAAATGTTTATTTTCCCAACTAAATGTTTGCTTTCAAAATTAAATATTTTGTTTGCAAATGAAATATTTGGGTCTGACCTAAATATTTATTTTCAAAATTAAATATTTAGTTTATAAATTAAATATTTAGCTTGAAAGCTAAATATTTAGCTCCAACCTAAATATTTAACTAATATGCAAATTCACTTGGTGCTAGGCGGACGTGAACTACCAAAATAAAGCTTGACCTGGTGAACCAAAAAGATAGCTGTTTTACTGTGTAACTTTACAAACGGCACCCCTTAAAATACAGCTGTTGAACCCCAGATGTGCACACAAACTTTCATTTCTTACCAGGAGCATATAACAGCAGATTCCGCTGCCTTCAGGGCTACAAAGATCTCATTTAGATAATCCTCCTGGTCTCTCCGTGCTTGTCAATGTTCTCTGACATTCTTTTAGAACATTGAGGGATAACTGCTGTTTTCTTTAATATTAAAACATCAAGACAAAGTTGAGTCATTTTTTTATTCAAAAGTTATTATCAGATTGAATTAACAGCTAATATTTTACACTTAAGTTATTGTCAGGAATTATCATTCATAGCGCCATAAAGAGCATTTCTCATGTGACAGATGTCACGCAGCTAACAATTAGCCAAGTGAAGGGTGTAGCATTAATGCTTTCATAATGAGGGGCACTTATAGCCAAATCAGCCTAAACTGCCGTAATTCTAGATGTCTCTTTTTCTATTTAGTCTGCAGCTTCCCTCCTCCACAGTGCTTATGTTACTCCTCCCCATGTATGCTCGTGTTTTGCAGAAACAGAGAGGGAGAAAAACCCTTCAAGGTGATAAATTTTGTTTAACTTTTTTTTAATCTAAGGAGGCATCAGACTGTTTTTAAACCATCAAACACATTCTCATAGATTTAAGTTACTTTTGTGAATAAAGTGGGTTAGTATTAAAACTGCACACAGTACTGTTGACTATCAATAGACAGCATGACTCATAGTTTGGGATTTTTCCATGACTTGTTTAGGCTTCAACTCCTGTCAAATTTTAGGATCGTGAATATTTGCACAAATAAAGAAAAGCCTTATTTCTAACACTATATAATGGGTTAAATAAAAACAGAAAAATAGCATCTTAAACTTTTTTATAGGGTCAAACTCTAAAGTTTGAAGGGAACAGAGCCTCAAGTTTGAATATCACTAAATCTCTGCAGCTCTTTCAGAAAATTTATCATATTTAGAGCATCAACTCTGTTAATAAAACTGCTGTTTCTAAACAGGTCTTAATGTCAGGCCTCTCAGCTGTTTGCTCACAGAACAACTAGATTATGTTTTACTTGCTCAGCAACAAACAGACATGTCAGGAAAAAACAAATCAGCAGAATTTTGAATAAATATTTTAGTTCCATTTCAGCACAAAAACTCTGAGAAGGTGCAGAGGATGTGATGATGTAAGAGATAGATCTTGATTCTCGGATCAGAGTTTAAAATCAATTTCTAATTTGACAGATTTTACATTAGAAATTAAATTACACAAAAATATGTTTGTTTGACCTAGTTGACCCTCCCACCGTGTGCCTACCAGTCTTCCATTCCGTTTATTTTTGAGGATGGAACAGCGTACGGTGTGATCTCAACAGTCTTCTCTGAAAGTGTGCGTTTGTCCTCGACACATTGCCTGTCCCTGGCTGCCACCGCCGAATGTCCCTTTACCATCGGCAAAAAGCCAGACTGTCACAGCCTCCGACTGGACCAGCTGTTTCTTTCTTTTTCTTCTTTTTATCTTCGTCGTCACACATTCCATCTTTCCTCCCTGTGACTTGTCTTGTGAAAGAGGCAGTGATACAGTGACCTGTCACAGTGCTGGTGACATTCACACATACTGACATCAGAAAAAGACGGTTAGTGTGTCTGTGTGTATTTTAGACAAAACAAATAGATTTTTTGGAACACAGAGGAAACTTTCTGTTGTACTGATCGAGGGGTGCACCCTTTCAGGTAGTGGCTGGTCAGACCCGCTTAGACAATAAGAGTGTGGTGGGTCCACGCTTAAGCCTTGATTCGGGCTGCTGGCGTAGGCATTTTTCATGTCCTGTGAATCTCACACTGAGAGTTATCAGAGCATACAGGCAGGCTAGCACCAGTAATGCTAGCAGCTCACAGGGGACTGCAATGGGTCGCGGACTTGACCTGATTTGTTAGCTTGATGACTTCACAAAATTGCTGAGTTGTCACTCCTCTTGGGATTTACTAGTTTACAGTTCATGGAAGGGACTCCCTATTTCACGTTTTGTTGAACGTAAACAAACAAACAAACAACAATGGCTTCATCAGAAGAGGCATTTAACGTCAAAGTTTCACATCTCTGGCCTCAACTATCTGCTTGAAAGAAACCACCAGTTGGTTTCCAGGTAAGAGCAGCAGTGCTGTTTCCAAAATAAAATAACGTACTTCAGAGCTGAAATCTGATGTCAGATTTTTCCACATCATTTGAATGAGTAATGTTTTAAAAAGTTGTACAAATTATCAGCTTTTGTTGTTTAAAACAGTTTGAATACATCTACAGGGACTGGAAGGGGAAACATGTCTGTGTAAACAGCCAATTAAATCATCAGAAGAAACGAGGTCTAGAGAGGATAAGTGAATGTAAATGAGAGGAAACAGAGCAGCAGACGAGAAGACAAGAAAATCTGGATTAAACAGAGAAACTCAAACTGTTGATCAAAAATCAAACACTGCTCTTCAGTTTTACCCTAAAAATATTTTACCTTTAATCCTTCACTTCTAGCAGCATATTAGAAACAGAACACCCCCCCTTTCCTCACTTGTTTATTACAAATAATCTTTTTCACGTTGCAAATTAAATTATGTATGAAACATATTTGCATATTTGTGCATGATTGAATTTAAAGGTGGTATATGGAACATTTTCATTAAAAGCAATATTTTTAATAAAATAATACCTCCACAGGGTGTTTAGAGGCTTGCAGAATGAAAATACAGCATTTCCTTTAAAAATCATATTTGAAGTAATATATTATAAAATATTAATTTTGGCGGGCACGACGTTGGCATTTTGTTTACATCTACCAGCCAATAGCTGGCAGAGCAGCGGGCACCATTTTGGGTTGCCTAATACCATAAATTCTCCAGCACAGTGAGGTTGGTACTGTGGAGTCTGCAGGTCAAGCAGCTGGAAGCACCGGGGACATGTGGTGATTATATACCTTATTTGCCCACCATATTGGGGTTTCCCATGTGACGAGCAGGATCTGTGTGGAAAGTTTTAATAGCAGCTATTAGCTGCTAAGGTAACACGAAGCCGCAGCATGTTGTTGAAGTGGATGAACGCTTCGGGCCACTTGGTTGACTGGAAGACACGCCACGGAAGGTTTTATTGCTTTTTTTGATTTTATTGGATAAGTGAGGCGTGCAGGATGGTGTGTGAGGAGGACAGAGGATCTTAAGAGGGGCTGCAGGAAGTTTTGGAGCCGCGGTACAACTGTGAACTCTTTGCCATGGACTGAATCGATGACTGAGCTTCAAACAGGTAGGAGCTGCTTTTATCAGAGTCAGTGTGTGATCAGCGGGGCTGGAGAGCATGATTAGTGAGCTGAACTCATTTATTGTCCTGCTCGGATCGGGGATCCGAGTGGAAAATCATTTTTTAGTATCAAAATAGCGACCGGTACCGCCATTTTGGTTACCATGGAGAAAGAACGCTGTGGCACGTAACGCTCACTGTCCCAATACTGCTATTTGTGCGTACTTGTTCACTATGCACTTCAAACCCTTATGTGTACTTCTGCTAAGGGCACTTCATGGAAGACCGTAGGGTGCAGTGCCGGTCTTGGGACAGAGCCCTAGTGTTACGTCAACAACCTGTGCCACAGCGTTCTTTCTCCATGACAACCAAAATGGCAGTGTCGGTTGATGTTTTAGCTATTTTTAAATTAGAAATGATTTTAAAACTCCAACAAACATTCATTTTGAGGAGAATGAAGTGCAGGAACCAAAGGAGGCGTACAAGACAGGATAAGTGATTAAACTGTTAGTATATCATGTCCAAAAATACACGTCAGTACCGTTACTATTTAAGTCTATTTTTTGTGAGATATGTGACACATCTTTCCAACAGAGAATCAATTGATTGTAATTACACATCTAGATAATAAAATAAAATATTGATTATTTGGATTCTACACTTGAGAAAGCATTTTTTGGTCCGGATGGTTCAGCCATTTCTCCACCTTTTTCTTCCATCAAAATTCACACACAGCAATGCATTGTGGGAAATACCCTTCGCTGAAGTCTGTACTGATGCAGACTTTGGTGAAGTGCGTATCAAGGGTTCCAAAGGGGCGGAGCCAAGGGCATGACTCTCCACTCTGGAGAATCGGGACACCCTATGCACTTGAAGTGCGCAAGGGCGCAAGTGCTGGTATTGGGACAGGGCCTATTTACCATACCAGGCAACTTGGAAATACTGTACTTTCACTTTGCACTCCTCTAAACGCCCCATCGAGATATTATTTTTTAAAAATAGCCTTTTTTGAAAATGTTCAATATTCCATCTTTAATTTTAACTACAAAAAGCTGTTTATTTTCCCTTCTGTTGTTTTGTTTTTAAATGCGAGCTGCACTGGGCTTCAGTGGTTGAAATGTGTTCAACTTCTTAATAATATTGTAGCCAAAATTTAACATCTTAAAATTTTTGTTTTATCAAAAATAGTTTTTAATTTTTGTTTCAATCCACGTCCTTCCAAAAATCCTTCATCCGGGCAGAGGGGAGGAGTCACTTTACAGGTGAGATGTCTCAATAAGTGAGGTGCGGATTTGAGAGTTAGCCTGCGCTGTCGGCTCAGGTCGCAGTGCATTCTGGGTCATTTCCATGTAGCTTCGGAACACTTTTTTGTGCTTTTCGAAGAGTTTTTAAGACACTTTGTAATGGGTGTGCAGTAAACAGTACATTTGAAATGCAGCTTGTGTTTAACAGCAATGTGTGTTCATTGAGATGTTGTTGTGCAGAAGGGGAAGTGCCTGTGGTGACTCAGATGGTAACAGATGGTTTAGAGACAAATCAGCCTGGGAGTCAGGATCTCTGCCCTGGGATCAGTAGCCCCTTTGTGTCAGTGTGTTTGGTATCAATAAAAAAAATACACATTTTTTAAACTTACAAGTATATTTAAATAGTTAAACCCAGTTTTGCTCATAGAGGATGTTAAATGTTACCTGCCACATACAGAAAATGACCCTTCGTTTGGGCTGTTTTCAGCATTGGAGCTCTTATAGCTGTGATTTATGAATTAATACACACACGGATCACAACATTTTACTCACACAGGTTTCATTTGTGCCAGTGCCGCCTCACTATTAAAATGTGTTGTTGATGAGACATTAATCTTTATGCAGTTTGCAGAGGTTTCGGTGGCTTTGGTAGTTTTTTCTTAGATGGAGAAATAAAATACCAAATGTTTTCTTTAGAAAAAAATGTTTACTATGAGGAACCAATTTAAACTTTCATGTGTTTCTTACATGACAATATACGGAGCATTCAATAAATAATCCAGATATGTGAAAGCACTGGACTTTTCATGGTAGTGACACTCACAGCTCACTGCAGCTACACCCACAATAATGTTTACAAATCGCTCTGTTACAAGTGCAGTTCATCAGTGGAGTGACACTGTTACTCTCCAGCAGGAGAGTCTTGCAGGCATTGGTCTGACCCTTGCTAAGAGTTTTACAATCTGCCCATAAAATAAACCTTGAGCGATGCTTATGTGACAGCCAGGAGAAGCAATGAAGTGAGTTGATCTTCTGTAACTCCCAGAATCCTCCACGCCCAAACTACAGCTGTATACTTGTTTGAAATGGTGTGAAACAGGAACTATTAGAAGCTTTGCAGGTGCAAGAGCATAAACAAGTGTCCCCATCTGCCGTGTTACATGCATTCAGCGACGTGTACGTAGGTGTGCATTTGTTGTTTTGTCTCTTTGCAGTTGGCTTGCGAGACTTAAGCCCTACTAGCCTTTAATAATCTCATCCCCATCTAGGTCAGGGGTCACCATCTTCATTCTGGCTGCTTATAGACCACAAGGAAGACTTGTTGCTTCCAAATGAGCAGGTGTTTTATACAAAATCATTGAAAATATTGTTATTTTTGAGTGAAATCTGACTGAATCTAAACAATAAGTTTTTTTGTCTGACTGCTGCTAATTGACCTAAAATACAACCACAAATAACTAATTCTCTGTGTCATTTCATTTCTAGAGTAATTAAATCCTTCTTCTATTAAGGATATAAGAAATTTCACAAAAACCTAGAGAAAAAAAACTTTATATTAAATGATGACATGTTGTACGGTGGGAGACATTAACCTTTGCTATGATGGTGGCTTTTTGACCATAAAGGTTTGTGATAGTGGGAAATACACAGTTCTATGTAATTTGGTTTATCTGATTTACAATCACTTGGTTGACACCTTTCAGTTATTCCTTAAAGAGGCCCTTTCATACAAATTTCAAGACTTTGTGGTTATTTCTTATGTATTTACCTGTAATATGAAACATTTTATATCTAAAAAATGTCTGGAAACACTGATTAACAGACCTATCAACCTGTCTGCATTAAAATTTGTCTGGTTCCGTCAGGCCTCAAGCAGCAGCTCGTTCATATTCATTATTCGAATTTGCTGGACTCTGATTGGCTAACAAACTAGCCTATGAGAGCAAGGTATACTGTTTCCTGCCCGGCTGCGCATGGTAACATCAGATGTTCTCTTCCTGTTTGCTACGTCTTACCCCTCCTTTCCACCGGATGCGTCAGCAGCACGTCTCGCTCGCGTATTCTGCTGCTTGATCCTCTCCACCGGGTGCGTATCAGACGCATAGCAGCAGGGAAGCAACCGTCATTGAAAAAGCACAAAGTCACGCGAGATTAGCAAAATCACGCGTGACTTCGTCAGTATACACAACAACAAGCAGAAAAAAAATTTAAAGATCCAGAGGGCTGCTCCCTCTGAGCTTATCTCGGTTTTGAAAACGTTTACAGCGGGGGTCTACAAAACCCAGTAATGGAGTGCCATTGTTCAGCAGTTGTCTCTGCTTTACCACACCTCAATCAAACAAGGTTGTGAGAAACTATTTTTCAACTGTTTTTCAGCTGTTTTTCAATCTCGATCTTCAAGGCAGACGTCTTCCTCTTTCCAAAATGTCGAACTTGTGGCGCGTTTCAGACGCGTAGCGCATAAAAAATAGAACCGGCGCGTATGTGCCGCGAGATGTCACTCCTGAGACGCGTTCGACTCTTGCTGCTGACGGATGCGGTGGAAAGGGTTTAACTACAGCGGTATCTATCAGCTGCGTATGACATGCTGCTGCAGTAACGTGCTGCTGACGCATCCGGTGGAAAGGAGTGGTTACGCTAACAGCTTTTAGCCAGCAGCATGCTAGGCATGGTTTCAAGTGCAGGAGCTGATGAATACTAACGAACAAAGGAGTTGTGATGAAACAGATACAGGTCGGGTGTTATCACCACCTGCATAGTTTGAGAGATTAAAACTGAAAGAGAAGTTGTTGACCTGTTTTCACACCCACTATGAAGGTAAGAACACCTGTGGAGCTAAAATATTCAACAGAAACCTCAGAAAAACAGTTTTTAATGGAAGGGCCTCTTTAAGGTTTAGTTGTCTTGGTAAGGCTGGTAAGTCTTTTTTCCATACCTGTTCGACTGTCTCTGCTCTGTATTTCTCTTATTTTTCTTCATTGACAGATCACAGCTCGTGTCACATCCTTTAATTTTGTTCGTTAACAGAAATCTGATATAATTTTTTAACATTAATATCTAATTCCTGATTAAGGATTCGTGTCAGATACTGCAGATGTCTCCAGTGGATTCAGGTGACAGTCTCTCCTACAGTGATTGGTCATTATATCATCTTAATATTCAGACTGCAGCCACGTGTTACATCACTCCCCCGTATCACAGACAGTATCACTCTCAGTGAAATCTCTTCAGCTCTGCAACTTCATGTTTTACTTTGTTTCTTATTTCTTTTCATTAAATCAATCATAATGTTCTATTAGAATGTTCCTGGTGGCCTTTTCAAGTTTCCTTCTATGTTCTGAGTTTGCTGAAGCTATAAATGTAAATTTCCACCTTAATCACATTCTCACACTTTAGAGAAGTTTAACCAACTCAATATGATCTTCTTTTTATTATTATTATTATTATTATTATTATTATTATTATTTTCCTTTCAGCTGCTCCCTTCAGGCGTCTCCACAGCAAGTCACTAGTCTTCATCTGTCCTCTATATCATCTCTCACACCAACCAACCTCATGTCCTCCTTCACTACATTCATATGTCTCTTCTTTGGTCTTCCTCTAGACCTCCTGCCTGGCAGTTCCCACCTCAGCATCCTTTTCCCAATAAACCCACTGTCCCTCCTCTGGACATGTCCAAATCATCTCAGTCTCTCTGACTTTAACTCAAAAACATCTAACGTGTCGTCCCTCTGATGGACTCATTCCTGATCCTGTTCATCCTCGTCCCTCCCAAAGAGCCTCAACATTTCTGCTCCCTCTAGCTGTGTCTCCTGTCCCTTCCTCAGTGGTACCGTCTCCAAACCAGACAACATGGTCTCACCCCTGTCTTGTCCACCTTTCCTTTCATTCTTACTGAAACTCTTTTGTCTCACATCGCTCCTGACACTTACCTCCAACCTGATTCCCCTTTTACATAATCTACTCGTCCATTTCTAAGTTAGCCACAAACACTTTACCTCAGGACTCCTTAATACAAACACACCAGAGTGTCACAGTATCGTGGTTTAAAAAAGGATCTTTGAATGTTTAAAACTGAGTCTCTTTTAAGTTCTCTAAAACTTCAGATCTGCAATCTTTAAATATAATATAGATAATATGACGTGCCATTAAAGGGACAATAAGTAAGTTTTAATTTTTTGGGCTTGCGATTGCCCCGTCAGGCCAAACGCATAACAGCAGTCTTAATAATAAATATGTGCATGAGGCGCGCATGCTGTACATGGACTCGCAGCTGAGCCACTCCTGTATTCAACAATTTACAGATTTGCAGGCATGACTTCAACTGAGATAATAAATGTGATGTAAGAAATTTAAACCAAATCAGCTGTGAACATGTCAGAGCAGCCTAAAACGAGGTTCCTACTATGGGAAATATGTGGAAACTCTTGGAAGCATCAACTTTTCATGGACTCAGATAAGCTCGGGAGAGTCCGAGGACACACAGAAGCGTCATGCGTAGTCCAGAAAGGCACTCCGAATGTGCGTCTGCTTCTTCTCCGCCTGCGCAGCTTAACGAGCAGGTGTTCCAGCGTTCTAACCAAAGATTTTCTTCCTGAGAAGATGACTCACTCAGTACAGTCACAGAACCTGACAGAACTTTTTTTCCCACCTATTTAGTAATAATTTCTTACCTTTCAAGCAGAAATGACACCAACTGCGGATCTTTTCTCATACCGAGATTCTCTCAGCATTTTCTACTTCTCAAATGCCGAACCGATCTTTACCTCCGTCGATCCGACTCAAGTTTCTCCCTTGTCATGCTGGAAAAACTCTTGGTTCCTTTTTCTTGTTTGGGGTCTGGGCTGGAGTGAGCTCTCTTGTTCTCGGTAGAATCCATGCTTCTAACGCTACTCTCTGCAACTTTTAGCTAGCGATAGCAAACACCACGCCTGAGCGCGGACGCGCATGACGTCATCACGCATTATAGGCTGCCTCCGGAAAGCACTGCGTCTGTTCAACCCAAACAAGCTCTATTAATAACTAATAAAGTGATTTTACATGCATATAAAGGCAACCACTGTGAAAATGCCTGGGCGCTTTCTAGTCACCAGGAGCATTGTTGGAGCATGTAGGAGGAAGAAATTGTACAGTTCTATACATTTATTTATGGTTAAAATTCCTTATAGTCCTTTACTAATCAATAACCATTAATAAATTTATGCCATATATTAATTAAATTAGGTATGTTTTGTAAGCCAGGAAGACATGAAACCAGATAAACATGTTTAAGACAATAAAATATGAGTCAGCCTTTTAGAAGATGGCAGCGTTTAACGATAGTTGGTCCTAAAAAGGGGCGTGGCCCAAAAGCAAGACTAGAATAGATTTGAACAGTGGAGCTTGTCTCATTAGCACCTTCACTTTCACTGTGTTCCTGCTGTGTTCAGTAGATTTTGTAGATGCATGTTTTAATTCTTTTACTCTTTAAATGTAGAAACTAAATGACTAATTTAGACTATGTGCTTTTTTTCAACCATCACATCGAGGCCAGTTATAAACAGCATCAGCATCAGCATCTCTGACCATAAATAAATAGATCCATCCATCCATCCATCCATCCATCCATCCATCCATCCATCCATCCATCCATCCATCCATCCATCCATCCATCCATCTCCCACTAAACCACAGAACGTCCATTGTTGTGATGTTGTTCCTATGGAAACTCATACTGCACTTGAAGATATCTTGTGCACACACAGTTACACACTTTTTTACACCCAGTATTTGTTTCTCACTTCCATTTTTCCGCTTGTTTTACTCCTGCATGTGGCATTAGATGTGATATATTTGTTTGTTTATTGCTGTAAGATAACAAAAGGCTTCAGCTGCTGTTTGTATCGACTGATGATTCAGTCCGAGACGGCGATTGAGCCTCTGTTTAGTCACTGTGTGATTTACTGCTGTGACTGCGAAAGGATTCATTGTAGAAGACTCGTCTCCTCCCGGGAGCTGTTTTTTTTTATCTGTGTTCATAATGCAGCATTTACTCACGTTATTTCTGTGTAATTTCTTGTCAGCAGAGTTTCTCCATTTGTGCACAGACTAAATATAATACAGAAACTCTGGGCTGATGTTTAGATGAATGTTAGCCAGTCAGGTTGTTGACATGTTGAGAAAAGTCAGGACACAAATGAAAACACAGGGATAAATGATTGGATTACCTGCAAACAGAATTAAACTGTGTTTTCTGGAATTAAATTTGAACTCAGTTTAACATAAGATCTCATGGAAATGCTTATTAGATAATTAATTTCAAGTAATTTTTCAGTTCATAAATTAAAGATCTTAAACCGTGTTTTTATTTTACTAGAAATATTGTTTCCTACAAAATATCTCAGATTATGAATGAACAAAGACAAATAATCTGTTGCACTAGTGCTGCATTGTGTTCACCACATAAGTGTTACATTCTTTTTTCCCATGTTTTTCTGTTTTGGATCTCCCGTAACCTTTCGGCTGTGCTCCGTCCTCCGTCCCTCCACCTACTGGGGCTCGTCTATCAATCTATCTCGCCATCTTTCCTGTTTGAGACCACTAATTTGACCTGGCTGGCTCGCCCGCTGGGCAGCAAAGGAAATGACTGCAAAGATTTTCTTGATTACATTTTATCCTTGCTTGTTTTAAAGTTCTTAAACAGGCTCTTTGGTTACTTCCGTTGTTGCATCTGTTAAAGAGACCCTGCCAAACTCAAAGAATTAGTCACTCTCACAGCACAGTGTAGATCGAATTAACACCCTGTTCTAGTAGATTATCATAGACAAAAATTGAACATAGATTTTAAATACCAGAAATTGGAGCCTTTTTTTTTAAGCTTTTCAAAAACTAAGAAGAGAAGCAAAATGTAGGGAAGAAAAGAATACAAGCTAACAGAGTTGTTAGCTATAGTAATGGTAATTTTAATAATAAAATGCAGAGCTGAATTACCCCACGAGGGATTAATAACTTTGGAAAATATTATTATTAATATTAATATTAAAGAAGGTAATGCAATCATTTTGAGGGTTTTCTGGTTTGGAAGTTTTTCTAACCCATATCCATGTTACTGTCAACAGACCAGTCGAAATAAAACTCACGCTTGTTTTATCTGTCTGGTCACAATTTGGCATCTACTTTCATCAAAATATTCCCAACATCACACACGAACTGAACCGTGGATCCAGGTGCAGCGATGGCTCACCTCCACCCTCTTCAGCTTGTATATCTCTCTGTTTTTACTCCCTGACAATATTTCTTTGTTCCATGCAGTGCAGGGAGGAGGATGCATTTACGTTTTAAGCATTAAAAATGATTTATTTACTGTGTTAGTCTGGAGATGAATCCAGAAGAAGCCAAGTTTAAAAACAGTAAACATGTGATTAATATACCTTTGTGACTGTTTCCTGTTCTGTCTGCAGATTATTACAGTCTGAACCACAAATACCAGCTTACAGCTTCAATCTAAACACCTAAAACAGCTCATTTAGAAGTCCCAATGTTTGTTTTTGAAAACATATATGTGTCCTTGAAGTTTACATAAGATCTGCTTTTATTTTACATAAACGAGTCACAAATGTTGCTGTTTATTATTTAAATGTAAATGCTACTTACACACAGTCTCTTGTGTGTGAACTCTTCTGCAAAATGGGCTTTTAGATGCTCCTAGATGTGCAAACAGAGTTATGTATAACATCTGCTAAAACATTTATTGACAAGTGTAAATGCTTTTGCAAATGATACCAGCTGAAATGGGGCAGAACAACATTTACTCTCTGACTCTGTAGTAGAGAAATAAGTCTCTGCTGTGCTGATTTCAAATATTCATTTTAAAATACACTCAATCAAGAATCCTTTTTGGTCGCTGACGTTCTTAGTCACTAACAAAGACTTTGCAACTATTTGAAACTACTTGTCTTGACTAACATCTCAAACCTGTTTAAACCAGTTTGAAAACCAGATCTGAACCAGTTGATATTTATTTCTAGCTGAAATGTTGTTTATTGTCAATGTTTTGCATTGTGTGCATCAAATCACCACACAGCAACACGACATGTGAAAAAACCACAACAGAGATCAAGAGGGAAATAAAGTCGAGTTTGTTGTTGTTGTTGGGACAGTGCTTCATTCAGATGACTGTACAATAGGCTTCATTCACAGCTGCAACAACAGCATCATGACGTTCTGTTCTTAAGAATGAACATTGTGCAGTTACACCAGTAACCCAAAGGGACCTCCAGAAGGCTCCCAAATGCACAAACAGGTGCTCTTATTAAAATATACATCAAAGCTTTACTACATGGTGTAAAAAATTATACAAAAACTCAAACACGGGTCTGTAAAGGGTCTCGTCCTTAAATCAGAATCTGAATCAGGTTTATTGTCATTATACCATTAAGTACAATGAAAAATAACTGAAAGGAAAATTTACCCCCCTGTCCCCGAATACAGTCGGAAATTTAAAAGATGTCTGAAAAAGGGGCGTGGCTGGTGGACCAAGGGGAGAGGCAGGCTGTGCTGTGACTGACATGTCACTCTGACTGACACGCGCCAGAGAGCGACAGCTGAAATGGAGGAATATGTAGACGAGCAGCTCTAATCCGTATCGTTTCGAGTCGGTAGTTCGCCCTGCAGGGGCTTGGTGGTATAGAATGGGGCTCATCTCTACTGGTACATTGTTGTTAGCTACGCTTTTAGCTCCAGTAATATCATGTGACTCTGCAAACAGGTTTAGCGGTGCGTGACTCCACAACAGTTTCATGTCGATGGTTCGTACTGCAGCCGTCTCTTCGTGATATATTGTTGTTGATCAAAGCAAAAGCTAAATTTGGATTAGCTCGTGTAATATCTGTGACTCAGCCTCATGTGCGGCTACGCTCGTGTGCGGCCACCGCACATCAGTAGCTATGTTTACATGGGCACATTTAATCGGAATAAACGCCCAATCAGATAAAAAAGACGTCATGTAAACATGTCAATCAGAATGTTTTGATCCGATGCAGCCTGATCAGAATTAAATTTACTTCCGATCGAGAGGGGTGGTTTTGTCCGATCTTCATTCGGATAGACGTGCATGTACACACCCATTCGGAAAGAAAGGGTGAAAAGAGCCCTTTGCGCATGCGTACAACTTCAGCATGACGTCTTTCTGCTTTCGCAGACCCAAGTAGAAAACATGGCGGGAGGTAAACAGAAGTGGTCTGCTGGTGCAGTCATCCTGTCATCCTGCTCTCCTCTCCTGTGGTGGAGGAGCAGTAGTAATATGTATTCAGCCTCTAGCTTGGTTAATGCGACCAGTAAAAACCCAAACATAAAGGTAATCACCTGCAGAAGGTCCATGTTGGGGATAACGTGAGTCAGCTCGAGCACACGATGGGGCGGGAAAGACGTGCAGAAAGGACGGACTTTGTTTACTTTTTTTTCTTCCCCCGGAAAGACAACTCGCTGTGCGCATGCTCAACTCATTTAACCTGATTGAGTGCTTGGTGCATGTGTACTCATGGCATGATCAGATCATTTCAGTTAGTGTCCATGTAAACAGGGATTTGGGAATTCAGATCGACCAAGATTTTAATCAGATTGGGGAAATTTGGCACATGTAAACGTAGCTATTGTCCGCAACAGAAAATGTGCAGAGGTGCCCAAGGTATAAAAGTATCCAAGCATGTAGAGAAAATGATTCAGTAATGTGCTAAAAACATGTTTTCACATAATCACAAACACTAAAATGAACTCTGATAACGGCCGTATACACTTCCTGTTCAAACTCACTACTGAGCGGAGGTGTGGCGGAGACCGAGCTGTTTTATATTCTGTAACGGCAGAATCCTGACATCACGAATAGGGAAAATAGCAGCCAATAGCAATGCCTGATCCAATTCAAGTGCAGTGTAATGTTTTAACCTGAAGAGGGCGCTCCACTAACGGTTTTTGGTATAAAATGAATAGTTATATAAAAATGTGCTAAAATACCAAAAACAAGACCCAGAAATGTAGACAGGACTATTAAACACTCAATTATAGAGTTTATCAGCAAAAAAGTTGATTAGGAGGGAAGTTGCACTTGAAATTATTTTGCTGTCCAAATCTGATCACAGAACAGTTTCTGGAAGATATCTGGACATGTTCTTAGGTCTAGCAGTGATGTCCATTTGTCAATCATGTCTGTTTTTAATGCATTGTTGCCTAAATCATGAATCTATTTCTGACCTTTGAACTTGTCCTTGTGCACAGAGATTCTTCCAGATTATCGGAATCTTTTCATGATGTTATTCACTGTAGGTGTTGGGATCTTCAAAATTTAAGATTTAGGAACATTTTTTCTCAAGTTTGTCATTGAACATTTGTTCATTTTTCTATCTGAGAGGCTCTGCCTCTCTAAAATGCTAATTTTATACTCAGTCATGTTTCTAACCTTTTACCAATCAAACTAAATTTAATATCTCTAATTTTTTTAATGTACCAATTACTTTTTGTTTCTTCTGTACCAACTTTTTTTGTTGATGCCATCAAATTCAAACTGAGTTAATATTTTCTAAGAGATGCTAAAATATCTGTTTCAGCATCTGATATGTTGTTTATATATTGTTATGCAATTCACCTATCATGACATTCTGTTCTTATATACGTTTTACTCAGTATTTCAACTTATTTGGAATTGAGTTTGTAACACTAGTGGATACATTTACCTCTCGATTTTATTGTTGTAGTTTTCCACTTGCTTGTTTGCTGGATTAATCCAGCTGTAAATATTTAAATTTTGGATTTTATGTAGGTGTTTTTGTGACAAGCGACAGGGTGGTAGCACAGTTACAAAAGAATGAATAAAAAGTAATGTGATCTGTCTTCTAATCAAGCATTTGTGATTCTTTTTTAGAGGAATCATTTCTCAGGATGTTTATGCATTTTTATTCTGTCAAACTCAAAAAAGCCCTCTTTCACTCACAATGTGCAAAATCGATTAGGCTACCAGTAAGCCAATTTTTATTAGACAACTAACTTAAATATAGTTTTTGAGGCCCCTAAAATAACATAAATCATGTTACTGTCCAAATATATGCGGTAGAAAACAACCTGTACATGAAAGCAGACTTACAGTCCAAACTTAGCATCATTTTCCTTCTCTTTTCTTCTGTGCATTAGCTATTTTTACCTCCGGATGTTACATAATGACACTTTTATAATGTTGTTGCTTGTTCTGTCCATGTTTTATTTGAGAGAATTTTAGCACTGAGCTTATCAGAACAGAACAGCAGGATGGGAAAAAACCCAACACAATGTAAAACATCACCAAATGTTCAGTTTAAAGGCATCTGTGAAATTGTGAAAAATCAAACAGGCTACAAACAACTTGTCTTTTTGTGCATTACAAGTTTGTTTTGTACTGTTGAATAAGAGAATAAATAACTTTTTGACAGTTTAGTATATTTAAAACAAATCTTTTCAAAAGCCATCAAAGTTTTAATTTTTCCACTTCAAAGAGAAAATCCAGTAATTTGGTTTTATTGTTTTTGCTTCTTTATTGGAAGTCCCTGATTCTGTGTTAACCTGCATCTCCTTTGGGTTGCCAGGTTTGCCAGGGTTTTCCAGCATGTTTGGAAAGAAGAAGAAACGGCTGGAAATCTCCGCCCCATCTAACTTTGAGCACCGGGTCCACACGGGCTTCGACCCGCGGGAGCAGAAGTTCACCGGGTTGCCTCAGCAATGGCAGAGCCTGCTGGCGGACACTGCCAACCGACCCAAGCCCATGGTGGACCCCTCCTACATCACACCCATCCAGCTGGCACCAATGAAGGTAGAACACGAACACACACAGGGCCATCTGGCCTGAACACTAACAACAAATCAGCTGCTGTCATCATCTTTCTAACATCATCTGTGTTTCCGTCCAGATCCATTCTGAACTTTTCTTCATTCCTTTTACTTTTTTGTTGTTTCTCAGTGTGTGTAGGTGTTGATCTCTTCAGTGTTTTGTTTCTCACTTCTTAGCTCTCCACCTGTTACAGTCTTCCATCAGAAACAAAATGGATAATGCTGCACACCATCTGGCTTCTTTAACTATTCAAATATCGGAAAAAATATTCACATTTTAAGCCACTTTGCATCAAACCTGCATTAAGCAATTTATTAATAAGTAACGGTGAATTGTGAACACTATGGATAAAATAATCTTATAAAAGAGGTCATTAAAGATTTTACTAGTGGTTTTAAGGTTCCTTTCCACTGGACGCGTCAGCAGCGTGCAACGTTTTGCTTGCACAGTCAACAGCTCATCCCTTCCTACCGGGTTAGGGTTAGCGCCCTACATGCGTAAATCACTCGCGTAGCATCACATCCAGCTGGTCCTGGAAGATCATGAAATCTCATGAGAATAGCAAAAACGCACGTGATTTTGTCAGTACTCACAACAACAAGCAGAGAGAAAGACAACAACATGTATCCAGAAGATACTGTATGTGGCTTATTTTCAAACCACCTACATGTACTTTCTCGTAGTCTCGCAAACGGAAATCTGCACGTGTCCTTTTATTTTGAAACTTCTGAGTGATTTCCTGTCTGGTCCAAACTAAACTGCTGAACTTAATATGTTTTAGAAGTGTACCGCGTAAAAATTAGAACAGCTGTGTAATGCTCGCGACACTGGGATGCGTCTCATGCGTGCTGTTGGGTCTGATTGACTTTATTGGCGGCACATTAACGTTAACGTTGCACGCTGCTACAGTGGAAAGCAGGGGTTAGGCTGAAAAAATGAAATGATCTCAGACTCTTTTACCTGTTAGATATTTTAATGTTTTCGTAATTTTGCAAAAATAGCAACAACATTAGGTCACCGTATGTCTTTGTGTATCATTGTATTGCATGCATCTCATGTTAATAGTGTTTTTCATTAATTATTATAATTTATTGAATATTTTTCTGAAGTCATGTTTGCATGCTGATGTTGCTCCTCCGGTCAGCTGTGTGACTTCTCTGTAACGTGAATGTGTGTTTCCTCTTCTCTCTGAGTGTCTCCTCTGATGTGTTGTTGTTCATTGGTTCTTCCTAACGTTTCACTTCAACGTATTCGATCCTCTGAAAATGGTCAAATGCTAACGTTAGCCACCTGAACACCTGATTTCCAAATTGCACGTTTATCTGTTCACCTCTCTGTGACTTGTAGCAGAACAGTGTTTAGTACACTGAGGACGTCGCTAACACACTGGAAGATGGATTCGTTTATTATTCGGGTCACAGATGAAGAAGGCTGTTCATTTTCTTTAAATATACTTCCAGTGGTTCCATCATTCCGCACGCGTGACCCAACCTCTGACCTTACTGGGCCAGTGCTCTTTTAAAATTTAGGTCACTTGTGTGCAATCACTTATGTCAAGCTAGATTACATGCATTTTTATTAAAAGAACTTATACATTTTAATGTAAATTTGCTACGTGTGTGACTGAAAGCTCGTATATACAGCTCTGTAACTGCAAATGCATTAAAGCAGTTTTTGCTAATGGGAAAATGGGAAAAGTCAGTTAACATGAAGTCATGGAGAACAGCAATATGCCTCAGGAGATATCTCTGAAGAGGGGGAAACAAGAAAATAATTCTCTTGCTCTCTTCACAGATATCTCCCCAGAAAGTCCGGTCATCTGAAACGCCATTGCCCAAAGTATGACCTCCTCTTACCTTGTATTTTCAATCCTCCCTCCTTTTGTCTCCCCCCTTTCTTTTCTAATGGTCCCAATCAGCTGTTTGTGGTTCCCACATCTCTCCCCCTGCTGCCTGCTGCCATGCGTTTCAGGTGGAACAGGGAGAAACATGGAGAATGACTCCACACATGACATAACTACATCTCTGTGCCAAGTCTTTTCTTAGACTTCATCTCCACTCCTCTTCTGTTTTCCTTCTGCATGAGCCTCCATAGAAGAGATAAGACTAACTGCAGTGGCATGTTTCTTTTGTTTCTCTACTCGCTGTAGAGGACCTTTGATAATGACGATGATGATTTTCACAGTGATGATAATGACGCTGATGAGTGCTGTAATGTGAAGTGCATGTTGTCATGGCAGCTGATTCCGCTCTGCTGGAGGCCAGCACTCTGTCAAAATGGGTCATGAGGGGTTTGCATGTATTAAAAGAAGCTTTTGTTTTATACCCTCATCTCACCCAAACCAGCCAAGCCTTTCAAAGGAAAACTTTCTCTCTCCACCTCTTTTCTCCAGCCTCCTTTCCTGTCCTGTTTTTTAAGAATTACCACATTAAAAGCTGTAATATTAAACAGTTGCATACAAGAAAGGTTATTTGGATCTGGTTGATTGCAAAGGACCTTGAAAAATGTCTGTCAAACTCTTGAGTCAATGTGCACTTTTCTGCACAAATACATGAAAGAATGGTTCAAAATAAGAGAAAAAAAACAAGTGCACCTTTATTTTAATTTTGGTGTAAAAACTTGCAAATGAATATTTTAACTGTTGCATTTTTTAAACAAATCCTTTGAATGGTTAAGTAAAGTGTATTCTGACGAGAGCAGCTTTCAAGCACGGGGTGAATCAACTTTTTGGTTGAGCCGGACGCCGTAATGAGAGAAGAACAGTTAATGATCATCATGTTAAATTATCTGTAAAGACAACAAGGATAATAAAAAGAGTTTATTTCTATAATGAGATTATGATCCTAAAAATACTTCCAGCCCACAAAAGACTACTCTTTTCTTTTGCTGTCGTAGTTGCTGAGATACACGTTACTGAAAGTCTCTGGAGAGAATAAAAAATGTTCGATGGCTTCAAGACTTACAGAGTTAAAGACTTAATGCAGGAGAGAAACTCTCCCAAATGTAACCTGGAGACTTTGAGCAGGCTGCATGAAAAAGTAAAAAAAAACTACAATAAAAGAACAAAATAGATTTTACAGGTTTGCCTGAGGGAGTTTTACCAATTACTGACCTTATTCTGCCTTTTGGCTTGGGGCCTATTTTGAAATTTTAAATGATGGAAATCTGTAACTACTCACCCAGAAATGATCTTGTCGTCTCTAACCAGTTGTCTTCAGGTTTAAACTAGTTTGACAGCATAAATTCTAAAAGTTTTAAATGACTAATTTTGGAGTAATGACATAGAAAATTACTTGAAATGTGCTTCAGTTAACAGTAAACTTCTTAATCTTTCATATAACTTTATGGCACATAGTAAATATTCAAGTAAATGATCAATAAAAAATTGTGTCACAGTTTAAAACCCAAATCCCAGAAAAGTTTGGACCCTGTATAAATTGTAAAGAAAGAGAATTTAATAGAACATAAACAACACGTTAGAAGATATTTGACATTTCGCAGGTTCTGGTTGTCTTTAGAAACTCAACGTGATTAAAAAAAAGTGAAACAAACAAAAAAAAAAAAAAAAAAAATTGGGATTAAAGTTACTGGTTTATGTCAGAATGGGATTCAGTTTATTTTTATTATCTATGACTTCTTTTTAGGGGGTGGGGGAGGATTGAGTCTCTTGCTTCCCAGATTTCACAACTTTCACGATGGTTTACGAAGTGGCCATGTTGGTAAGGTTTGAGGCAAGTTCTCGTGTGTGTGCATGTGTGCGTGCGACCCTTACTTCTAAGGTGGGTTAGGGTTATTAATAGTATCACCCATGGCCTGATATCCTTCTCTATTGGTTGCTGTGACACTTGATTGACATGAAGTTTCCTCTGCTTGTCAGACTCCCGCAGCTCTTTGTGTCTGCGTGTGTGTGTGATCCGTGTCTGTGTGTGATTATACATACACCAGGTGTGTCTGGATGAAGCAGCTTCCACTCTGGCAGACCTCCAACGCTGCCCTCACTAAACAGCATGCAGAAACTGAGTGCTGTTAACGGCTGACATATTGGACATCCATGTTAACCTGTCAGAGTGTCAGTGCAGATATTATTGTGTGATTGTGTCTGATAAGCAGTTACAGAGTTCGGCAAGGTCGTCACACTGAAAGAATTAGTGTCCTTGCCCTCTGGCTTGTGCACTCATTGTTTATTCAACGGGCTTGTAACCTTGTTTTTTAGACTGCTCATCTCAGCTGAGCATTTTTATTGCTTAAGGTTTGACTCACAAATCGTTTCTCCCCCTCCTCTAATTTACAAAGCCGTTAGCATGTCTGCTAACCTGGAAGATAACACTGCTATGGCACTTACATGTTACATGTGAAGTTTTTGCTTAGTGAAGAGCGACTACTTCTGTGATATTTTTTATTTCATTAGTGTGTTAATGTGCAAGGTTCATTAGCACTATCAGTGGAAGCTGTGGCCAATATTAAAAATTTGGGGACCCTCTGGGCATTTTCACACAGTGTGGATGGGTTCAAAGTAACAGCAGGTTCATGTTGCTCCACTTTGACACCAACAAATTACAGACTCTTTCAAACTGAGCAGGTAATTTGTCACCATGATGACCATGCGTGTGTGTACTTGTAGAGGAACGTGTTTGTGATGGTATTTATGGTTATTAGCCTGCTAATGCTATCTGCTTGTTGCTGGTTGATCATGTTTCCTCAGCCTTAGGCTCATATCACATTTCATGGTTACTGTAAATAAGACACAGAATGACCTACATTAGTAAAGTAAAAGCTTTTTTTTTTTTTAATTTCATGTTTGTTATTTTCTTGACCTGCTTGTTCCTGCTCAGGTGGGGGTTACATCTGGACAGGTTGCAGAGAGGACACTCGTGTTTCTGGATGGTATTTACGTGATCTTGTCTTTCTGGATCATACATTGAACTGCGTTGGCAGACAGTGATATCTGGAAGTGTTTTTTTATGTTCAGTAGCATGTTTTAATGCAGTTGCAAATCATAAGCATCCAGACAGACATCCAAACAAAGATACTAAAGACCTCATTTATAAATCAGTGCTCTCAAATGACCCTCAAACGGCACTAAGACATGTAGTAACTGCTGCAAGCTACAAAGAAAAATAATGAGTAAATTGTAAAGATTTAACAGAAGACATGTTCTCTCTAAAAGAATAACAATCTCAGCAGCTGTGCACATTCACCTGCTGGATTAAAGTAATACTCATGTATCATATTTCATATGCAATCATATGTAATGATTTGAGTTAATTCATTAGTTTTACACAGATGAATCAGCAGAGGGCAGCGATGACTGGAGACAGAACAGGAACTGTTGTTAGTGTGGTTACATGAAGTTCCACCAACGTCACAGCAAAGGCGTGTCTGTTTCTTTACTCATGCAGATACATAAGGTGATCTTTCATGTTGTTTAGTGCTGCTGATGTTGCAGATACGGGTTTATGGATAAAAATCTGAGCAAAAATCCACATCTGTATTGATTTATTTATTTTTTTATTTACGATTTATTTATAAGTTTTCACAGTTATTTATAATTGATATAACAGAGAGAAATAATAATAATAATAAGGTAAGGGAGGTAATATGCGCTACAGTAACATTAAACTAATTATACCAATGTGTGGATACATCATTCAACTGGGACAAAAGCAATACAGGACCAGGGTTACAAATCAGTATCTAGAGTCAGAGAAGTCACATGGTCTAGAAAAGGCCTCCAGATTTTAACAAAGTCAGCTTCTGAACCTCTCAGGCTATACTTTATTTTCTCCAGTTTCACAAAGTAGAGGGCATCCTTAATCCAACAAGAATGAGTAGGTGGGTGAGGGTCCTTCCAACCCACCAGAATGGTTCTCCTCGCCAACAGCGAGAGGAAGTCAGATCAGCAAAATAAGATGGCAAGGAGTGACCAACAGGTAGAACCCCAAACAAAGTTGTCGAAGGAGATCGTTGTACTGTCTCAGACACAATAAATTAAAGTGAATTAAAAACAAAGTCCCAGAATGTTGACAAGGTAGTGCATGTTAAAAACATGCAGGCAAGATTAGCTAAACCTGCGTTACATTTTACACAACTAGAATTTGTTCCTGGAAACATCTGAGCCAGCCTACATCTGGACCAGTGTATCCTATGTACCACCTTACATTGGATAATGCAATGTCTTGCACAAATTGATGAGGAATAAATACGCCTTAGAACTGATTCCCATTGGTTATTAATTTCTATATTAAGCTCCTCGGACCAGGCAACGCTTAAATAGTCAGATTGCGCAGACGTTACGGAGAGAAAGAAGTTATACATTTTTGATACCGCTCCTTTCTGGGAAGGCTTAATCTCCATCATATCAAGTGTAGTATTTACAGGAGCAGTGGAAGAGCCCAGGAAATGCTTGCTAATGCAGTCCCTAGCCTGCAAATACCTAAAAAATGTGAATTTGGCAAGTGATACTTAAGTGATAACTGAGTGAATGAGGCCAAAATACCGTCTATAAAGAAGTCTTTCATACAAGTGAGCTCATGGCTCCTCCATACCGCAAAGGTATCGATTCTTTTATTGTAAATAATAAAGTTTGTTCAGGAGTTTATGATGCTGTATTATCTGTCCTGAGATTAATCTGTCTTTTTCCTCCAGATCCTCCATTACAGTTTACAAACTGACTGCTGCCACCCACCATCAGTCCAGGCTGCTTGTATTTTTATTGTAGGGTTATGTGTTCTGTAGTGTAGGTGGAGATATGGTGGTATTTAATGTAGTGAAACAATCTGCCGCTGTAAAACAAGATATGTGCAACTAAAAATACATCCACTTACATCACATCAGAAACTGCACCTGCATAGCTGCAGGACTGTATGTTACAGAAAATGTTTTAAAATGGTCATTTTATTTTATTTGGTTTTATTCCGTTTTTATTTAACCAGGAAGATCCACATTAAATAAAACCTTTAAGGGAGACTCAGCCGAGAAATACATTTAAAACACTATAGCATTACAGTTAGACAAAGACAAAAGAAAATCAACACAATGTAGATAATCTGGGACTTTTAAGGGGCTTGAGCATTAATTACCATGAAAAGTCGTAGAACATAGAACATGTCCTCAGAGGTCCGTCATCTTTGATGCCTTTTGTGTTTAACCAAAGAAATGTAATCACATTGTAATTTATTTGCTTTAAATATGCAAATGTATTTAATATTTGGAAAGTTACAAACAAGTGATACATTAAATATATTTATGGCTACTATGAATAATTAAAAAAAGGCTACATTTTACGATAGTTATAAATGTTCACAAAAATATGTTATCTCTGCCATTTTTATCTTCTGCTATAATAATAGACCCCCCCCCAAAAAAAAACAGCCAGGTGATACATGCAATGTATTTTATATAATGAAACAAATTGATTAAACTAATTTCTGTTTAAGTTTATTCTAGTATATGCCTACATCATTTAATACACATTATTCAGTCCTGCCTTGTAAAAACATCATAATTATTTGAGTGATTTTTTTCACAATGCAACTAGATATTTTTAATTGGCCTAATTTAAAAAAACCTGGTAGATGGCCAGGGGTACCGAACCTAACCCACATGCTAAGGGTCCAAGGTCATAGAGGCCTTCAAGGACTAATGATATATAAAACATTATATCATTATCTTAAAAATAATAATAACCTACAAATAGTTACAGAATAGTTAATTAAAATATTTTTGGGCCCCATCTATTACAAATACAATCAATTAGACTAAAATTGCAAGTCAGTTATGTAAAACAAGTGCATGTTATAGAGTCGGCCACATGATCGTTCAGTTTGGATTTTAAAGCACTCAAAGAAATGATCTCTAATTCCAGTTGTTTTACTGCAGATTTCAGGTAAAAGCTGCTGAGTAAACACAAGCTCTTTTACCCAATAATGACTGAAATGGAACTGAAAGTAAAATGTGTTCCGGTGAACGGGAAGAATAAGAACCAGAACCAATACATGCTGAAGGCACTATATGAAGCAAGATAAATGGAAATATGTAGCAAAAAAAACCAGATAAATAACTTTAAATATGTTTTATCTTTTAGATTCCTCTAAGTAAGCCCCACCCCCTTTGTGAGCTTCTTTCAAAGTCGCTAGTCAATCAGAAGTTCCACTGGTGAGTTTTTTCACTGACTCCCAAACACACCTCCGGGATGTGTGAGGACTTTAACGAAGAGAGTGATGGATTGAGATAACTTGACCTCCACTGTCACCTTACCTAAAACTAACTGATCATTTGACCACGCAGTGAAGGCAAAAGGACCAACAAGTCCTCAGAGTTTCTCCTTAAAGACTGTTGGAAGGCTATTTCAGGTGAATCACGTCATGAAGCTCAGTGAGAGAATGTCTGCAAAGCAGTAATCAAAGCAAAGAGTGGCTATAATAAAGACTCTAAAATATAAAACATCTTAAGAGTTATTTCACATGGTTTGCTACATAACTCCAGGTGTCCATTCATAGATTTGATATCTTCAGTGAGAATCTACAGTGTCAGTTGTTAGAAGACATTGAGCAGAAGCGTGTATACATAGAAGATAAAATTTGAATCAGTACAAAATAATTTTTAAAACTTTAATCTACTGTTTTGAAACTTGTCTAAGTGGATACTCACCGAAAATCATGTTCATCTTCATATCAGACACTCTGGATGTCTCTGGTCCTCCTATATTACTTAATAACTTCAGTGATTTGGATCGCAGCCAGAAGTGATTTATGCTTCCCTGTATTTCATAACAAGATGTTATTAGAAGTTTATACAGTATTCTTGTTTATGGTGAGTGTGTCCTGTTAATTATTTAAACATATTTTTATGATCCTTCCCTGATATTTTCTATATAAAAGTCCTCTGGGTCCTTATCGGCCATTGTTGGGTCCTTCTCTTCTGGGTGTGTCCAAACGTTTGCCTGTCACTCTGACAATGTAAAGAAAGTAAAAATAGCATCATATTTAATGTTTCTGTCCTGGGAGAATTTATTTGACAGGTAAAATGTATTTATGGAAAAATATAGAAACAAAAAATAAACAATAAATCTGTTTATTGAAGTCAAGACTGTAGAACGGCACATGTGCAGAAGGAATCAGTAGCACATCTCAACAGGTATACATATTTCAACAGAACACCGGTTCTAGCAACGGCTGTCTGAGACACGTCTGCAGAAAAGTTATTTAGTACTGATTTAACGTAAAAATGTTGCAACAATCAGCGGCATTTTTACCTTAAAAGAAAAGCTAGTTTTCGATGATTAAAAGTCTAATTGTAACCACATGTGATCCACCTGTATTTACAAATCTCAAGAGTCATGAAACCTGGGTCAGACAAAAACAAATCCTGTCACAATGCACGCAAGATAGTAATAAATGTCTGGCGTGGTCAACATCACTTGGCATGTGAGGGGTATTTAGTGCTGGTGTAAATGTCAGTGGGTCAGTAATAGCAGTCGACTGCCTCCCCCCACCAGCTTAGCAGGTGGTAGAGTGGAGAAACTCGATCATTAAAGGAAGATTCAGCTGGTGCAGAGCTCGACTTCCTGTTAGTCCCTTCAGCTGCAGTTAGACAGGGTGACTTATTATGGTAGGGAGGGCAGAAGTAGCTGATCCTGGTGCTGGAGAATGTAGGAGGAAGCAGGAGAAGCTCTGGTCGTTGAGGCAGATGGCAGGAGCCATGAAGAATGAGGAGTCTGCAGTGTTTGAACCCCAGCAGTTACAGGTGGGGTGTTCAACACGTTCTGTTTCTGCTGAGCTGATACTGCATGCTGCTAGACTGGTTTTACATATTCACCTATGCAGCAGGTGTCAGTGCTCGCAGCCAGCAGCTCCACACAGAGTGAAAACACTTCAAACTATACAAAGAAAGAGCAGGTGAGATCGTATCTGCTGCGGTCGCCCTTTATTCTGACTGTTTTTGCAGATATTAAATAATCTGCACTTTTAAAGGCCAAACATTGAACAGCATTAAAAAGCTGCTTTTATTTTTGTTGCATTTTTATCACATTTAGTGAATTTGAGCTTTTAAGAGTTCTTTTCCCTTGTTTGTGACCCAAGTGCATCGTGGCAGATATTTTTGTGGCATTGCTGTGTGTAAATGTACAAAAGGAGCTACTAAAAATAGTCTTAGTGAGTTTCCAGGGTCACCCGGTCCTTCCTTCAGGGCTGAAAATGCAAAGCTGTGCCTTCATTTATAAGGAAGTGGGATGTTACGGTCCAGACGTGTGCTTGAAATGAGGAGCTAATTTGAGAAAGCATTTTATTGCAGCATGTATTAATGACACTGGGCAAGTTCCAAGACAGTAGACGGTTTAGAATGAATAATGTCTAGACAAGTGCTTGTATATGGAGCAGGTCCAGAATCTCAGATTATATCTCGGTGCAAGTCTAATGTCCTGAATCTTTCTGTCAATAGAAAAGTTAATAGCCTGAAATTAGGCCTTTTGTTGCTTGTGCTTTGTTGAATCTGTCACACACAATGACTGTTAACATCACTGAAGTTCTCTGTAGTAACTAAAACAGGTTTGACGTTGTGATCAATACTTATTTAATTTCAAGAGGAATTTGATTTGCACTCACTGTGTGTGACACTGGGACCGATGTGGGATGAAACTGTTCAAAGATTCAAAGGAAAAGAACTTGTGATTGATGTGTGTCCGTGCAGACTCACACACAGACAGAACCAGCATCTGTCTTTCTTGGCATTGAGTTCTAGTGGATGGCAGTTCTTTATTCCTCTCTGTCTCTTTCCTCCACTCCCCCTTTAACTTTGTCTTCTTGCATGGCTGCCATTCACAGTCACTTTCAGTAAATCACCTCTCAGAGCCAAAGTCGGCCGGGGGATTTTGGCTTACGAAGCTGTGCGCCGTACTTTTCCAGGGCAGATCAAACCCTCATGACTAGTGTCTGAATGTAGATGCTTTGGAAGGACATTTAGGCTGTGAATTTTAATTAGGATTGTTGAGAAAGACATAAAGAGATATTAAGCAGCGGCGGGGATTAACACTACTTCCCAAATTCTTGACGAGAAACCATGAAGTAACTGTTAATCCCTTTGACACATACGTTTAGTTGCTTGATCAGTTTGTGATACTTTACACTCGGTGTGAGAGTTTAATGGTTGAACCTACAGTATCCTCATGTGGTCAGACTGCAAATTACAACTCCAAGTTCAAAACCCAAACCTCCTGATGAAGGAGCTGCATTTTTATTATTATAAAATATATATTTATTTAACTTTGATCCTATCCATGTCCTGAAGCCAGACCATCATTCTTGTATAAACATGTATATTTTCAATTATCACTGATTGAAACATTGTTTTAATGGTTAGAATCACGAGTATGATTGAACCTGTTAGTGTTAAAGTGATTGTGTATTTATACTTCCTGTGTCGAATGCTGCAGTAATACAGCCAGTTGTTTGATTTTCAGTGAGCGCCAGTTAATTTATCTTTACTTTCTTCATCTTTCACATCATTTTGCATGTAGCTTCACTTACAATTAGACTTATGGAGGCAAAAGTACTACTTTATTCAAACCGATACAATACTAATACTTGGATCTGAGTACCAATGTCGATACTTCTACCACACAAAAAAATGCAATGAATTGGAAAACAGGTTTTATTCTCTTTTCTGCTTGTTACAAAAAATGATGGTCACTTAAAAAAACATTAATAAAATTTGCCACAAAACTAAAATTGCAAGTGAAAATTTTTAATTTTCTGTGAAATTGCAGAATTTCTACATTTTAAGTACATTAGAACGGTATCGGCCCTGACATAAGTATCGATATCTGTGCATCCCTAATTTAAAGGTGGTAAAGAGGATTTTGTAGCAAATTTAAATGTCAAATTTACTTTAAAATCATTTTATCAACTTGTAGTGGTCGTGTACTTCTGTGTCTAAAAGTAAAAAGTTATAATATTCATAAATCATAGACCCGTTTCTTTATCTATTGGCTACTAGATTGTCAATCATATTTCTGTACGTACTACGTAGTTTGCTTAGGCCTCAGTACTACTGCACACGGAAGTGCTTCAAAGCTTCCATTCGGTGCTCTTGTTAACCTATATGATGTAGTACACACCAGACATGGAGCTGTTAAGTTATCATTTTGGCATCTGGTTTATTGTTTGCACGAGCGTGCAATAGCAATTCTTCAAAATAAAATACCGTGATTGACAAATGCGATCATAATTGTGTATCTAAACAAACTTATAGAGATGCAAATAAACACAACACACACCTACACAAACACACACAGCGTAACGGAGTGTGCTAACTATGTTGAGGGGGGTGGGGTTTTTGGGTGTCTAAACCAGTGTTTCCCAACTCTGGTCCTCAAGGCACACGGTCCTGCATGTTTTAGATGTTTCCTTGCTCCAACACAGCTGAGTTAAATGAGCAAAATACCAGACAACAAAAGCCAAGTTATCAGGTAATTTGCTCATTTAACTCAGCCGTGTTGGAGCAGGGACACATCTAAAACATGCAGGACAGTGTNTCATAAATCATAGACCCGTTTCGTTATCTATTGGCTACTAGATTGTCAATCATATTTCTGTACGTACTACGTAGTTTGCTTAGGCCTCAGTACTACTGCACACGGAAGTGCTTCAAAGCTTCCATTCGGTGCTCTTGTTAACCTATATGATGTAGTACACACCAGACATGGAGCTGTTAAGTTATCATTTTGGCATCTGGTTTATTGTTTGCACGAGCGTTCCGCTCAATTCTGGCAGGATATAACACCAGGATACACGAGACAATCCGGTCAAAAATAATAGCAATTCTTCAAAATAAAATACGGCGATTGACAAATGCGATCATAATTGTGTATCTAAACAAACTTATAGAGATGCAAATAAACACAACACACACCTACACAAACACACACAGCGTAACGGAGTGTGCTAACTATGTTGAGGGGGGTGGGGTTTTTGGGTGTCTAAACCAGTGTTTCCCAACTCTGGTCCTCAAGGCACACGGTCCTGCATGTTTTAGATGTTTCCTTGCTCCAACACAGCTGAGTTAAATGAGCAAAATACCAGACAACAAAAGCCAAGTTATCAGGTAATTTGCTCATTTAACTCAGCCGTGTTGGAGCAGGGACACATCTAAAACATGCAGGACAGTGTGCCTTGAGGACCAGGGTTGGGAAACACTGGTCTAAACAAACGAAAGAGTAAGAGAAAGAGTTGAAGACAAGATAAATTATGTCAAATTAAAAGCAGGAGTAACTAAAACAAGCTCTCTTCAATAATGTTATTTACTTACTCACGGTGAAAAGATTTACAGATGAGCAGAAACTCTTGTGAATCAGCGCGTAGAAAGACGCATCTAACATGAACAGGGGCTGAGCAGTGTGCAGCATCAGGCTTCAGCGATCCATGCTAGCTAGCATTTCAGCACTAGCAGCACTTGTACTGAATAACAATAAACAGCCTTTTACCATTGATGACTCCGAGATGTTTGAAGAAACAAAGTTGTAGTTGTTCCACAAAAAACTCCAGCGATGCCGATAGTAAACAAAACTACGCAATTCCTGATTCACGAAGGCGTTTCTTCCGTTGAGAGAAAAGGAAGAAGGGGGGGGGGCTACAACGCATGCGCACTAATCGAAAAACAACAAACAGCTGTTGAGCTTCTCATTCAGAGCAAAATCGTATGTAATGCCTTTAACTTGTTTTACTCTTGTATAAACCCGTCAATGTAACTCAAATTTATCAACACAAAACAATTTTCACACTAACATGTCTTCAGTTGGATTGCAGATTACTGATTGTGGTTGTAAATTATGTCAGAAAATGGATGTGAGAGGTAAAAACGTTGCGTATGAAGAATGAGGAGTAGAAGGTGCGCGTTGGGAGCGAGGATGTGCTGTATGGGCCTGTAACTGCCTGACAAGACTCAGATTAATGAGTTCTGGTGTGTAATTAATCTTCGGGCAGCTGTCTGTTTATCTGTCTTTAAGTTGACAGGAAGTCAACCTCAGGACATCAGATTGATCTCTTCCTCTTGCTCTCTGCCTCCTCTCCTGCTTTTGATCAGAAAGTTTCTCAGACAGTGACACACTTAACTCAGAAACTCTTTAGAGAAGGATAAACACAGCAAGAGACTTACACACATGTTCATTCTGCCAAAGGCAGATTTCAAAAATGATTCCCAGAAATTCCTGTGGGCTGTTTCTGAATCAGCCTAAATCTGCTCGTGGTTAAAGGATCGGATCAAAAGCCTGGAGTCCAAGAATTACAGCAGTAACAAGCTGAACGCCAGGGGATTTGGTCTGACTCTATGTTTGTGTTTTATTTAGATGTTTCCCCTCATCTTCATTTAATTTGTTGGAAATCACTTGTGAATCTGTCTGTTGCACTCTGTGTGACTCCTGGATCTCATAGGCGAACCGTCACACTACTGAGGTCTAAGGTGACTAGGACACAACCTGTAGCTGATAAGGACCTGCACAGTTAGCCTCCAGCAGCACGATTAACCAGAGCCAAGTGAGACACGTAGTCATCAAGTCTCCCACCGTGCCTGCGTAACGTGCGCAAATTCAAGATATCCTACTGTTACACCAGTAAAGGGAGAAATTTTCACACTAATAATTCACTAAACAAGTAACTAATACTGTCTTTTTCATTTTATACAGACAATTAAAGAGATTGTGTTGGCAGAATGGAGTTGTAATAAGCTTTTTCAGAATATTTTAGTCAAATGGCTATTAATGTCTCCAAAATCAGATCTACTCATTAAATGAAACTATCGGCTGTACAGCTTCTCTTCATCAGGATGAAGTGATGGTTATTAAATGTTGTAGCTAACAGGCAGCAGGGTAGCCTGAGGAAACAGGTCGTCTTATAGTCTATTAATCATGAAAATAAACCTAATGCTGCTTTTCTAATAATCCTGCTAAATAACTCGTTGAGGAATCAGTGAAACTTTGCATTGAATTATCCGTCTAAACGTTACAGATTGGTCTGTTGGTCTGATCTGAGGTCAGGAGGAATCATATGCAAGACTTGTGCCTTACCACCAACCCTACTGGACTTTATTTATCTATTAGTAAAATGATCTGGTTAGTTTTAGTCATGACTGCTCAGTTTGTTCATGTAGAAATACTTAATCAGTCCAGCAGAGGTCAGCAAACACTTCCTGTTTATCATCACAGCAGCCCAAATTCTATCTTTATAATTGTGTCATGTTTGTCTACATTTACAATTAAATGTTTCTGTTTTATAATTGTACAATTATACCATTACTGTCTAATCTGACTGGGGGTAAAAACCGAACAAAAATAATAAGAACATTATAAAATAATAATAATAACAATCAGCATTAAGAATTCATATTTATTAATTATTTATAACAAATTCAAGTTTCAAGTTTATTTATTTTTATTCTAAACCTTACAGGGAGCCAATGAAGTGATGCTAAAACAGGAGAAATATTTTCTCTCCTTCTAACTCTCATCAGAACTCTGGCAGCAGTATTTTGGATCAGCTGGAGGCCTTTAACAGAACTATTAGAACATCCTGATAATAATGAATTACAGTAATCAAGTCTAGAAGTAATAAATACATGAACTAATGTTTCTGCATCTCTTTGATTCAAAATGCTCCTTATTTCAGCAACATTACGCAGGTGGAAGTAGGTCGTCATGGTAACATGTTTTATATGAGAACTAAAGGACATGTCCTGGTCAAAGATAACACCCAGGTTCTTTACCTTCTTGTTGGAGGCCAAATTAATGCCATCCAACGTTGATGACTGACTACACAACTTGTTCCTAAGATTCTCAGGCCCAAAAGTCACAACCTCTGTCTTGTCTGAATTTAAAAGCAAAAAATTAAGCGTCATCCAATGTTTTACATCATTAAGACAAGCTTGTAATCTCTGCAGCTGGTTGGTCTCATCAGGCTTCATTGATAGATATAACTGAGTATCATCAGCATAACAATGGAATTTTATACCATGTTGTCTAATAATTTTACCAAGCGGTAACATACACTCACTGGCCACTTTATTAGGTACACCTGTCCAACTGCTCGTTAACACTTAATTTCTAATCAGCCAATCACATGGCGGCAACTCAGTGCATTTAGGCATGTACACATGGTCAAGACAATCTCCTGCAGTTCAAACCGAGCATCAGTATGGGGAAGAAAGGTGATTTGAGTGACTTTGAACGTGGCATGGTTGTTGGTGCCAGAATGGCTGGTCTGAGTATTTCAGAAACTGCTGATCTACTGGGATTTTCACGCACAACCATCTCTAGGGTTTACAGAGAATGGTCCGAAAAAGAAAAAAATATCCAGTGAGCGGCAGTTCTGTGGGTGGAAATGCCTTGTTGATGCCAGAGGTCAGAGGAGAATGGCCAGACTGGTTCGAGCTGATAGAAAGGCAACAGTGACTCAAATAACCACTCGTTACAACCAAGGTAGACAGAAGAGCATCTCTGAACGCACAGTACGTGGAACTTTGAGGCAGATGGGCTACAGCAGCAGAAGACCACGCCGAGTGCCACTCCTTTCAGCTAAGAACAGGAAACTGAGGCTACAATTTGCACAAGCTCATCGAAATTGGACAATAGAAGATTGGAAAAACGTTGCCTGGTCTGATGAGTCTCGATTTCTGCTGCGACATTCGGATGGTAGGGTCAGAATTTGGCGTCAACAACATGAAAGCATGGATCCATCCTGCCTTGTATCAACGGTTCAGGCTGGTGGTGGTGGTGTAATGGTGTGGGGAATATTTTCTTGGCACTCTTTGGGCCCCTTGGTACCAATTGAGCATCGTTACAACGCCACAGCCTACCTGAGTATTGTTGCTGACCATGTCCATCCCTTTATGACCACAATGTACCCAACTTCTGATGGCTACTTTCAGCAGGATAATGCGCCATGTCATAAAGCTGGAATCATCTCGGACTGGTTTCTTGAACATGACAATGAGTTCACTGTACTCAAATGGCCTCCACAGTCACCAGATCTCAATCCAATAGAGCATCTTTGGGATGTGGTGGAACGGGAGATTCGCATCATGGATGTGCAGCCGACAAATCTGCGCCAACTGTGTGATGCCATCATGTCAATATGGACCAAACTCTCTGAGGAATGCTTCCAGCACCTTGTTGAATCTATGCCACGAAGAATTGAGGCAGTTCTGAAGGCAAAAGGGGGTCCAACCCGTTACTAGCATGGTGTACCTAATAAAGTGGCCGGTGAGTGTATATATAGTAAAGAGGATTGGTCCAAGCACTGAACCCTGAGGAACTCCATGACTGACTCTGGTATATGAAGACTCTACAGCTGTACTCTCACGCGATCTCGCGGTAAGACGTATTGTGTCACTTCCTGTTTGTCTCGGTTGCACTGTTTGGCTGCTGTTTTGTTTGTTCTATTGGCATTTTTTCGGATTTCCACTGATTTACTGTCATTTTTTTCCTTAGTAGTTCATAAGCACTACTCTCTTAGCTGTTCTGCACTCCTGTCTTAAGGGAATCTTTGGTTTTAACTTCTCCTAGCTTTTATTTTTATATTTTCATATAATATAATTAATTAATTAATATAATTCATATTTATTTTTTATTTATAAATGATCTAACTGCAGCATACAAACAGTAAAAGTACAGAATTATAAATGTATGAAACTGCATGTTTATTTGCAGGAAATCCAAAAAGTTCCTAGGAATCATGTTTAAAAAAGGCTCGTAGTGTCTCTTCATGAAAAACTTGCTTTTAGGTGCCTTTTAACAAGTTACTGGATATTATAAATCCATTTGTTTTAACTCCCATCTTCACTTTAAAGGTGCAATATGTAAGAATTAGACCTTGACGTCCACTCCGAGTCCCCCAGTTCACAACATAAACGTCTGCTGTCAGTCGCTCACCCCCCCCCCTTTGATTTTTCTGCTGGGTTGCCAGTTCCAATGTTGAACACCCAGCCGGCTGAGATCCAGATCTGTTACAATGTAACTTTACTTTCAACATCAGCGGGACATTAAACTGTTGTATGAATTTTCACTGTCAGATTTTACACATTGTACCTTTAAATCTATCACAACAGGTTTGTATTCATATTATAATTTAAATAGTATGTGTGGATTAAAGTTAAGTTTGTAGTTTTTAATGCTCTTTGCTGAATACTGTGAGAAGATATGAGCTATATGTTGAGTGTTGCTTTTCCACTTTCTATCCAGCAGAGGGAGCTATAAGACATAATAATGCTACAGTTCTTTAGGATGATCAGTATGAATATTTTTTCTCTTTCGTTATAATTTCACTCATTTTTGTTGTCGTCTACCTCAAATATTTTAAAATGTTCTGTAAATATTGGTTTTGCTTCAGGTTTAGTAGCTGCTTTGTTCAATCCCACGTTAATCAGTGGAGATTCTCTGAGGACACCTGAGAGTGCTGTCATGTGTTTCATATTTTCACAGCTGTAAATAAGCTTATGCTGCCAAAATAATTACAGATGCAGAGTGATGGTGCACCTCATGAAAGGCAGCATTAGCAGTGGTGAGGTGTGTGTTTAAGTACCCAGGCGTGCTTTTCTCTGCAGTCTGAGTCGTGACCGAGAGTCATGGATTTCAGATTTAACACACAAAGACTGAGAGAGAGAAGCAGAGTGTTGAGACACAGATGGAGGAGGAATATTTTCATTCTACTAACATTCCATCGTTCTGCTGTAAATGCTGCAGATCAGATCATGTCAGCAAATAAGTCCAACACAGTTCGTGTGCAGTTCTGCTCCGGTGGGACTGAGAGTTGTCTGTGGGTGTACTGAGTAGGCGATGTTCTGCAGTGTGTTTTTAAAAAAGGGGGTGGGGGGGTGGTAGGTGATGCAAATCACACACTCGATCACAGAATTTATATGTATTTTTAATGTTAGTCTCAACTGGCAACTGTAAATTGTCTCTAGGTGTGAGTGTGTGTCTCTGTGGTGGACTGGTGACCTGTCCAGGTGTAGCCCCGCCTCTAGCCTGATCAGCGCTGAAGATAAGCTTCCCATGAATCTAAAACAAGAACATCAGTGTATAAAAAATGGAATTATTGATACAAAATCTGCATTATTTCTATGTTGAACAGTAGAAAATTTGCTTTAAAATAAAACAAAATCTTTCTACATGTTGTGTTTAAAACACAGGTCTGATTGTAGGAACTGAAAGCAACAAGAATCAGGTTAAGTATTTTTTATATGTGTAAAAATACTATATTTTTTAAATTAGAATGATTCCAACAGTAAGTCTGGAAAATCTTTATTTATTTAAAACAAGATGAGTAAAAGCACATTGTGTCTTTTTATTTCTGTTTTTGGTTATATAAAACACAAGACATCAAATAATTCTCTTTATTTTAAGTGATTTTTCTTTGCAGTTTTATTATTACAAATTATTTTAGTCCTGCTTCTTTTTGCATTAAGAAAACTACTGTTTTCCTATCTGGCACGCTGAATCCCAAAGTATTAAATTATTTTCTATTTGATTTTGTTAGTAAAACTAATTACATCCATTTTGTGCATTTTCATTTTATTGTTTCTGGTTTTATCAAAAACCTAAAAACCCTAAATCAGCTGCTTGTGTTAAATCATTGTCTGAATTTTCCTTTAAAATGAATCTTTTTCTCACACTTATTGATTTTACTGAAGGATTTTGCCAAATATAATGAAGTAAATCAATTTGAATCTTGCAGTGATCTTAAAGTGCATTTAAACATGCAGTGTTTTAGAGTCAGGCTGAAATAAAAGCTGCAGTGCGGAGGAGCTGAGCAGCAGAGCTGTAGAGCTGCTCCCCTCCACCTCCTCCTTCAGTACTTCAGTCGTCCCGGGACCCTGCTGGTCAGTGAAGCGCATCCTCCAAACCAGGGTTGTAGCAAGGAGTCACAGGAAGGTGAAGCTCATTAATTATCTCTCCCTTTCTCCCTCCTTCCATCCTCTCATCACACCCTCCCTTCATTACCAGCAAGGTTAATCCCTCCCTTATCTTTCAATGAGCCTCATTTTTCATAGCTCTCTTTTTTACGTCACTCCCTTCCTCACCTCCACCCTTTTATTTCTTTCTTTGTCTTCTCCTTTTACAGCTGCCTTGAAGTTCTTTATTTGTTTCTCTGTTAAGTTTTCTTATACAGTCTCCTCTCCTCTCTCCTCTCCTCTCCTCTCCTCTCCTCTCCTCTCCTCTCCTCTCCTCTCCTCTCCTCTCCTCTCCTCTCCTCTCCTCTCCTCTCCTCTCCTCTCCTCTCCTCTCCTCTCCTCTCCTCTCCCCTCCCCTCCTCTCCCCTCCCCTTTCCTTGAACGGGCCTCGAGGAGTTGAGAAAGTAGATCTATTAAAGCTTATCACTAAAGGACAGGCCAGCGGCGCACGCCGGTGAAATATGGCCGCTGTCACCACCACCGCTGAACACGACCCACGCACAAGGCTCACTGAGCTGTAAGAACGAGAAAAGGGGGAGGAGAGAGGGAGAGGGGGGTATGGGATCCAATATCAACCCCCTAATTCAAATTAATGGGAAGATTTCCAGCCTTGATGCCGACCGTTTGACAGTGATTTGGCACACAATTAACTTTGTCTCCCTCTCACCTTTGCACCACTGTCACCCCCTCGGTTTCATTCAGCGCCTGGTTCTGTCTGGCTCTTTCTCACCACTTTACCTGTCACGCTGCTTGACAAGGTCTTTTAGATTATGAACCCAATGAAGATGATTATGTTTTATGAGATAACTGGCACTCCCTGCTCTTGTTTCGCAATTGAATTAGTTCTGAATCACCAACATCCATGTAGCACAACAGTATGTGATTGGCTCACATCATCGTGCACCACACACAGTTCAAATAAAAGCATGAGAAATGATTATCAATGATTATTGAGAAGCACCTTTATTACTTTATTACTTTATTTAAAAGAATCATAAAAAAGCAGAATTCTGTGACTTTGTTCATGCTCTCTGTACATGTGGTGTAACATCTGTCCATTGCGTGACAGATTTTTATTTAGTGACCTGTTTTAAAGATCATCCGTCCTGCAGCAGTAACCCATCAGCTGGATGTTTCTGACTGCTTTCACCTTGGGTTCCGGTTCATGGCAGAGAGCCGCCTTTAGCTTTCAGACAGAGGAGAACAACTAGAGTGTTAAAGGTGGAGATGGAGGTTTGAGATGTAATAAAGTAAAAAAAAAGAAGGGTTGATGTTGCTGGAACAGAATTTTATTTTAAGATGAAACATTCCTAGAAATAAGAATCTTTACTGTACGCCTTACCATTGAATTACACACCATGTTGCTTCTTGTTACATTGTTTTTGCTATTTGCTACCTTCATTTTTTGGCTTTAAAAAGTAAATATATCTGATTTACTACTGTGGCCTTTCAAAATAAAATTCAAGAAATGTTTCACAAAACACCAAAATCAAATAAATACTTCAAAACCTCTGAATATAAAGCTGATAAAAAGAAAATAACTTGAACACAAGTCATTTGGGGTGTTTCTTTGCTTTCAGAAATTGTTGGTTTTTGTTTTGTTATGTCATAATCTGAAATGTTGCAGTTTTTTGTTAGTTTAGAATGGATGTTTTCTGGAATCTTTCATTTTTCTTCATGAATGTTATTTCTAACATTTGTTTGTTTGCATTTGTTTGTATTTTATATATTTGCAAACATTTTGTTTGCATCTCACTCTGTGATAATTAGCTACAGTTGAACTCATTAACTTGGAGTATTAACTATATTTTTATCAGCTGCTGTGTGTTCGCAGTGACAGTGTCTCTGTGCATGAACAATACTGAGACATGAGTCTCTGTCTCGCCACACACTACAGGACAAACTAGTGATTGACAGTTTTGTAGCAACACTGTCAAAAGGCAGAAGCTGCTGACGTGACAACGTTGGTCTAAAAGCAGGTTTTGACTAAATACCTGCTGTGACTGAAAATAAAACACATCAGATGTAGAAGACGTCAAATGTTAATCACAGAATCAAATCAGTTGTTAGAAATCAATTAGTTTCATAACTTTATTACAATTTGCTTAAATGTGCTTGTAAAATAAAATTTGGTGAATTTGAAACAAGTTTTTAGAATCTTCTTGAAGTTCTTGTTGACTGAGAAGCAGGAAGTTAATGTTTGAAACTCGGTTTGATTTTGATCGTTTCATGAAATTCTTTAAAGTTCTGCGACTGACTCATTTCTCAGTGCTGCATCAGGAGTTTATTACAGATCTGTATCAATACTGTGAACAATATGTACCACAATAAGTACATCATCACGAGCTGGTGTGGATCAAATGATGGGGGAAGATGGAAAAATCTGGCAGAGGCTCCAGGTCTGAAGATCTTCAATTTCCACCTCTGGCAGAACTTTTTCAGCATTCTGGGGGAAGCAGGAGACATTGAATGAGCCAAGTTCTGGTTCTTCACTGCTGATGTAGCTGTATGGATCTGCATGATTGTGGTGGTGAGGACTGAACATCAGGCTGAAGGAGGAGTCCTACATGGGTCGATTAACCTGTGGAACTTTAGAAGCAGCTGACAGGTGATGACAGGCTAGTCGACTGCAGCTCAGATTGTTTCCGAGGCGAAAGCCTGAAACTGAGAAGGATTTTGTGAGACAAGAGATACCAGTTTACATCAGGATATAGTCAGATGGAGGAAGACATTGGCTGAGATGTCTTCCAGGGAGCCTGAGGGGGACTTACTGTATATAATTCTATAGCTGAGGCTCCTGAGGTACTTAATCAACTTTAAAGCTTTACAGGGTCCTACCTGTTTGTACAGGGTTTGAACATCTGGTAAAGATGTCTAACTAAGGGAGATGTTCCACCTGGCAGATCCAGAACTTGCTGATGAGGATTACTGGGAACTGGTCTGAGCATTAGCGGAACAAATTAGAGCCGGGCGGGGGGCGGAGCAAATGACTGGGCCCTTAGATGACGAGTTTTACCCACAATGCACTTGGATGCAATATCGGTGATTAACTTGTAAATTTGCGCGTCATAAAGCTCGATGTGAGAGTGAAAATAAAGCCAGTGATGCAGGACAACGTTTTATTCAATATTTTACACCTACTACGTCACTAAAGTCTTTCTTGTAAAGCTTTTAGTAACCATCACTCAAACCTGACTGGGCAACACATATAAACCCTGCATGAATCGGTATTTTATGAGGTTCTGTAATCGGAACCCAAACTCTATCCTCCGCTGAGTGTGAATTATAACAGGGCCTGTGTTCTCGCCTGTCGTCACCACTTTTTTCCATATGTGGAAGAGGCCCTTCTCTCCCGTCATACCTCTAAGCCGGGCCCCTCTTATGTCCGGGCCAGGGGCGCACCGTCCTCCCAGCCCCCGCTGAAGCCCCGCCCCTGGGTCTGAGTCTCAGTAGATAAACAGGAGGAGATAGCTGGAAAGATGGAGGTCTAGCTTTCTGCTGATGATGCTGGTCCTAGATAAGTGACAGAAGATGGATGGATGTGTAACTCATATGTGGTAGATGTCATGTAAGATAAGATTTGCTGGCATGTCTTTACCTCATTCTGAAGCTGATGTCTGACTCTTCTTTCACTGACACAGCTGTCAGCTTGGCTTTAACAGACCTTCAGATGGAAGCTGGTGCTTTTATAACAACTGGAATTATAAATATTACAGACTTTCCTTACAGTGAATAAAAATAACTCCTATTTTGTCTTTAGGCATTTTCACCAAACGGTTTTAGTGGAATGAGGTTTGTTTGATAGTAAATTCACAAAAAATACCTTTTTTTCCCAGAAATTTGTGTTTTGTTCTTGCTACAGTGAAAACATTTTTAATGTGTATAGAATATTTAAAATCATTGGATTAATACACACAAAATACCCAGAGTAAGAACATGAAGTATGAGGTACATACATGCAGCGATGCAGTCAGTCAGAATCAGATTTGTTTGAGCTTCCCAAAATTAGAGTCTGAAACTAAAGAGATTTAGTTTAGTGTATTTCTCCTGGAGTCTTCATGTAGCATAAAGACAGTAAATATTTAGTTTTTACCATCACACTCCAAATTTAGAGGCTGTGTGTTTCAGAGCAGCATACATGCATGCAGATTGTAGTAATAGGTGTAATACTGTAGCAACCAGTCTCCACATGACTCACGACGCAGCCATGTAAAGAGCTTAAAAGGGTAGGAGGGGATAAGCAGCACCCCTCGTGTGCGAGCTAAAGCAGATGTGAGCATGTGTGGCTATTTCTTTCTCACGCTTTGTCCTTCTTACTCATTGTAGGTGCGTTCACATGACTCACAAACTCCACGACTATTAATGTCTTCTGATCGGCCCACTGAAAATGAAGTTAATTTGCTGCGAGGGAAATGGGGCAGGCAGCGATTAGTTCACTCAGTCCACAACTGGTTTCCTCTCAGCATATGAGATATTCTGCCATTTACGTTCCTGCATTTTCCAGCATGCTTTTGTAATAGATTAGACCAATGCCTGCCTTTCTTTTGTATTACAAATGCCTGCATTTATTTGCTGCAAGTGATGACTGATATCATACTTGTTCCAACGGCCTGAGACACAGAAATTGAAATTCTTGCCTGGAAATGTTTGACGGTATTTATTGTTTAATAAACAGGAATTTCAATTAATCTCAATCAGTTTTCAATTGGGAATGACTGAGCTGAAATCTGATTGTAGGAACCCAAAGTGTTTGGGTCTGACTCAATCAACCCCCCCCCCTGCATGAAGCACTCTTGTAAGTTAAATGTAAATGTCTCTGTTCTTCTTTTAGACTATTGTTCGAGGGAACCGGCCACCAAAAGATGCATCCATTAATGGGCTGTTAGAGGAGTTCAACAATATTTCAGTCACACGCTCCAACTCCTTGCGTAAAGAGAGCCCACCAGGAGCCCAACAAGCTGGAACCAGTTCCAGACCTCTGGGCAGTGGTCATCTCACTGCTCTGGAGGAGAATGGATTCAACCACTACTACTCCCGCTACTCATGTGACCTGGACACCTCCAGCAGAGACTTTTCCCTGGATCCTGCCAGGCCAAGCATCTCTATAGATGGGGACTGGGCTGTTGGGAGGCATTACCGGTTCACCAAGCAGAATGGTCACTCACATCCCATCCGCAGCTCCTTCTACCCAGATGCCATGCCTCTAAAGTCAGACTATGGGAAGCTTCCTCCAGACTATCACACCTACTTGGAGAGCAAAGGGCGCTCAGCTGATGAGGTGGCCTCTACAGTGGGGAGTGGCGTTGGCTCCAGTGGCTACTACCGTGCATCAGTAGGAGGCTCGTCCAGCCAGGACTACCGGGACACTTCAGTTGGCACTCCGTCTCGTGCCTCTCTTCACAGCGAGCAGATTAATTACCCGGACAGCGAGTGGAGCTATGGCGGCCTGCGAGATGAATATGACAAGAGACCCAAAAGCTCTTATGTGACCCAGACCAGTCCTACGCCAGCTATCAGACAGAGATCCCGATCAGGATCTGGGCTGCAGGAACAAAATATTCCTTATGGGGGGAGCGGGGTTTTCAAGAACCCTCCACAGGCTCACCCGTACAGCTCTTATACCTACCCTCGCCTATCAGAGAGTCTTGCTAACTCACAGACTTTAGCTAAGGTAAGAAAACACAACAGCTGAACATTATCACAGAAATAATCTCATAAAAACACATTAGTCTATGAAAAATATGAGGAAGTTTATGAGTTTAAAATGAGAAAAAAACTAATTCTTCTCTAGTTTTAACTCATAATCCAACGTAACAGCCTCATGATATCTTCAGTAAAACACAGTTTATTTACATTTCATCACATCCTCGTGTTGTTAAAGTGTTTAAATGCACAGGATAGATTACATAAATATATAGTTTCAGCTTAGTCTGGTCACTTGGCTCAATGATGGAAAAATCCTACCTGTTTTCTGATTTGATCTCAAATCCGAGTTCAGTCTTCTGAGGTAAATGAAACACTTCAAAACTGAGATGGATGGATGTTGACAGTGTTTCCTCCAAACTGCCGAGTTAACAAATTACATGAAACACGCCTCTGACAAGTCAGTAGCAACATCGTTCAGAAGTACCTTCATGTACCGTTCGATGTCTCAGCAGCCTGAAAAAAAATCACTGTCTTTTTCTGTTTTACTTACTCTGATCTTTAACTGTGTTTTTATTTTTTTCCAATCATCATGCCTGATAGATAGCATCAGCTTTAATCTACTCTCCCCTGAAGGAGGCAGACACATGAAGAATGACTCTTCTGCAGAGGCTACTGTCTCTACAAACAGATCAATAATGCTGATTGATTAACAAGAAATATAGAAATTAAGGAGAGGAGCTGGAGAGTAAAAAGAAACAGAATAGATACGAACTGCACATGAATAGAAATTAGTAACAACTGGGCTAATAATATTTCTACAGATCCATAAACAAACAGAAGATCTCATAGGAGACATTTAAAACATTATCACTGGTTTTAATTTTATAATATTTGGTTTTATTTATATACCACGTTCACATTAAAATATTTGATTCTTAATATGAACAAGATATAAAACAAACTTGTTATATTTTATAGTGATTTAACTTTAAACATTACTGCTTTTTCTGACTGTAATACTAACTTAGATCCTTTATTATATGTATTTATTAGAATCATCATTATTATCAGTGAGCTCCAGTACTTTAACACATAATGGCAGTCACTGAAAAAAACAACAAAAAACTAGTTTTAGAGAAAATATACTTACTGATATAATAAATAAGAATGATATAAACATCACAGAGGACAGTTCAGGTTGTCTCCAAAAACTGCTGACAATGTACTTTAGAACTTTTTTAACAGGAACTCGAAGAAGCTGAAAATCTTAATAATAATTCAATTGACCGGGTTTCTGGTGCATCTGTAGGTTTGTTTGTAACATCAGTCATAACTTACGGTTCTCACAATGATCAACATGCAGACCAACTAGTCCCGGAATTTAATGCACAAATTTAAACCGAAAACAAAACTAAGTATCTCTCCCCACCGCTGATCCATCATACGCTTTAAATCCCGCCCCCTCCATGTAAACAAACGGACTAGTTTCCTGACTAACTTTAAAAGTAAAATACATCCTGGATCATTTTTTCCAGGTGTTGACTTTTGTTGATTTACGTTGTTCTTGTTTTGCTGCTACAGTTTAAAATTTGGATTTTTATCTCACATTTGGTCGTAGTTTGTTATTTGATGCTTAAAAACACAGTGATTGTATGCGGATGAGAGGGCGGGGCTCTGCACGGTGGAAAAAGTACAATATGAATGCAGAGCAGCAGCGTCTGTAAGCAGGTTTCATGGCTTCAGTTCTATAAAGTAGAAAAAAAAATGAGGGCTCTCATCTGCTTCTAATGCGATCCCTACATTATTAACTGATTATTAGTTTAGAAAGGAATGTGCTTCCCTGTAAAGAGGCAGAAAATCAGGGCTGGGTTGTCAAATTAGCCACTTATCTATATACAGTATATATCCATAGATAGATAGATAGGTGAACATGTAGATAGGGCTTTGTTTTTATAAAATAGCTGCACAGATGTACGTTGTTGAGCAGTGCAGTCCTTGTTTCGCTTCAGTGAGAGAAACACTCTCGAGATTCCATCTTTCCCTGCAGACTCAGCCATAAAACATCATTAAAGCATTCATCCATTACATGCCATGTAATGCAGCCATATGTGCTCACCATGAGTCACTTATTGTGTTTTTTGTTTCAAGATCATTACGATTACCAAGAAGAACCTCATTTTTTTTTGCAGTAGAATAGTAACAGGAGTAGTGTGTGAGGTTCCTCCTGCAGCAGGTAAAAGGTGGTTAAATAACGTCTTTACATTTCGCTTCCAGGCTGTTAAAATACATTAAGCTCAGTATTCAATGAATATTAGCTTCACACCTCACAGCAACTGCTTTTTTGCACACAGTAGGTCTAAAGACTGAGAGGGAAACCAGAGTTTGCTGATGTAGATCCCACGGTGCAGCAACGAAAAACCATTTAACCTGCGTGCTTCGGTAAACAGCCACTCAGAGAAGAAACAACCACAGAGAATGCATGAGCAGCAGAAAAGTGATGCTGGAGAAGGTCATTTCTTTTCTTTTATGCTATTTATTTGCTACAATGCCAGTTTGCGAGTCCTTGTTCATGAAGGTTTTTACAGGTGATGCACAGAATGTGAAGGAAATGGGACAAATATAAAACGTCTCTGATACGGGGTGGAAAGTTAGTCAAAATATATTTAATACTGATTACATTCATCACTTAAAATATTTGTCCTACATATAAAAGTGAAAATATACTTTTATCTAACTGCATTAAATAAAGCTCCATAATTTATTAAGATGTTAAAGGGACATAAGGCAAGATTTGTGAAAAACTACACATGCATTTCCAGTTTATTCAATGCTAATGGGT